>CM019068.1:101959528-102512047 GCA_009667805.1 Leptobrachium leishanense
ATGTCTTTATTTTCCATTCTGTATTTGATACTCTTTAATAAAACCAAATTTTGAATTGAAAAAAAAAAAGATCTGTGGAGATTGCTGATGGTTCGAGTTGCCAAACATCAGCCTCGAAACCTTAATGACTTGGAGAGGATCTGCAAAGAGAAGTGGGACAAAATCCCTCCTGAGATGTGTGCAAACCTGGTGGCCAACTACAAGAAACGTCTGACCTCTGTGATTGCCAGCAAGGGTTTTGCCACCAAGTACTAAGTCATGGTTTATGAAGGGGTCAAATACTTATTTCACTCATTAAAATGGAAATCAATTTACAACTTTTTTTGAAATGTGTTTTTCTTAATTTTTTTGTTGTTATTCTGTCTCTAACTGTTAAAATAAAAATACCATTACAATTATAAACTGATAATTTCTATGTCAAAGGGCAAACGTACAAAACTAGCTGGGATAAAAAAAATTCCCCCTCACTCTATATATTCTATTGTTCTAGTTGGGAACAAATCCATGACACTCTTTAAGAACTACATAACATTCATGAATCTTAACAGGACATTATGTCCATACTGAGAAGCAAGAAACCACAATCTGAAAAAAATGGGAAGTAGCCGGGTCAATGCTGGTTTCCAGAGATGATATGTTCATCATCTTCACTTATTGGAAGACTCTTGGTCCTTCCTGTCAAGAATTGGCGTAAACAATGATGGTTCATTCAGGGACAGATCATTTAGTTTATTCCCCTCAATTTGCCTTTATTAGTGAGACGACTCCAGAGATACTGTCCTTGCCAAGCGCTACACTACATTATCCACTGCCTCTCCCTTCAATACCTGATCCGTGCTTTTCTCTGGAGTGAAGGAACAGAATTGTCTATAAATACCTTTTGTATACCAAAATTTTATTCTGTTATTTCTACAGAATCTAGAAGCGTTCTACCCTTTTATTAAATTTTTTAAATTAAAATTAGCAATAGCGGAATTTGAGCTATTGTAGTTCAAGATTGTTTTTTCAATATATTACCATGTCAATATACAATGTGATGGATGCCGCTACTCTGTTGAATATATCCACCATTAATTCCTTCTTCACTCTGGAGATGCCATGGGGATATAGAAAAAGTTCGTAAGGTTTCCCAATCACTTGTCGAAACAAAGTGTAGGGTAAAGCAAAGTGGTATATTTAGTTCACATATCATTGGGTCCTATTATACAAAATCACAGGGCGAGCTACCATTGTTTCATGCCCCTGCCTACCCCAGATATCGCTGCTGAAGCTCCTGCCTTCAGTGTGAGCCCAGTTTTCTAGGTCTATGGAGGGCCACCACCTCCAGCCGAAGCCTCCTGCGCAAGCCCACTTGGCCATTGGAGCGGCACGCCGGTTATAGTCTCTAGGCAGCCTGATGTCCCGCCATTGAGGTTTTTGGGGGTGATCCTGATTGAACGGTACTGTCCCAGGTACTGCCAGGCAGCTTTGGTCCCCCTGAGGCTTTTGTCAAAGAAGCACCTTGATCCTTCTACAGGGGACTGAGTGGTGAAAAGGTGCCTGGCGTCTGATGAGGTGTACCCCGGGTTTCAGTTCCATAGGAGTGGCTGTGCTTCCCGCAGGAGGAGTGGGAGGTCCCCTCAGAGGCACTCGGCTCCCTCCGAGCCACAGCTTTCTGCAGTAAAAGGCTCCGGGGTTGCGTCAGTTTCTCACCTCCATCAGAGGGCTGCAGGTTGTCATCAGAACAACCCCATGAAGTGCTGAAGACAGGCACCGGGGCTCCGCAGGACACTACCGCCAAAACCTTTTATTTTTCTTCTAGGCCTTCTTCTTCACTGCTGGGCCCGTCACCGCTTTACCCTTATCTCGAGGTGTCGGAACCAGTCAATCCACTCCAGCTACATTTGCAAAGGGCCAACAGTAGTCGTCATCCGAGGAGCTGGAGCCCGGGAAAAGCACTGAGGATGCAGCTGGACCATATGCAGATCTGCCACCGCCCATGGATTCCCGTATATCCTGCTGGCAGGGGCCCTCCAGTATGTCCTGCCGCAGCTGAGACTTCTTACCCATCCTCAGGGTGCAGGGAAGCAGCGGGCAGCCAAGACAAAGCACCGCGCTGATCTGCAGGAAACTCTCCGGTAAAATGGTTGCTCAGACTAGGCTGCACCAGGCCAGAATCCCGGCGGGCCAGAAATGTGGCATCGGCCTCCCGGCAGCCTCCAACACAGGTGCCCAGGTCAAACAGTGGAACCCAGGACCACCACCAGAGAGGACAAGAGGGTAGAAGTAAATCGAAAAGAAAACAAATGTCTTAACGGAGCTCCACAACTTGCGGCCGCTCAATCCCGCCACTAGCTCCGCCCTCAGGATCCTATTTTTAAGGATAAACTGTCTCAAAAGTGCCATGGTGGAGTGAAAGGAGACTGGCGCGCTAAGGGGCAAAGTCAGGCGGACATTTGTCAGGTCTCGGCTGGTGGCCGGTTGGAGCCGCCTATAACGAGGGCAGGGGATTTACAATTTAATACATGGTCAGATACAACTGGTAACACTTGGAACATGATAAAATAATAAAATAAATGGCTATGAATGGGGGTGGGCCTCTACAAATATATACACAAAATTTAAATAAATAATGAAGTGGCGGTGGTCCCGTCACATACTATCTTTCATTCAAGATGCATTGTTGATTGTCTTGTAAAGGCAAAAAGCTATTTTCTCAACAAATTCTCACTTTACTTAGTAGTAACCACATATTGCCATGATCATTTTCACCTTTAAGATGACATTACAGTCTCTGTTCTTGGGAAAAATTATAATGTAGTTCTGAAGATAAGTAATCAGTTCCTGAGGAAACTATTTAATTGGGATATTTCAGTTATGGTTTTCTGTGAATCTGCTGTATTTTTAAGTGGTTCTTTCTATCTGAGTCTCTGGCTCTTTTTGCACGTTGAGATAAAGAAAGGATTAACTAAATGCTAATCATCTTATTGTTAGATATACCATCTGTGGTGTTCCAAAATTATACCAGGTACTCTACTGGAGTTTATCATGAATCATGATAACCGCACTAAATAGATAAGGATTTAAAAACATATTTATATGAGAAGCACTATATTATATCTTAAAAATGGAAAAATATACAGATTTTTGAAACGTTTAAAAGAAACACAGCCTATGTTTTTTTTAAAAGTAATTCTGTAATATGTGGTTTGCTCAGCAGGGGTCACTAAAATCAAACGTATTCAGAGCAGCTATTTATTTTCAGTGCTGATTCTAGTTATAGCAACACAATTTTTTTGTTTCTGGTAGCTCTTATTAGCCTAATTTAAATTATGTAAGTCTGGGTTACATGTGCTGGAAATTAAATTAAATTAAAATTACAATGATTTTGTTTCACAGGTACTTTTATTTGAAAATAGGGCAATATATGTTACACCACAAAGAGTAATGTTCACAAGCTTTCTAGAGATAATTTGAAGAGCATCATTTTCCTTACCAATCTCACAGTGTTTCCGTGTCTCACTTTCTACCTCTGTCATGCTCTGTTCTCATTTCTAAATATCACAATATGTGCAGCGTTCCTCTATGTTCTCTTGCTTTTCAAAAGTCCAGAGCCCTATTCCAGAGTTGACGTTAAAAGTGAGATACTAATGGAAAACTTTTATGTTTTAAATTTAAATAGCTAATGGAAAAATTTGTGTGTGAGCTGTTTTCCATTTTTATTATTATTATTCTTTATTTATATGGCGCCAGCATATTCCGCAGCGCTGTACAATGGGCACAATATAGACAGGGTTACAATACATTGAACAGCAATTGACAAACCGGTACAATCGTAAACAAGGGCCCTATTCCCGATGGAACTCACAATCTAGAAGGGTTGGGGTGGAAACAGGAGCAGAGGACTGCAAGGTGAGAGTGATGGACTGGTTGAGTCAGTTTGCTTCTCACTTTGTCAGTAGCTTGAGTTGCAATACTTTTGAGCAGTTTTATGATAACACCAGTGATGCTATGTGTCACCACTTTTGTCTGCTCCTGGAGTTGATAGGACTGCATTGAGCCAGACATGACCCGCTTGAGTTCTGCAATGACTTGCTTGAGTTCTGCAGGACCTTTCGTGAGCGGTTTCTTGCCAAGATGAAAGGATCCCTAGAGGAAACATAGAAACATAGAAAAATGTCGGCAGATAAGAACCTTTCGGCCCATCTAGTCTGCCCAATTACATGGATACTTTACCTGGATTTATCTTTTGTTTAGGATAGCCTTATGCCTATCCCATGCTTTCTTAAATTGAATCACTGTTTTGGCCTCTACCACTTCTACTGGAAGACTGTTCCATGTATCCACCACCCTCTCAGTAAAATAATGCTTCCTGATATTACTTTTAAACCTTTGCCCCTCTAATCTAAGACTATGTCCTCTTGTTTTGCTACTTTGTTTCCTTTTAAATATACTCCCTTCCTCTACCTTGTGGATTCCCTTTACGTATTTAAATGTTTCTATCATATCTCCTCTGTCTCGTCTTTTTTCCAAGCTGTACATGTTAAGATCATTAAGCCTTTCCTGGTAACTTTTCTCCTTCAAGCCATACACCATTTTAGTAGCCCTTCTCTGAACTCTCTCTAAGATGTCTATATCCTTCTGGAGATACGGTCTCCAGTACTGCACACAGTACTCCAAGTGAGGTCTCACCAGTGCTCTGTACAGTGACATGAGCACTTCCCTTTTCCTACTGCTAATACCTCTCCCTCCACAACCAAGCATTCTGCTAGCATTTCCTGCTGCTCTATTACATTGACTACTTACCCTTAGATCCTCTGAAATAATAACCCCTAAATCCCTTTCCTCAGATGTTGAGGTTAGGACTGTATCAAATATTCTATATTCAGCCCTTGGGTTTTTACGTCCCAGGTGCATTATCTTGCACTTATCCACGTTAAAACTCAATTGCCACAGCTCCGACCATTTTTTTAGTTTACCTAAATCATTTGTCATTTGGCTGATCCCTCCAGGAATGTCAACCCAGTTGCAAATCTTTGTGTCATCAGCAAAAAGACATACTTTTCCATTAATACCTTCTGCAATATCACTAATAAAAATCTTAAATAGAATGGGTCCAAGTACTGACCCCTGAGGTACCCCACTGGTAACAAGACCTTGCGCCGAATAAACTCCATTTACCACAACCCTCTGTTGCCTGTCACTCAGCCACTGCCTAATCCATTCAACAATATTGGAATCCAAGCTCAAAGATTGCAATTTATTGATAAGCCTTCTATGCGGAACAGTATCAAAAGCCTTACTGAAATCTAAATAAGCAATGTCTACTGCACCACCTGTGTCTATTATTTTTGTTACCCAATCAAAAAAATCAATAAGATTAGTTTGGCATGATCTCCCTGAGGTAAACCCATGTTGTTTCTGATCCTGTAATCTATGTGTTTTTAGATGTTCAACAATCCTTTCCTTTAACATGGTTTCCATTAATTTCCCCACTACTGACGTAAGACTAACTGGCCTATAGTTCCCAGATTCCTCCCTACTACCCTTCTTGTGAATGGGCACAACATTTGCTAATTTCCAGTCTTCTGGGACGACTCCCGTTAGCAAGGATTGGTTAAATAAATCTGTTAACGGTTTTGCTATTACATCACTGAGCTCTTTTAATAATTTAGGGTGGATCCCATCAGGCCCCATTGACTTATTTGTCTTTACTTTAGACAGCTGCTGTAGAACCTCCTCCTCTGTAAACTGATATGTTATTGTCTCGTTAGTGTTTCCTCCTAACTGAGGTCCCTTTCCTTCCTTTTCTTCTGCAAAGACTGAACAAAAATATTCATCGAGGCAGTCAGCGAGACTTTTATCCTCTTCTACATACCTTCCTTCCTTTGTTTTTAATCTAACTAATCCTTGTTTTACTTTTCTTTTCTCGTTTATGTATCTAAAAAATGTTTTGTCCCCCTTTTTTACTGACTGAGCTATTTTCTCTTCTGCGTGTGCTTTGGAAGCTCTTATAAATTGCTTTGCCTCTTTCTGCCTAATCTTATAGGTTTGCCGATCTTCTTCACTCTGAGTTGTTTTATAATTATTGAATGCTGTCTTTTTGTTCTTCACTATTTTGGCCACTTCTGCAGAGTACCACAGTGGTTTCTTCCCTTTTTTGTTTTTGCTAACAAGTCGAATGCAATTGCCTGTGCCTTCAATAATGCTTCCTTTAAATAATCCCATTTCTCCTGGACTCCCTTTAAACTAGTCCAGTCTGATAAAATCTCATTTTAGAAAAATCTGTTTTTTTAAAGTCTAAAACTTTTGTTTTTGTGTGGTGCGGCTCCATCCCTGTTCTTATATTAAACCATACTGACTGGTGATCACTAGATCCCAAATTTTCACCTACAACAACGTCCGATACCAAACCTCCATTTGTGAGTATTAAATCCAATATGGCCTCTTTACGGGTCGGCTCCTCAACTACTTGTGTTAGAGATAATCCCAGTAGGGAGTTTAGAATATTTGTACTCCTGGTGCATCCAGCTGTTTTGGTTTTCCAGTTCACATCAGGAAGATTAAAGTCCCCCATGATAATAACTTCCCCCTTCATTGCCATTTTGGCTATTTCCTCAAACAGCAGATTATCTAGCTCTTCTACTTGTCCAGGGGGTCTATAGATCACACCTACACGAGCTACTGTATGATTGCCAAATGTTAGCGTAACCCAAACTGACTCTATGTTCACCTCGCTCACTTTTATTTGGTTAGTTTTTATGTTGTTTTTCACATACATGGCCACTCCTCCTCCTTTCCTACCTTCTCTGTCTTTTCTATATAAAGAGTACCCCGGTATTGTTATGTCCCAGTTATTTTTATCACTGAACCATGTCTCAGTAACCGCAACTAAATCTACTTTTTCAGCTGCCATCATTGCCTCCAGTTCATTGATTTTATTGACTAAACTGCGAGCATTTATAGACACGACTCTGAGCTTGTCATTTTTTTCCCCGCATGTTGCTTGCACCCTCCGATTTAGTTTTGGGGGACAATCAGGCAGATTGTTTTTTACTCTTTTGTCCCCCCTCCTAGTTTAAATATTTCTTTGCGAAACCTTTGAACTTCTCACTGAGAACATATGTTCCCCTATGAGTAAGATGCAAACCATCTTTTTTTATACAGTTCCTTTCGGCTCCAATTAGAGCTATCATGGGACACAAAGCCAAATCCTTGCTCTCGACACCATTCCCGAAGCCACAAATTAAATTCCCTATTGCGCATCTGCCTATCCTGAATGTTATGCACAGGCAAAACTTCAGAGAATGACACAGTGGACGCAATCTGCTGTATTTCACCTCCAAGAACACAAAAATCTTCCTTAATCTCAGAAACCTCATTGCTAGCCAAGTCATTTGTCCCTAGATGGACTAGAACATCCACTTCCCCTTGCTGCTTTGCTTGTTTGACAATATTGAGAATACGTCTCTTGTCTCTACGAGCAGTAGCCCCAGGAAGACATCTCACCAAACCACTACTCTCCAGCTCAACACCTCTTATGATAGAATCACCCAGCAACAATTGCCTTCTATCATGTCCCACCTTTTCCTTATTGTTCTTGGTTGCAGTCCTGCATAACTTAGGCATAGGGGATGGTGGTTCCTCAACTATGGTGTCTGAGCCTACTTCCGTCTCACCACTACACTCTGAAAGTGCCTCAAAAGAATTAAGAAGAGCCACAGACTGTGGGACATGCCTTCTATCCACAACTCTAAGTCTACCAGATCCTACAGTAGTCCATCTGCCACTCCTAGGAGGCCTCTGTGGCAGTGGCTTTGTAACAGTCATAGCCATAGCCTGAGTTTGTGTAACAGATAATTTACAAATCTCAGACTTCAAACAGGCAATTTCCTGCTGCAATAAAGAGAGCTGCCTACATATCAGGCACACTCCAAACCTCCAAAAATTGGATCTAAAAAGAAATGCATGACAGCTCTTACACTGGACCAAGCCTGCCATTATAAAAGTATTTAAACCAACAAATCTTACCTTTTTTGTAGGTTTTCTACCTCCTGTCTAACCTCAGACTACCTCCAGAGTATCTCCACATGTATTACGGACCTATTACCATAAGAGAGCATCCTGACCTACCATAGCGATTGTTATCGCGCCGCCAGATACGTATATTTTCTGATCCAATAAGCCCCCAGGACCTGCTGAAATTATCAGATCTATAATTTCGGCAGGATTGTCGGCTATTTTTCGGACATGTTCGACGGGTTTTGCAGCGGACCGTCTGGTACTTTCGGCGAGTTTTCTGTGGCGTTTTTTAATTGATTCGCTGTTTCATGTCTCTTCACATGTATTACGGACCTATTACCATAAGAGAGCATCCTGACCTACCATAGCGATTGTTATCGCGCCGCCAGATACGTATATTTTCTGTACCTTTGCATTTGGTTTGGGGGAAACCACTGATTGCTGGTTGGCTTTGGGAAGTCGGTTGCTGCACAGGCCTGGGCGCCTACCATTCTGGTTTTTGGTGCTTATTGGATCAGATCTGATTTGATAAGCCATCGGGAACCCGCAGAAAATTTTAGATCCGATCTGATAAATTACACTGGGGAACAATTTGAAACATATTTTCTGTTGAGTTCGATATTTCAGCTGTTTCAGACTAAATTAGGCATGCTGATTTCAAAACTGCAGTTAGGTTTCTTCTTTCACGTCAGATTTTTTCTTTACAGCTTATCTGAATGCGATTACTCCCACCCGGATGATTGGGAGCACGAGTGCTCTCCTATTGGCTGATAGTGGACGTCCCTCGAGTGGAGAGGGGTGGGGGGCGACCTTGGCGACCGGATGTTACTTGTCTCTGCATTTCAGTTACACGTGAGACAGTGTGGTGAGAGGGTGTGTATAACTGTATTTAGTGAATTGTATTCTTAGATTGTAAGCTCTTGAGCAGGGCTCAGGCCTCCTTCTATTTCGTGTGTGTAACATGTATGCATATTTGTTATTCCTCCCATTGTACATATTTGTTATGTCTCTCCCATTGTACAGCGCCTAGGAATTTATTGGCGCTTTATAATTACTTGTAACTGTAACTGTATTCCGAAAGTCTGTATACAAGGAGCAAGCAGAATTATTTTTTTTATTTGCATACGTATTTCCTTTCCTTCAGATCATCTCTGCCTCTGCTATTTCGTCGTAAGTGCCAAACAGCCCTGATTCCTTTTGTTATATCTGTGGCAGTTTCACCGTTCCCAGCTAAAGGGTGAACATCAGCACATTTGTCAAGCAAGCCTATGTTGCATATTTCAAAGTAAAACTTGGTGATCAAGATTAGTCTTGGGCCCCTCACAAGGTGTGCAAGCAGTGAGTCGAGAGTTTACAGATGTGGACGAAGGAAACATGTGATAAGTTGCCATTTGATATACCTTTGGTTTGGCGAGAGCCCACAGATCATTCCAGTGACTGTTACTTCTGTACGATTCCACCAAGATTTGAAGGTCGTAGAGGAACAGTATCAGGGTAGATGGGATGAACATATAATGGCTGACTATTGTTGGAGCATGAGGCGAGATTGAACACTCCAGGAAAAGCTATAAGTGTAAATTTGCACCTTAAATGCTACCTAACTTGACTATTTGCTCCCAATTGGACTTTTAGGTTAAATTTGAATTTGACATTCAGGTAAGTTTTTCATTATTTTCCATTGTGTGCACATTTTGTATGTTTTTTGAGACAAAGGGAGGGTATCCTGTACCTTAAAAAATTGCCGTGATAGAGAAAAACTGGGGTCATTTTTGTATTCAGATGCCACCAGTTAGTCAAAAACAAGTGTCAGATCTAACTTAACAAAAATGCTGTTACCCAGTGTTATCGGATTGGAACCGATCCAATAAGCTGCCGCAAACCCACTGAACGCATCCAGAAAAGGCCGACGATCCACCGAACACAGTGACGACCAGCAGCTGGAAAAAGCCTACAAGCCGACGAACGGGGTAGAAAAAAAAGATTGAAAGTATCACATTTGAAATGCTGTTTGCAAAAAAACTTCTGGACGAAAATGTCTGGAATTAACATATAAGGTCCTATGGATAATAATAAAAAGGTCTGTTACAACTGTGGTGAAAAATCCCTAAAAAATCCTAAAAAATTTAGACTTTTTGCTGCAGATTAAAATAATAAACGGTTTAATTGGATAAAAACAAGAATATTTTTAACATTGAAACCTATAGGATTCACCTGATTAAACCTACCGAACGAAACCACTGAATACCAGTGCATTTTACTGACATTTCGCTGCTGTTCGGTGTTCTCTGAATAGGTTAACCATTGCTTCTCTATGGGGATTACACTACCATTGAACAGGCTCCGTATTTCACTAGCATTTCTCCAATATTTGGTGAACTGCCTGCTTTCTGAATAGCCTAATGGCCATGAAATTGCACCGTACGAGGAAATTCACTGTTCTGTGCAATTTCGGGGCCAGATCGGCTCTCTCTGAATAACTCTGTATATGTCCCATTTTGTGGATTTATTCCTCCAACAGAAAATGACAACATTTCAACCTGTGCCAGGTCTTTGTCAAGTCTATATCAAAGTATACTCATGTAATTAAATAGTGTTACATGTGAAGGTCTGTGAATTCACCAACAATTAATCAATAAGATGACACACACATGTTCACTGAATTCATTAGACACCTGTTCAGTTAACTCAGAAATCATCATTGAGTATAATCGAAGTGAATGTCTATTATAATATAGATATTAGATATAATAATATATCTGATAGTATCATAAAAACACTAATACAACATTTCAGTTCCAATCAGTCACGCTATTAATGTCAATTATAATTAATTAGAGTTTATTAATGTTACTACATAGAGAAAGAAAAACATATAATCTTATGATGCTGCATTCCTAATAGTACAACTATAACCACAATAGACTGTGAAGCTTATTCTTAGGTCACTGCTGATCTAAGAGAGTCCATTGACTATTACCTTGGGGATATGTAACAATCCATAAACCGCACACATCCATAAATGATAATACATTATTATTATTATTATTCTTTATTTATAAAGCGCCAGCATATTCCGCAGCGCTGTACATATATAATTACACAATCTTATAAAGAGAGGAAGAAATCTAATTCCTTTAAGTGGTATATCCAATACAGTTTCCACCTTCTTACTTCTGCAGGGTTGCCATCAGAAATTTTGGGGCCCTTTACTTAGTTATTGGTCAAATTTTCCTTCCTTTAGCTTCCCTTTCAGTAAACTAATCTATAATAATAAAACGTTTGCGTCCGTCACCGCAGGCGGCGGACGCAATGCGCATGCGCAAGGTTACTTGCGCATTGCGCATGAGCGATGGAGAGAACCGGTCAGCTTGCGCGATTGACAAAAAAATCCATTGGAGAGGCGCGCACAAAGTGCCTCTCCAATGGATCGGTTGCCCTGAGTCACCCCCGGCGGCTGATGCCGGGGAGGCTGTGAGCACCGTCTGTGGAGCCGTATTTGGTGTATGAAATGAAAGACTTACAGGGCCTGGAAGCCAGTCTACACATTTTATTTTTTTTACCTCTGGCTTTTAAATGTTGAGCAGACATCTGACACAAGACTGTGCCTGTCTGAAAGCGATGGCTGGCTGCGAGTCTCACAGGGATGGCTGGATGCGAGTCTCACAGCAATGGCTGGCTGCAAGTCTCACAGGGATGGCTGGATGCGAGTCTCACAGGGATGGCTGGCTGCGAGTCTCACAGGGATGGCTGGCTGCGAGTCTCACAGCGATGGCTGGCTGCGAGTCTCACAGCGATGGCTGGCTGCGAGTCTCACAGCGATGGCTGGCTGCGAGTCTCACAGCGATGGCTGGCTGCGAGTCTCACAGCGATGGCTGGCTGCGAGTCTCACAGCGATGGCTGGCTGCGAGTCTCACAGCGATGGCTGGCTGCTTTGGGTTATTAGTCATACAGCATTTTAAGAGTCCTGTAAACGGTCCGGTGCTGGATTAGGCTTGCAGCATGCTCAAATGTGCACACTATAGCCAGTGCGTGGACTAATCCAGCTGATACATGGATTGTACTGCTGAGAGTACTTTCACATATGTATGAAGCTTCTGGAGTCAAGTTTGCTGGATGTAACCGTTCTGTACCTCTAGGACCATCACCAGCGTGGATTCTGACGTGTTCAAACCTGTGTCTGGATTGCTTATGTCACATGAGCTTACTTACAATCTAATGGGTCCTGTTCCCAAGAGCTTACAATGAAAGAGGGTCTTGTTCCCAAGAGCTTACAATCTAAAGGGTCCTGTTCCCAAGAGCTCACACTCTAATGGGTCCTGTTCCCGCAAGGTTACAATCTAAGAAGGTCCTGTTCCCAAGAGCTTACAATATAAGAGGGTCCTGTTACAGTGATATTACAATCTAAAAGGGTTCTGTTCCTGTGAGCTTACAATCTAAGAGGGTCCTATTACAGTGAGCTTACAATCTAAGAGGGAAGAGGAGCCTGCTCTAATATATAAATGTATTTGTAATGCGCTGTCAGCTGCGCGAGCACCCATCACAGCTGCTCACTCGTCCCTCCCGTTGCAGACGGGACAGTGACGGATGCGTTACAAACGCATTTATATATATAGCGCTGCTTTAAAATTGTGCTTGCTGCATTTACTTGTTGTGGCCACCAGAGGGAGACAGGGGCAATATGGACTATGCTGGACACTAACGGAACTACAATTTCCATCGTGCTTTGCGGTGGAGACAGGAAGTGGGTGGGAGAGAAAGGAAGGACATCCGCAGCCTCTTTCGGAGGATAGCCAGTGTGAGCCGAGCAGCGAAAGGTGGAGGATGCATGTGAGACTGCCAGAGATTGTGACCAGGCCGGAGAGCAGGCGCTGCCTCGCGGGTGCTGGGGATCGGGACACCGCTGAGACTACGCACCGCTGAGAGGTTCTGTACAGGCACAAAGTTCCGGTTGGACCCCGAGTAAGGAGACCGCGATGATCCACTGGGAGTGCAGGCGGTAGGCCGTAGTTTCTCATTGCGGAGATCGGACAAGCAAGGGAAGCGGATCCGGTGGCACAGAGTTCCAGAGAGTAAAAGCGGAGAGACCTCCTTGATCGGGCAGCAGAACAGATTGTCTAACGGATGGGTGAGAGGCCTTCCAAGCCACAGTTCCAAGTTTAACCAAGCACGCTGCATATTGTCTAAATCTACAGGGCCCCAACGTGACTAGTCAAAGATTTGCTCATTCCATTCACTGGCCAGTTGAATACAGTACCCGGGTACACGAGATCATACACACACACACCTTTCTGAGACATTACTCTCACGGGACTTACACTCCAGAACTGAAGGGGTTAAACTTTTCTTTTGCCGCCGCGTGTTTTTTTCCCGCATTACGAAATCCTGTCATTCATATACCGTATCTACATTATATATGCTGCTTTATTGGGATCAGTAAAGTATATAATCTATAAAATCCACAACAGTGCTGGTGTATATTTATTCTCTAGAGCGGTGAGACTAACCCGAGGTTAATTCAGCGGCTCCTTCGGGGGTGAGCGCTACATATAGAAAGAGACTCTTTGATAGGACATTGAAAAGAAATATATGGACATGAATTCAGAGAAAGGCTACTAAAATGGTGTGCGGCTTGAAAGAGAAAAGTTACCAGGAAAGACTTAATGATCTTACATGTATAGCTTGGAAAAAAGATGAGACAGAGGAGATATGATAGAAACATTTAAATACGTAAAGGGAATCCACAAGGTAGAGGAAGGGAGTATATTTAATAGGAAACAAAGTAGCAAAACAAGAGGACATAATCTTAGATTAGCGGGGCAAAGGTTTAACCACTTCAATGCGGAGGATGCGCTGAGCGCGTCCTCCGCATTACCGCTGCTGTGCGGAGGACGCGCTGAGCGCGTCCTCCCATTGGGGTCAGCGTTCGGCCGGGTTCCGGCCGATCGCTGGCCCCCCTGGTGCGGGCTGACATCCTCGATGTCAGCCCGGCATCCGGAACCGCAGCCGCCGGAATTAGGTGTCATCGCAGCTGTGCGATGACACCTAATTCAGGCCCCCCCCCCGCATGTGCGGAGGAGGCGCCTGAAAGGGAGGGGGGAGGTCCTTCGGACCTCTCTCCCTCCCGATCGGCGGCGTTGCGGGGGTTAACCAGGCACCATTTGGAAGGGCACAGCCTGCCCTTCCAAATGGTGCCTGGCATTAACCCCTGGGGAGCTGGATCGCGAATCGGCACTGAAAAGCGCCGGTTCGCGATCCTTTCCTGGAGCTGGCCGACATCTTGGATGTCGGCCAAGCCTCCAGGAACTCCCCCTGAGGACTGGCGTCATCGTGCGTAGCACGATGACGCCAGTCCTAGAGTTAACCCCTAACTGCCACCAATGGTGGAGATAGGGAGTTCCAATGAACTCCCTATCTCCCGATCCGTGGCAGTTAGGGGTTAATGTTTGGTATGGTTGGATCGGCCAGAGCATGGCCGTTCCAACGATACCAAACATGAAAGTGAAAAAAGTTTTTAAAAAAAAATTAAAATTAGAAATAGAAATATATTTTAAAAAAAAAAATTCTAAAAAAATTTCGTTAATGCAGCAATATTATTCCCATTTCAATTATAATGTGAACAATGATGCTGCACTAACGATTTTTGTATGCGGTGCGTTTGTTAAAAATCGCGTAATTTTCCCCAAAAAAAAATGTAACGAGAGCCCATCTCTAATTTTTTTAACAAGCGCACCCCATACAAAATATAACCGCAATTGCTCGCATGTTAAAATGTGAAAAAAAACACTTTACACGTTGTAAATTATTGAAAATACATATTTTATTGCATTTTTTGTTATAATATACAGACATGACATAACGTATACATATAATAATGACATATTATGAATCTACCGAGTCTGACGGAAAGAACGATATATAATATGTCTGGGTCATATACTAAAATAAGCCTTCAAAACACGTTTAAACATGATGAGCAAAACCGGTAAAAATGACCTCAGCACAGAGGTGTGAAAAGCCTCAGCAGCGAAAGGGTTAAAAGTAACATGAGGAAGCATTATTTTACTGAGAGAGTGGTGGATACATGGAACAGCCTTCCAGTAGAAGTGGTAGAGGCCAAAACAGTAATTGAATTTAGGCAGACATGGGATAGACATAAGGCTATCTTAAACAAAAGATAAATCCAGGTAAAGTATCCATGTAATTGGGCAGACTAGATCTGCCAACATTTTGTATGTTTCTATGAATTCTGAGCTGGCAACAACAATAGACTTCCATCCGGGCAGGCTTAACAACTAGTTAATAATAAATCATTTTGCCTCCTCTTCTGCCATCCTGGTTTACAGGGAGTGGGCTAAATACCTGGTGGTCCAGCAAGGGAATAAAAAGCGTTCCCTGGTGGGAGAGCATTCGGTCTGCACCTCTGACTGATGCAGACCATACTAATCGCTCCATCAGTGATGGGTCAGAGTGTACTTACCAGATGCCGCTGCCCACCGGGAAACCATTTGGTATCTTGGCGGGCCAGTCCTGGGTGACATGGAGGGACCCTTACATCTGTAGCACTTACAGAAGCTTCAGAGTCTCTAAGGGCCCTGGCTACTGTTTCCATCATCATCGGAACCCATGGCTTGTCTTCTAAACCTGAATTGCGCCCAGTGTTTATATTATATCTTTGATTGAATTGATGTTAAATGATATTGTAGCGCTGTGTTAAAAATCATCTTGCTGTGGCAGTACCTATTTTTGGCCACAAGATGGAGACTATCGCGATCAGATACTGGACATTGGGACTACAACGCCCGGCATGCTTTGCAAGAAGACAGGAAGTGGGTGGGGACTGGACACTTACATCCTCTGCCTCGTGGAGAAAGTGCCAGAGCGCGCCAGGGAAGCAGAGAAAGCAGACGCACCGAGGAGATCGCGGGGGAATCTAGGCCCAAAAGCCTGAGGGAGACCTGTTGTTCCGGTTTGGGTCACCTAGCCTGAGGAGAAGGAGACTCGCCAGAGCCCAGACACTGCTGCAGACCGGCGGAATCGAACGGAGAGCAGGCGGTGAGCTGGACAAGCGGCATAAAGTGAGACAACGGATCCGGCCGTTAGTATCCCCAGTCAAGATCCGGAGGAGAGACGTCCTGGGTCAGCGGAGCCTAAAGCCTGCGTCGGATGGGTGAGAGGCCTCCAAGGCTGTTTGTGATTAAAGGTCAAGCTGCTGTTTTCTGTTTAAAGTCCACAGGGCCCCAACTGACTAGTCGAAGACTTTCTTTAAATAAACTCACTGGCCAGTTGAACAGTACCCGGGTACCACACACACATATACACCTTTTCACCTCCTGGGACTTAACTTGTGCAGGACTCATTTTCTTTTAGGAATCGGAATAGGGGTTGAAAATAAAGATACGTTCCGAATATATATTTTTCCTCTTTTTCCGTTGCGCGTTTGCCGTAATACGAAGGGATTGTATGTTCGGGGTTTTGCTACGTGTCTCTTTTTCTGAACTATCGGGAAATTGCATTGCTTTTATGTTCGGTTGCGAATATTTTATTTTCCGAAATACGAAGCCTCGTGTTTCATTTCTTTTCCGCTACGCGTTTTACCGGGATACGAAAATACTGTAAAAATACTTGTGAATACCGGGTCTTAACATCTGCTCAAATATTTTAGTAAACTATATAAATATAAAAACTCACAACTGTGTTGGAGTATATTTATTCCCTAGTGCGGGGAGACTGACCCGTGGTTCATTTTCAGCGGCTCCTCCGGGAGTGAGCGCTACAATATTCTTAGCTTGGTTAACCAAACTTTTCTTAAATTCTCATTCCCTTGACTTGCTTACATTTGACGAAACCTGTGTCATGCTGTTGTAAATGATTATGTTGTCTTTTTATTTTCTGCAAGTTTATTATGTTGCAAAAATACAATCTGTTTAGCTTCAGGGAATAGTGAGTGACATTTACCTGTCTATAAGTCTGTTTCACATTGTTCTTATTGTAGTGCTCAAATGTACTTTACTGCTCACATAGTCCTTATCCTTTAAGTCTGTGGAAATCAGTAACCACACAATTAAAAAGGATCAGAATATCCTCCAGCTACTGTGACAGCTCTGCAAATTGTTTCAATTCCTATGACAAGCATTTTATTAGCTGTGTACATGCTGGCAACACATGCAGATATTGTCCTCCATACTGCTCTATGAGAAGGTATTCATTGGAGAACAGGCATCCGGCTACATCCTGTAGCTGGATGCATGTGCCAAAGAAAGGATTTAAAAATAGTGGATTCATACTTAAGTTTATGTTTTATAATTATATTATAAATCAATAATCGCAATTTGACAGTAGAACTGGAAATTTTGGGAAAAAATAAACAAGCAGGAAAATATCTGATCTAATGATGCTCACATTTTGTTAAATTTCTGAACGCTGCAAACGGCAAGGACTGTTTCCAGAAAGCAAAGAACAATTATTTTGAAAGTTTAGGAGCAATCCGATGGTTTCATTATTTTTTATCTGGAGGGGCCTAAGGTTTCTTCATTTAGTTTAAAACAACATGAAATATGTTCAGTGGAACGGCTTATGCAACTGAAGATATTTTAAACTGCAGGTGTGAAATAAAAGAATAAGCTGTGGGAGAAGGTGAATTTTAAGGGCCTGTTAGCTGTGATAAAGATCAGCATCATCAGCAAAGTAGTTCACTAAACAATATGTAAAAAAAATCTCAAGTTTCCATGGCAACTCTTATTAGTGATGCGGTATGGCACTAGTATTTTAGAATCGTTGCTTCAGTTCATTCCTGCTGATGGATGATGCTTACGTTTGAAGACTTTTTCTTCTAACGTTCTCCTAAAGTACGCACTTTTTCAAACTGGATAAAATAAAAGTCCTCCCCCCACTTTGTTTTTGAGTGATGAGCAAAGCAAGCTGAATGAAAACTGTCATGGACCCAGAGTCACAAGGCAGGTGTTCCTAATGTTTGGGTGGGAGTTTTACAGGGCATTCGTTATTTTTTTATGTGTAAAGTGTGTATTTCCAATTGTATTTGAACTACCTGCTGATCAGCGTGATAACTCAAGCCCCCATGAAGCTAGGACAGAGCAGTTTGGTACGCAGATAGCTGAGGTTGTAAGCTATCCAGTTGTGGGGTGGATAGCTGGTCAGGATAAGGAGACATAGTCCATTTTACCCAATTTTCAATCACCACTTGGGTTTGAAAATTAGTGCTACTAGATGTGAGTGCATTGTTTGTTTTGGAGGGGCTGCTGTTGCAGGAGGTCATAAGAGGAAGACTTGATGGGGAAATGCATTACTGTAGGGTGACTTGGAAATCCCAGACCTGGCAAAGTCAATAACTTCATGTTACTGCCTGTTGTTTAAATTCATGGCTCATAGCTCATTCTAACCAGCCTGGGTTGTCACGGGATTTTCCTGATTTTCTCTGTTTTTCTGCCTCCAGCTGTCTAGATAGAAATCAATGCTGTATTTGTAACCGCATACCCTACCGTCCAATCTCATTGCTCCCCGTTATGTCAAAAATTTTGGAAAAATGCGTTTACACACAATTACGTGATTGTTATCAATCTTCAAACTATTTAACGCCAGATCAATCTGGCTTTTGTCCAAATCACTCAACTACAACCGCCCTTTTAAAAGTTTGCAATGATACCCAAGCTGGCATGGAACAAGGATACCTAACTGGAGCCATCTTTCTTGATTTTGCCAAGGCCTTTGACACAGTAGAGTCTGACCATGGCATCTGTAAGGCACCAGCATGATAGGCAAGATTCCGAACCCAGGATGCAGTGACACACGGAGACCAGGTTAGGGAAAACAGGGGTTTATTTGTAGAATTCAGATAAATAATAAGTCCAGGTTATGCAGGATGAAGGGCAGAACTTAAGGAGAGGGACCAATGGAATATGCAATCATGGTGGACACAAAGGGATGCAGGAGACACAATACAAGGAGACACAGAGGGCAGACACACGTAGGAGACTTACTGGGGATACGAGACAGGACAGGAAAAGGGCTGAATGGTTTCTTGATTGCTGAGGAATCAGGAGACAGATGACCAGCGGGAAACCAGCATGCAGGGGTCTAGGATGAAGTCTCTGGATGGCTCGGGAGACTTGATGCAGAGAGTAAGCATAGGATAGAGTCTGGATCAGTGTGCTTCGCTTGCTGGCTCAGGAACCATAATGTTGAAGCATTGCCTTCTGGGTGCTCCACCCTTAAGTAGGCAGTCACTGTTGATTGGAGGCACCTGTTAGGCCTGCAGTGCTGAGAGCAAGGTTGGACATCCTGAAAGCAGTTTTATGGAAGTGCTGCCCTGCACTCAGGACAACGCAGCACCAGGTTTGATGGGAATTTTAATCTGTATCTTGGCACTGCCAGCTATCAGGGTGTATCACTGAGGTATACCAGAGTTCTGGGAATTTGAATCTGTGTCTTGGCACTGCCAGCTATCAGGGTGTATTACTGCGTTATACCAGAGATCTGGGAATTTGAATCTGTGTCTTGGCACTGCCAGCTATCAGGGTGTATCACTGAGTTATACCAGAGTTCAGGGAATTTGAATCTGTGTCTTGGCACTGCAAATTATCAGGGACAGGATGTATCACTGACTTATAGCAGAGTTCTGGAAAATCTGTACATTTTTAATTCTAGATACCATAGAATACCACAGTTGAATCAGAGTTCATCTGTATCTTTAATAGAAACATAGAAACATAAAAAAATTTCAGCAGATAAGAACCTTTCGGCCCATCTAGTCTGCCCAATTACATGGATACTTTACCTGGATTTATCTTTTGTTTAGGATAGCCTTATGCCTATCCCATGCTTGCTTAAATTCAATTACTGTTTTGGCCTCTACCACTTCAACTGGAAGGCTGTTCCATGTATCCACCACCCTCTCAGTAAAATAATGCTTCCTGATGTTACTTTTAAACCTTTGCCCCTCTAATCTAAGACTATGTCCTCTTGTTTTGCTACTTGTTTCCGTTTAAATATACTCCCTTCCTCTACCTTGTGGATTCCCTTTACGTATTTAAATGTTTCTATCATATCACCTCTGTCTCGTCTTTTTTCCAAGCTGTACATGTTAAGATCATTAAGCCTTTCCTGGTAACTTTTCTCCTTCAAGCCGTACACCATTTTAGTAGCCCTTCTCTGAACTCTCTCTAAGATGTCTATATCCTTCTGGAGATACGGTCTCCAGTACTGCACACAGTACTCCAAGTGAGGTCTCACCAGTGCTCTGTTCAGTGGCATGAGCACTTCCCTTTTCCTACTGCTATTACCTCTCCTACACAACCAAGCATTCTGCTAGCATTTCCTGCTGCTCTATTACATTGACTACTTACCCTTAGATCCTCTGAAATAATAACCCCTAAATCCCTTTCCTCAGATGTTGAGGTTAGGACTGTATCAAATATTCTATATTCAGCCCTTGGGTTTTTACTCCCAGGTGCATTATCTTGCACTTATCCACATTAAAACTCAATTGCCACAGCTCCGACCATTTTTTTAGTTACCTAAATCATTTGTCATTTGGCTGATCCCTCCAGGAACGTCAACCCTGTTGCAAATCTTTGTGTCATCAGCAAAAAGACATACTTTTCCATTAATACCTTCTGCAATATCACTAATAAAAATCTTAAATAGAATGGGTCCAAGTACAGACCCCTGAGGTACCCCACTGGTAACAAGACCTTGCACCGAATAAACTCCATTTACCACAACCCTCTGTTGCCTGTCACTCAGCCACTGCCTAATCCATTCAACAATATTGGAATCCAAGCTCAAAGATTGCAATTTATTGATAAGCCTTCTATGCGGAACAGTATCAAAAGCCTTACTGAAATCTAAATAAGCAATGACTACTGCACCACCTGTGTCTATTATTTTTGTTACCCAATCAAAAAAATCAATAAGATTAGTTTGGCATGATCTCCCTGAGGTAAACCCATGTTGTTTCTGATCCTGTAATCTATGTGTTTTTAGATGTTCAACAATCCTTTCCTTTAACATGGTTTCCATTAACTTCCCCACTACTGACATAAGACTAACTGGCCTATAGTTCCCAGATTCCTCCCTACTACCCTTCTTGTAAATGGGCACAACATTTGCTAATTTCCAGTCTTCTGGACGACTCCCGTTAGCAAGGATTGGTTAAATAAATCTGTTAACGGTTTTGCTATTACATCACTGAGCTCTTTTAATAATTTTGGGTGGATCCCATCAGGCCCCATTGACTTATTTGTCTTTACTTTAGACAGCTGCTGTAGAACCTCCTCCTCTGTAAACTGATATGTAAATTTCTCGTTAGTGTTTCCTCCTAACTGAGGTCCCTTTCCTTCCTTTTCTTCTGCAAAGACTGAACAAAAATATTCATTGAGGCAGTCAGCGAGACTTTTATCCTCTTCTACATACCTTCCTTCCTTTGTTTTTAATCTAACTAATCCTTGTTTTACTTTTCTTTTCTCGTTTATGTATCTAAATAATGTTTTGTCCCCCTTTTTTACTGACTGAGCTATTTTCTCTTCTGCGTGTGCTTTGGAAGCTCATATAAATTGCTTTGCCTCTTTCTGCCTAATCTTATAGGTTTGCCTATCTTCTTCACTCTGAGTTTTTTTATAACTATAGAATGCTGTATTTTTGTTTTTCACTATTTTGGCCACTTCTGCAGAGTACCACAGTGGTTTCTTCCCTTTTTTGTTTTTGCTAACAAGCCGAATGCAATTGCCTGTGGCCTTCAATAATGCTTCCTTTAAATAATCCCATTTCTCCTGGACTCCCTTTAAACTCCTCCAGTCTCATAATGACTCCTTCACACAAAATCTCATTTTCTGCTACTGCAGAATCCGTCAGCACCAGCAGAAACCCCCCAAACTCGATCAGATACTCACCTTCTATCCTGCGTCGAGGACCGCATCTCCAACCGCCTCCTCTGTCCGCTGGGAGCAGGGAGAGACTGGGGGAAAAGGTCCGCCAGTCTCTCTCTCTCTGCGGATCACTACACCGACCTGCTGGATCTCGCGAGGCGAGATCCGGAAGGTCATGTGACCGGCAGAGCAGAATTTCAATGGAGTCATATGGACTCCTTCGAGTGGATGCTCGCAGCGACGCTTAGTGCCCAATTACGATGCAGGCTGCTTTTTCAGCGCTTGCATCGTAATATCACGCTAAAAAGGGTACGGAAAGGAGAAAACTGCAGGCACAGGTTTTTCTCCCTAGCGTCCCTGGTTTAGCATTAATAATGTAATGATGCCCTATGTGTGGTAGGCACATATGTATCGTTAGGTGTCTTGCCCAAGGACATTTACTGGAGAGGTGCTCTGTCCGCAATTCGAACCTGTGTCTCCACAGTTATAGAGTAGTGATATTACCTTCACTCCATCCAGCCGGTACTATCTTCTCTGTCCTCATCTATCACTCCTGCTCTTACTCACATTTTCAACCTATCCCTTTCTTCTGGCTCATTCCTTTCTCCTTTCAAGCATGCCACTATCACACCCATTCTCGAGAAACCCTCCGTCGACCCACATTCTCCTGAAAACTACCGTCCAGTTTTACTACTTCCACTAGCATCAAAACTGCTAGAAAGACTAGTCTATGACCGCTTAACTGTCACGAATCCTTCCGGATACTACGACGCAGGTCCCTTTAGACAGTTCCCTATCTATCCCTCTGATCCTTGAGTGGTCGGTAATCTGACTCTCCTTAGGGACACAAACACATGTAAGGGTTAAGAAGCACCAAGCGATAGACCACAAGCAGGCCTTCACTAATACATCCTTCAGACAGTGCCATGTAACCAGGGCAGGTCTAACAGGAGTGACCTGTGCAGTATACATACAAAGCCAAATCATGATATGGGTAAGAATAGTAAAGGATCGCCGAACTGGTACACAATGGGTGGCTCTCATACAAAACCAAATCACAATATGAATCAAAGTAGTCATGGATTGTCGAACTGGTACACAAGGGGTGGTTCTCATACAAAGATGGGTCAGGAAACAGTATAGAATCAGATACTCAAAGTAAATCAGTGAATCACAAGTCAAATCACTAGCGCTGGGGAAGTAACTCCACAACAGGGCAATGAGTAGACATGTGCACAGCACAAAATTTCGTTTTGAACTAATGGATTAGTCCTAAAATGCAATTTATTTATTTTCTAAAGAAATTCGTTTTCAGTTCTTTAGTATGAAAACTAATTTCATTCATCCGAAAACCAGTGGATACAATTACTATTGTAGTGGCTCCTCAGAGGGCTGAGATCGCTGCTTGTTACAGTATCACTCACTCTCAGCACAATGTGCCAGGCAAAGCTGTTACAGTAACTGACTGCTGCTCATCACAGTGCTCAGAGTTTCAGTAAAACTAGTAAATAATATTTTTATATATAAGAGGTTAGAACAATATTATTTACTTATTTTACTGAAACTCTGAGCGCTGTTACAGTCAGATACTGTAACATCTGAGCCTGATACATTGTACTGAGAGATAATATAACAATTTGCCGATCTCAGCGCTCACAGCCACTGGATTTAAAGGGCTAAAAAAAAAAGGCTCCTCTCTGTATAATGTATAGAACATCCTCCTGCATTAATTATTACCCCTCTCTGTATAATGTAGATAACATCCTCGTGCATTAATTAATACCCCTCTCTGTATAATGTATACAACATCCACCCGCATTAATTAATGCCCCTATCTGTATAGAACATCCTACTGCATTGGCATGTGGAGGGTGCAGAACTTCGGAATGCAATGCTTATCCAGCACAGGAGAGGGAACTTTTACTTAAACTTTGTATCTCTGTGGGGGAGACACAGGAATATAAAAGCAGGGAGGGAAAATATTAACGTAAATCGGTCTGAAAGCTCAGAGAAGAGCTGACTGGTGCAAATTGATTTTTATAATAAAATAAAGCACTTTAAATCTAGGGAAAACATTCAAATAAATCACACTGAAGGCTCATAATGACAGAGTAACTGTGAGAGCTGGATACTAAATGTATCAGACGTAAAAAAAACTTTATAACAAGCAGCACTGGGAGAGGAGAGGGACTTTATATAAAACATGTATTATAGATGAGGAAAGGGGGATAGTGCTCCTGGATAATATAAAATGTATCAGACCTAAGCCCCTATTATGCAGAGCGGGTGGGGAGATAACACACGTTTTATAAAGTCCCTCTCTTCTCCCAGCGCTGTTTGTTATAAAGGGTTTTTACTATCCAGCCCTCCTCTGTCATTAGCTTTCAGTGGGATTTATTTGAATGTTTTCCTTCTCCAGCTGCTTTTATCATCTTGTCTGTCTCATAGACATACAAGGGTTACGTAAAGGTTTCCTCTCCTGTGCTGGCTGTCTGTGCTGCGAGTGAGTATTCTGGAGCTCTATCACTGTCAGAATTTCAGGTAAGGGTCGGGAAGGATTACGCATACAAACGTTTTCTTTAACTTTGCGATGTTGCACTTCATTACTGGTCTCCTTCACTCATCAATGTAATATCACAAAAAGGACTGAAACTAAAATGTAGTGCATTTTATTTTAGTTTCTTTCGTTTTTTGTACTGAGCAGTTTCGTATCTCTTGAGTCATACTAAAACTAAATTATCCCAAAATTCTGACTAAATCGTTCTAGTACTAGAATGAATGCACATGTCTAGCAATGAGCTGGATCGAGCCTTCTGAATTTAAACCCGTGGCTCAGTGTCATCACGCTGCGTCCCTCTCCCCGATCAGCCGTGCGACCTCCTCCAGCCGGCGCACCACCTGGCACCTGCCCAACCAATGGCAAGACTGGCGCCGCCGGGTGCCGAGACCCACCCAGAGCAGCGGGCGCGACATTAACACTCTTCCTATCCTCCAACTCCTTGCTTGATCCCCTGCAATCTGGCTTTCACTCCCAACACTTAACAGAAACTGCTCTCACAAAGGTTACTACAACTTCCTTTCAGATAAATGTAATGGCTACTACTCCATACTGATCCTACTTTACCTCTCAGCTGTGATACAATCGACCATCCCCTCCTCCTAAAAGACCCTTTTCTCTCTTGGTCTCTGTGATACCACCCTCTCATGGCTAAAATCTTACCTCTCCAATACAATCTTTTCAGTATCCCTTGCTGGCCATTCCTCCTCTTTAATGCCTCTGTCAGTCGGCATACCCCAAGGCTCAGTCCTAGGTCCTCTGCTCTTCTGTATCTATATCTCCTCACTAGTTAAACTCATCACCAACTATGGCTTCAAGTATCACCTATATGCAGATGGCACTCAGATCTACCTCTTCACTCCCAGGTCAGTGACTGTTTGTCTGGGATCTCTGCCTGGATGGCCTCTCATTACCTGAAGATCAATATGTTCAAGACCGAGCTCCTTCTAACTCGACTTTGATTTCTGACTTCTCTCTAATTGTTGATGGTATCACCATCCTAACTTCAGCCCAAGCACCGCTGCCTCGGAGAGACTCTTGACTCCAGTCTTTCCTTCAGCCCCTACATCCAATCACTCTCCTCATCTTGCTGTAATCACCTCCGCAATATTGCCAACACCACCAACAAACTTATCCACTCGCTTGTTATCTCCTGCCTGGACTACTGCAACAGCCTTGTGATTGGCTTTCCTATCTCCCACCTCTCCCTCTGCAGTCCATCCTAAGTACATCAGCCCGGCTTATCCATCTCACCCATCACTCTGTCTCTGCCACTCCCCTCTGTGAATCCCTAAACTGGCTCCCTATCCACAGCAGAATCAAATTCAAACTACTCACCCTGACCTACAATACTCACACTAACGCCGCTCCTCGCTACCTGTCCTTACTAATCACCAAATACATCCCAGCCCATCCCCGAAGATCAAACAATGACCTGCACCTGGCATCCTCCATCATTACCTCTTCACATGTAAGACTGCAGTACTTTTCTCGTGCAGTGCCAACCCAATGCAATGCACTTTCTCGCAACATCAGACTGTCCCCAAATTTAACTTCATTTAAACGCTCCCTAAAGACCCTTCTGTTTAGGGAAGCCTACCAGCCTCTGTAACAAGACATCCGACCGACCCAAAAACAGTCCTCACCTCTCCCTGAATTAACTCGTCACTGCAGTCCCCCCTCCTGTTTCTAATCCCCTCACCCATCTAGATTGTAAATTCCCATGGGAATCACTTCCTCCTGTATCTGTTGGCAGGAATACTGACCTGCCTCCTTTATGTATTGTAGAATTGTCCTGTCTTTACCCTTTTACAGTGCTGTGGAATGTGTTGTGCTTAATAAATAATAATAAACTAAGAAGGATCATCACCGGGAGGCAGATCAAATAAAGAAATGCAACCAAGCTGTAGATTGTCCAGTGCCAAAGGAAAGGTGGTATGGGGCTGGGGTCTTGGAATAGGTCCCCTTTATCATCTGTTGCCACTTCATCTGTTTTACTGCTTTCAAGAGGCGGTGTGTGTGGCTAAAATTGATTCTGTATGGACCTTTGCAGGTGCTGAGGCCTGACTGGGGCCTGCTTGGCTCTGGCAGCTGTTATCTTCATCCTCTGGCTCTGGAAGAACTGGAGGAGAAGGTATTTTCTTTACTCAAGATGCGTGGATCCAGGCTTGGGAATCAGCTGTTAGCATGGCAGTCCTGGTAACGGCGGTGATAGTAGTTAGCTCTCCGCATGGTGCAGCAGGGTTGTTCAGGCATCCCAGATGCTTGACCACAACACGACCTCCTGGCTGGAACGGATGGGTGGGACCCTGTGAAGGCAAAGGAAAATAAAGGGAGACATTACTGTAGCTACCATTCAAAATTTCAACAAGTTTAGACACATATTCCTCCTGAAAAACCTCAAGGTACCCTTTTGGCTATTATTGGAGGCCCCAGGTGGTGGGAAAAGGTCTTCCCATCAGAATCTGTAAGGGTGACAATTTAGTGGTTTTGTTAGGAGTCATCCTAATTAAGGCCAGAACCGCAGGTAAATAGGTGTTCCATCTTACCATTGTTCCACCTGTGGCTGTCCTGTCTCTTTTCGTTCTATTCAGGTGCTCGACCACACCTGAGCTCTGGGAGAGGTAAGGAATGTGGAACTTCCAATCAATAGATAGGAGTTTAGATTAGAGATGCACCGAAATTTCGGCCACCAAAATATTGGCTGAAAATGGTGCTTTTGGCTTTCGGCCAAAATAAAACAACGTCTGGAAAAAAAAATCTGCCAAAGATCAGTCATCAGAACCAGGGCCTGGAGGCCTGGCTGAGTCAGAGGCTCACTTGAGCCTTGAGGCTGGCTGAGCGAGCCCTGGTTCGGATGACAGATTTTTGGCCAATTATTTTTTCAGACTTTTTTCCTTTTGGCCGAAAGCCAAAACACCATTTTCAGCCGCAGATTAAACAAGCGAATTTCGGGAGCAGATTAAATGAAAATCTTCAATAGAGCATTGTTTACCATTGGTTTGTCTTTTCAAGTAACACACAGCAGCAGAGGGATTAAGTCTGGGGTCTGGGCATCCCTTCACTATGGAGTTCATTTCCACTATGTCTAAAGGTTTTAAAATAACATCCTTTCCGATAGTCAGAAAGGGATAGGACTCTATTCCCCCAACCACACCTTACTCCTCCTGGTGTTTGTTCCTCTTTCCTGTAACATTGTTACCACGGTGCGCAGTCTCCTCCAGTACGTCCTGCATACTCAGAAGTGTGTAGTGACAAGCTATCGTCTGTTGTACAGTATCTAATAGTTGCTGTGTATCTGCGTTACTGACAGTCTGAAGTATGTTGCCTGTGTTGGATGCTGAGGTGTTGATGTGTGTGTTGAAGGTGGAAAAGAAACTACTGGAGGTAAGGTGTGGACAGGGGGTGGGGATTGTCTGGGTGGTGGGGTGTCAAGTGGTTGTGGCTGGGCCTGATTGCTTCTGTTTTAAAGGTAAGCAATCATTTCTAGGTCTTCAGGGGTTAATGGGGCCGCTGTCAAATTAGAATAAATGGAGACAGGTTTATATGGTGAGGGATTACTTTCACTAGGAGTGTTCTGCCTACCCGTGGAGGGTAGAGGGGCCGTGGGGCTAGGTTTATATTGTGGGGCATATATTAGCCAACTACGGGTTCTCTTAACCCTTTCGCTGCTGAGGCTTTTCCCGCCCCTATGCTGAGGTCATTTTTACCTGTTTTGCGCATCATGTTTAAACGTGTTTTGAAGGCTTATTTTAGTATATGACCCAGACATATTATATATCGTTCTTTCCGTCAGACTCAGTAGATTCATAATATGTCATTATTATATGTATACGTTATGTCATGTCTGTATATTATAACAAAAAATGCAATAAAATATGTATTTTCAATAATTTACAATGTGTAAAGTGTTTTTTTCCACATTTTAACATGCGAGCAATTGCGGTTATATTTTGTATGGGGTGCGCTTGTTAAAAAAATTAGAGATGGGGTCTCGTTACATTTTTTTTTGGGAAAATGACACTATTTTTAACAAACGCACCGCATACAAAAATCGTTAGTGCAGCATCATTGTTCACATTATAATTGAAATAGGAACAATATTGCTGCATTAACAAACCAAAAAAAATAAAAAAAAAGTTTTTTTTTATTTTTTTTTTATTTTTATTTTTAATTTTTTTTTTTTTTTTTATTTTTATTTTTTTTTTTTTTTACAAAAATTTTCACTTTCATGTTTGGTATCGTTGGAACGGCCATGCTCTGGCCGATCCAACGATACCAAAATTTAACCCCTAGCTGCCACGGATCGGGAGATAGGGAGTTCCAATGAACTCCCTATCTCCACAGTTGGTGGCAGTTAGGGGTTAAGTCTAGGACTGGCGTCATCGTGCTACGCACGATGACGCCAGTCCTCTGGGGGAGTTCCCGGAGGCTTGGCCGACATCCAAGATGTCGGCCAGCTCCGGGAAAGGATCGCGAACCGGCGCTTTTCAGCGCCGATTCGCGATCCAGCTCCCCAGGGGTTAATGCCAGGCATCATTTGGAAGGGCAGGCTGTGCCCTTCCAAATGATGCCTGGGTTAACCCCCTGTGCGCCGCCGATCGGGAGGGAGAGAGGTCCGAAGGACCTCCCCCCCTCCCTTTCAGGCGCCTCCTCCGCACATGCGGGGGGGGCGCCTGAATTAGGTGTCATCGCGCCCCCGCGATGACACCTAATTCTGGCGGCTGGTGGTCCGGATGCCGGGCTGACATCCAGGATGTCAGCCCGCACCGGAGGGGCCAGCGATCGGCCGGAACCCGGCCGAACGCTGACCCCGATGGGAGGACGCGCTCAGCGCGTCCTCCGCATACCAGCGGGACTGCTGAGGACGCGCTCAGCGCGTCCTCAGCAGTGAAGTGGTTAATCATATATTCTTTATCCAAGAGGGATCAGGGCCTGCTGTTTGACATTGCACATTGTTACTTAGTTTGAAGTCTATGATTATTCCCTAATCCTTCTCCTGCTTGGATTTCCCTAACTCCGTACCATTTAGGGCATAAATTGTTGCTTGTGTGTTCTTCACTCCAAAGTGCATAACTTTGCATTTATCTACATTAAATTTCATCTGCCATTTAAGTGCCCAGTCCCCCAATCTATCTAAATCCCTCTGCAGCGAAGTAACATCCTGCTCACATTGTATTACTTTTCCTAGTTTTGTGTCATCTGCAAACACTGATACATGACTTTCAATGCGTAGCTCAACGTCATTTATAAATAAATTGAATAGAATTGGACCTATAACAGACCCCTGAGGGACACCACTTACCACTGATGTCCATCTTGAAAATGTACCATTTATGACCACACTCTGTACCCTATCTTTTTAGCCAGTTTCCTATCCAAGAACAAGTATTTTCATCTAGACTATTTTTTCTTAATTTAAATAGTAACCTCTTGTGTGGAACTGTGTCGAAAGCTTTGGCAAAATCCAAGTAAATCACATCCACTGTGATCCCCTGATCTATACTTATACTTACTTCCTCATAGAACGTAATTAGGTTAGTCTGACATGATCTGTGCTTCATAAAACCATGCTGATTTTTGCACGCCAAAGTGCACTCCAAAGTGCAAAGTGCAATTACATTATACCTCCCAATAAATTCCTGAATATTATCCCTTAGTAACCCCTCAAATACTTTCCCAGCCACAGATGTTAAGCTCACAGGTCTATAATTCCCAGGCACAAATTTTAAACCTTTCTTAAATATAGGGAGCACGTCACCTTTTCTCCAATCCTCTGGTACGATTCCTGAAAAAAAAAGAATCTTGAAAGATTAAGAACAGAGGTTTACATATTTCAACACATAGCTCCCTCAGTACTCGCGGGTGAATTCCATCCGGCCCTGGGGCTTTATACATATTCACTTTGTTTAATTGCTGCAAAACCTTGTCCTGAGTCAACCAGTCACTTTGTATTAGTAAGTTTTTAATTAATGAATTGCATGTCTCCTGTTATAGGTTTCTCTGTGATAAATACTGAAGAAAAATAATCATTCAAAATTTCTGCCTTATCCTGATCTTCAGTTAACAATACCCCTAACTCAGATTCCATGCCACTCTGAGTTGAAAGTGGATCCAGCTGTCAACCTCCAGGATCTCTCAGGACCAATGCCAAGAATTCAAGCCCATCAGAGACAGGCTGCAGCTGACCATGGAAGAAGGTGTCTCCATCACCAGGCCCCAATGCAACCCATGCACCTGGGACGTAAAAACCCAAGGGCTGAATATAGAATATTTGATACAGTCCTAACCTCAACATCTGAGGAAAGGAATTTAGGGGTTATTCATCCACCTGCATCATTAAAACAAGCATGAAAATTCATCACAGCGCCCAGTGGGTGCACCAACTTAGTGCAGTCAAATGTTCTTGTAAGCTTATGGGCTGATAAAGAAGGTCAAAGAATCTTGCAGACTGACCAAGTACCATAGGAGAGTACAATACACTCGTGATTAGCCTCATCCGATTCCTCACTGATGACCATCAACTGACAATGCTTAGATTGCAGAGACCCTTTTTATGGGACATTCTTCTATATTTATACCTTTATTATCCTTTTCCTTCTTCTCTATACTTGAAACATTACAGTATGAATTATTGATAATTTTTATGATTAGTACCTTTTATCTTGGTATGTATGGCAAGACGTACACTACAACCTCCAATTCAAATTGTAATTATTTTTACATGGGAAACAAAATATGTCAGGTTTTACTGTGCCACCTTTAGTCTATCGTCCCAGTTTTCACTCCAGTTGCAAACACAAAAAAGTTTCATGTTCTTCAGACCAGCAATCGTTGTGCAAAATCATTAATTTGAATATTTCAGCTATGTTTTAATGTGGACCATATTTAGTATATTTATATCTATAGTTGTGCTTTTTATGTATTTTTCTCTTGCAGGATGATGAGATAAAGAAAGGATTAACTAAAAGCTAATCATCTTATTGTTAGCTATACCATCTGCAGAGCTCTAAAATTACCTATACAAAGCACTCTACTTGAATGTATCACCAACCACACTAGTAGGTAAACAAAATCTATATAAAATGCTTTAATATTCATTAAAATGCATTTTTTTAAGACCAGAGTAAATAATATATTGCACTGCAGGAAGCTTGGCCACCACACTATAGTAACAGTATAGCTGCAATATATGTATTTCTACAGCAGGGGCCAGTAAACTCAAATGTACAAAAGTCTTTCTGTCCCTTAGTAAAATCAGACTTGTGCAAGAAAAAAACCCCAATGCAAACAAATTTGTACCTGTGGCATGACTTGGATGAAATTTGTTGAACAGAGTTCTTCAACCCCTTCACTGCTGAGACATTTCACCGCTGTGTGCTGAGCTCATTTTTACCGCTTTTGCTCATCATGTTTAAACGCAATTTGAAGTCAGATTTTATTATATGACCCAGACATATTATATATCGTTCTTTCCGGCAGACTCGGCAGATTCATAATATGTCATTATTATATTTATTCGTCATGTTCTGCCTGTATTTTATAACAAAAAATGAAATAAAGTTCGACTTTATAATCATCTACAGCGTGTAAAGTGTTTTTTTTTTTCACATTTTATCACATGAGCGATTGCGGTTATATTTACTATGGGGTGCGCTTGTAGAAAAATTTGAAATGACTCCTCGTTACATTTTTTGGGGGGAATTATGTGATTTTTAGCAAATGCACCCCCATAGAAAAAAATCATTAGTGCTGCATTAATAAAAACAACACACAAAAAAATTAAGAAAAATGTATTTATTTATTTTTTATAAATATATATATATATATATTACTTTTTTTTAGTTTGAACCTGGTCATGTTTGGTATCATTCGCAAGGTCATGCTCCATGACCCCTTAGCTGCCACGGTTCTGGAGACATCGGGGTTCAAAGGAACCCCGTATCTCCACCACGGGATTTCCTTGGGAAATCCCTGGGCAGCTAGGGGTTCCCCGGCTATCTGATATCATCGCGCTATGCGCAATACGTCAGGAGGCGAGGGGGAACCCGGAGGTGGACCCGCCATCCATGATGGCGGCCCCCACCGGAGCTAGATCGCGATATGGCGCAGAACGCGCTGAATCTCGATCTGGCACATAAGGGGTTAAATAGTTTTTTTAATTTTTCTGTAACAGACCTTTTTATTATCATTCATTGGATCTTATATGTAAATTCCAGACATTTTCGTTCAGTAGTTTTTTTCCAAACATCGTTTCAAATTTTAAACTTTCAAGCAAACTGTTTTTGATTTTTTTTCACCCCGTTCGTCTGCTAGTTGGCTTTTTCCAGCGGCTGCTCTGCGCTGTGATCGCTGGCTGCTCGAATTTTTCCGTTGTGTTTGGCTTGGTTTTTGTGGCGGTTTCTATGGGTTTTCGGTGAGTGTTCGGTGAGTATTCAGAGAGTGTTCTATGGGTTTGCGGCGAGTATTCCCTGCACTACGGCGGCCCTGCGGTGCTTGCTGAATACACTGCAGGGTCGGCAAACTAGGAATCTCCAAATCGCCCCGAAGTGCGGGAGAACGAAAAGTGACTGAATGTGCGGAATTTGAATAACCCTGTAAAGCAATTCTCAGTATCATTAAACAGTAGTCATGTATTCAAGAAACACACCTGAGAAAGGTAACAAAGACTTAGGTCTTGATTTAATTCTAATGGCAGATTTTTTCTAAAAAAATTATAGTCAATTTTCGAGCAATATTTTGGTTGATATATTGACTGATTCAATTGAAAAAGTTCAGCCAAAGCTGAATTCTAGTAATAGCCCTGAATTGATAAAATTTGCTTGAAAATATACCTGTAGCTTTTTTTATTTCAAATTGTGGTCCAAATGCAGTCTGCACATTGGACTCCATTTGAGGGTGCAAATGCTCTGGGGGCCACCTCCATTGTACTTTTGCATCTACTCATACCTTTTTCAGGCTTTGAGCTAGAAATTGGGGCAACATGCTTCAAGCCTTTCGATCCTGAAATTAGGGACCAGGTTTATATGACACATCTAATCACTTCCAGCTCCAACACAGAGACAAAACAGCCGTCACTCAAATACCTAGGGCTCTATTACATACTTCGCGCAAACGTTAACGCGTTAACACAAGAGGCAAAACCCTTTGCGCAGAACGTTGTATTACAATATCCGTGCAAAAAATGCGCGTTAACGTCTAACGCGGGTGGACCTGTGCGAACCCTTTGCGAGCGTAATGTACTTTGCGCATCCTATACTTAACATTGTGAGCGCAAATGCGTTTGTGCGCTGGTGCGCGCAAGGTATTACAATCGTAGCACAAAATTTAACTGACAATGCTTGCGCGCATAATTTTACGTCTTTGAAAAGCTGGTGTTAATGGCAAATCTGAACGTCCTGGTCGAAACCAAATACACCAGCCCGAAAAAAAAAATTACAGCACAGTATAGTTACACATTCTACGCATACCCAAAGTTGTGCGTGTTTTTATTATTGCTGTAGCATATATACTCAGATTGATTTTGAGAGGCGCAAAACTTAACAGGTTCTTAATTCAGAAAAAAAAAAATACAAACGAGTTTGTTGGGAGCGCAATGGAATGGGAAGTAGGCGTTTCTTCCAAATGTTGATCTGATAATCAGTTATATCCAGCAATAGACACTAAAATATACAAAAGTGCAGAATAATCGCGCAATATTGTTACATACAATCAATAGAATTATATTGGTATATAGAACCACTCACAAACAGGGAGCCTACTGGCTCGTGAATAGGTGCAGATAAGCCTCTATGGGGGGCTCGTCCCATCAGTCGATTTGCAGAGTCTAGTTGATCGTGTAGCAGCAGTCTATCATCACAGTGCAATTCTCTCAAATGGAAATAGAAATGGACATAGCACAAAATCTTTTATAAAAGGAGTATATGTCACCATAAGTCAAAGTACTCACGTGATCCTGAGCCTCCCTTGCGAGTGGCTCAGTATGTAGGCTTTTGGACCACTTAAATTCCGGGGGGGGGGGGTCCTACCCCTAATCGGTACTCAATATTGCTTAAAAAGAACGAGGTCTTCCAAAGATGTACTCAGGAAAACCTTTATAATAAATGGTACAGAAAATATAAAATAAAATAAAAGATAAAAGTGCAGGGGCTAAAACCGAGACGTGTTTCTCTTGCTTCCCTGCGAGTTTCATCAGTCGGTATGCCCTTCATTATTACAAATGTCTCTTTATAGTATCCATAGTCCAATCAAATAAACATCTTTTGTTGTCGTGTGCATTCCAAAAACACGATCTGCGTTCCATTGCCGCCATGAATGTCTTCTGATGACGCACTTCCTCTTCCGGGCCCCACGTGGAAAGGCTGAATCTGCGCCTGTCCATTCCCTTTACGTGAGAAGCGGCTCCTCTCGTACCTTTCATTCCATTAATGGTGCAGATCTGCCCAAAGTCTATATACTCGGGGAAATATATATATAAAACAACTGTGTAGTAACAAACATTACGCAAACACCATGTCATGTCATAAAAATAGTTATTGGTTAGTGTATAATTAAGTAAATATATCCAGCGGTGTTCACAAAAGATCAGAAATACATACAGTATAAAGCTATAAAAATGTATATAGAAAACCTAAACATATAAAAAATGACAGACTTCAAAGTCCGCATTTAACCCATTGGGGGCTAGAGTATCCAGATGATAAATCCACTTCATCTCAGTTTTGATGAGTTTTTGATTCATATTTACCCCTCTCCAATCATGTTTAATTTTTTCTATACCCATGAATACTAGCCCTTTGGAATTACAATCGTGTGCATCCTTAAAATGGGAAGAGACACTATGTTTAATGTATCCCCTGGTTATATTACAAAGGTGCTCATTAATTCTAATAAACAAAGATCGGGAGGTTTGTCCTACACACTGTTTCCCACATGGACACTTTAAAACATAAACTACATTCTTAGTGTGGCAAGTGATCAAATCTTTTATTTTATAGTTGGATCCTCTCATTCCTGCATTAAACTGCTTTTATTGTTCTTTTCTTACTCATTGACTTACGACACGATATACACTGGCCACAGCCATAAAATCCAGGAGTTAAACCAAAAAATTGTTCAGGTCCTTGTTTCTCATTAGTTTTAATATGGTTGCGAACTAGATTGTTATTGAGATTTTTTCCTCCTCTAAATATTATTCTATGTCTTGCTGGCAATATCTTACTCAAAATCGGATCATTTACTAAGACTGACCAGTATTTTTCTATGGATTTCTTGATTAATTTATTATTCATATTATAATCCATAAGAAAAGGGACAATCTCATATTGTTCTTCCCGTCGTGGCCTATATTGCAGCAATGAATCTCTGCTGAGTGTGAGAACCTCTTTTTTCATTTTCTCCAAAAATATATCATCGTAGCCTTTCACTTTGAATTGATTTATTAGTTTTTCGGCTTGACATAAGTATTGTTCAACATCAGTGCAATTTCTGCGAAATACGCAGAAGTTGTCCTTTAGGATTGTCTTTAGCCATAGAGGGTGATGGCCACTACTAATAGGGATGTAACTATTTACTGAACCGGTTTAAAGAAAGTGCAGGTTTTTAAGTTCACATTTCGACATTATATGGTAAGATCAAGGAAATCGACTTGTGTCGTACTAATGTTATAATCCAATTTGATTCCTAGTTCATTCTTGTTAAGATGTTCTATAAAACATTCTAACTCGGGGGCGTGTCCTGACATTCAACCAAGATGGCCGCTTGCTGAATGGGCTCCTGAGTCCCCTCCGACTTCTAACAGCCTAACTGCAGTGTAGCAGGACATGGTGCGCGGTAAGGGAAGGATTTCTACCCCTAAAGCTCCCACATCGCCCGGATCGGACTCCTGGCGCTTTAGACCAGTTCCTCATCCCTTCCCCGGCGATACCCTCTCCCGCGGTGAACTCCAAGATGGCGGCCGGACCTTCCATATCGCCTCGTGCACAAGATCATGCGGAGGATGCGCGCCGCCTAGAGCGGCTTATCTCCGCACTGCCAACTAAGGCGGACCTCGCCGATATGGTGGCTGACCTCCGGGAAAGCTTCAGCGGAGAAGTCAGGGAAATTCGAACTGAGGTCTCCACACTGGCGTCTCGGGTGAGTGCCTTGGAAGAAGTCAGACTCCTGCCTGCTCCAGATCCTCAGCCAGCAGCCCTCGCGGAACTGCAGCGCCGAGTGGACGACTTGGATAACCGAGGTAGGAGACAAAATATCAGGATCCGCGGCCTCCCTGAATCTGACGGGCCCGAAAATCTCCCGTCCCTCCTCGAAGACCTCTTTAACAAGGTGCTGGGTAGGGAGGCTACCACCCCCATTCTCATGGACCGGGTCCACAGGGCCCTCCGCCCGCGGCCTCCGCCGACAGCACCCCCCCGGGACGTTATATGCCACCTCGTTGATTTCACTGTAAAAGAAGCCATTATGCAGCAGGCTCGCTCATCCCGGTACTGGGACTTTCAAACGCACCGCATTGAACTCTTCCATGATTTGTCCCCCTTCACCCTGACAGCGAGGCGTTGCCTGCAACCTGTGACCCAAGCACTCCGAGAAGCCCACCTGGCCTACCACTGGGGGTTTCCATTCGCCCTAGTTGCCTTGCAGAATGGCATCCGTCACACGATTTGCTATCCGTCGGATGTCCCGGCCTTTCTTCGAGCCTTGCAGTTACCGGATATGACCGTTCGAAACTGGGAGTCGGCGACTCGCCGAGATCAAGATTTACCTCGCCCACGGCGATCCCGTTCCCGTAGACGCCGCCGGGACTCGCAGAACCGTGACCCTCCTCCGGCTCCATTACCGCTCCGTTCTCCACTTCGTGAAGATGGGTGACTCAGGGACATGCCGCCTGTTTGGCTCCCCTGCTTCCTGAGCTCCGGCCTGTTGCTGTAGCTATGTTTTTCTCTCCCCTTGTGCTCGTCCATTCTGAAATTTGATGCACGATGATCTGTCCTCACAACGTAGCACACACCTTTACACCTTGTGTAGCAGTTGGTTTCGGCTGACTGTATGCGCATCTCACCCCACCCCCTTTTTTTTTTTTTTTTTTTTTTTTTCTGGGTTTGGCTCATTCACGGAAGGACTCTGAGGTTTGCTTGCTTCAGGGAGTCACCCTGCCCCAAGAGTGCTCGTGTACGCTAGCCACGGCCTACTATGTGTAGTCACCACCTGTCTGCTCTCTTGGGCCTCCAAGGGATGGTTTTGCCGATCCGAGTTGGCAGCTTGGGACTCGGTTTTGCGTGGCCACTGACACTGGCCCTTACGCCAGCATGGTGACTTGCCCTCCACTTCAGCTCTCACATCTCTCCCATATTACGTACCGCAATACGAACTCCGTTGTCGGACCATTAACGCGGTCTGGCGCATAGGACGGCTCCAGTATACACCAACCTTTTTTCCGTTCATAGAGGTGGCTTAAGCTATGCGAGCGTTTGAAAATCGCCTTCGCGTCGTCCCCTAACTGACCTGGCTCCTTCATTATCATGCTGTGTCTGTACGCGACCTGCCCACATTTTATATGCATATAGGCCGGTTAACTTCCGATCCCACCGTACGGCGTTCCGCACGCGACTTATGTCCTCCATTATTGCACTTACCCTATTTGTACTTTATGACATCGCTGTTGTTTGATGCGTAGATCCCCTGAGGGGGGTTGAGCCTCCATTTTATCCTTCCTCTTCCCTCCCTACCTACCTTTCCCCCCCTCCCTCTTCTTCCCCCTTTTTTTTTTTTTTTTTTTTTTTTTTCTCTTCTCTCCCCTCTCTCTCCCCCTTTTTTTTTTTCTTTCTCTTTCTCCCCATGCTTACCTGCTTACTTTCCGCAGTCGGAGGGGACTTGTATATGCTCGTTGTTTTCTGGGTTTTTTTTTTTGTTCTTTTCCTTAATTTAAATAGTTTAATTCTAAGGCCATTGTTGGTTGGTTGGGTTTTGCTTTTCCTGTTATACTACTGGTCTCGGAGGCCTCCGGAGACTAGGCCCTACGCCCACGAGGATCGGACGTCGACTCTTCCACAAGAAGGTATTTGGCCCCTGACCGGGCTGAACTAGCCTCTCTTGGTGACGTATTACTCCTCATATTCTTTCTGTCTCTCTTCTTTTCTCTATTTCTGGATTCTCTCTCTTCCTGTCCTCTTCTTGACTACCTTTTTCTAGGTAGCTTTCCCTCCTCCCTCCTTGTCTTGTTTTGTTTGTATTGTCTTGTTTATCTGTGTATTCACTTGTCTGCTCGTGCGACATGGCTGCAGCGTCAGGTTTTTCCCCGAAATCCCTTCGTTTTCTTACGTATAATGTGAATGGACTTAATACGCCGGAAAAGCGTAGACGGCTCTTCAAAGAGCTTCGGGCGCTCCGAACGTCGGTGGCTTTCCTCCAGGAAACGCACTTTAAGTCGGGAGTTTCCCCAATTCTCAGAGATCCGACATTCCCAGTGGGATACTTCAGCGACCACTGCCAAAGTAAAAGCCGCGGCGTGGCGATTCTTTTCGCAAGAGATGTCCCCATGACCTTAGACGAGGTCCTCTCAGACGAAAATGGCCGATTCTTATTTGTCAAATGCTCTATAGCCGAATCTGTCTATACGTTTGCGTCAATTTATCTTCCGAATTCTAATCAGCACCGGGCGCTCGCCTCCATACTTCGCCGTCTCGATGCCTTCAAATCAGGAACCCTAGTGGTGGCCGGAGACTTCAATGTTCCCCTCGACCCACGGATTGACACCTCTGCTGGGCGCTCCTCGATCCCACTCAATGTGCTTCGGCATATGCGTCGCTCCCTTGATAGTCTACAATTGGTGGATGTCTGGCGGGCCTTTCATGCCGGCGAAAGAGATTACACATTCTATTCTCCCGTGCACTCCTCGTACTCGAGGCTGGATTACTTGTTTGTCCAACAGCACACGGTGCTCAATGTAGTGGATTCGGCCATACAGGCCCAAACCTGGTCGGATCACTGCCCACTCCTGATAACTTTTTCATCCCCCTGTCCCGTCCCTCTGAGCGTCAGTGGCGCCTCAATACCACCCTGCTGCAGGACCCTGCCTTGCGTCAGGAAATCGCAACGTGTCTAACAAACTACTTCTCGGACAATGCAGACACCGGAGTATCATTCGCCACTATATGGGAGGCGCACAAAGCGGTCCTTAGGGGGATATTTATTAGTAGGGCTACCGCCCTTAAAAGGGAAAGATCGGAGAAACTCCGTGCCTTGTTCGCAGAAATTAGAGACCTTGAGCTCTCCCACCACTCCTCTGCCCTCACTTCGGACTACGCCCTGTTAGTGTCCAAACGCAGAGCGCTTAATGATATACTTAATGCAGATGTTCGCTTTATGGCTCAGAGAGCTAGATGCTTCTTCGCACTTAGGGAGAACAAGCCGGGTAAATACCTGGCCCGTCTTCTTCGTAAGAAACGGGAGGCGACTCATATCGCAAGAATAAGGCTTACCGAGGGGGTGCTTACGTCGCGCCCGGACAGGATCCTCGAGGAGTTCCGGAGTTTTTATGAGAGACTCTACCATATTGATGATGGCTCGGATCGAACCCCACCTCAGGCTGAGATCGACGAATATCTAGATGGCACTCTCAATCGTACTCTGCCCCTGCCGATGCAGAGGTTCTGGGTGGGCCGATCTCCGCGGAGGAGCTTAAGGGAGTCATTACAGCCCTCAAACTTGGGAAATGTCCGGGCCCGGACGGGTTCCCGGCGGAATATTACCAAACCTTCACAGATGAATTACTCCCTCACTTGGCTTCTCTCTTTTCCGGTTGAAGGAGGGGGAGCTGTTCCACCCCCATACACTTTCTGCTACCATTTCAGTTATCCGCAAACCGGGGAAAGACGACTCAGATGTGCGAAACTATCGCCCCATCTCCCTCCTGAACACAGATCTTAAAATCCTGTCAAAGATTCTGGCGAACCGTCTGGCACCCCTCCTACCGTCTTTAATCCATTCGGATCAAGTAGGCTTTATTCCTGGCCGTGAGGCTCGAGATGCAACAACACGCGCGTTGGGGGTCATCGGACTGGCCAAGGCTTCGGGAACAGACCTTCTCTTGCTGTCCACGGACGCAGAGAAGGCCTTTGATAGGGTTCGCTGGAGCTTTTTGTTTTCTGTCCTGCGGCGAGTTGGGGTTGGTGACTCCTTTCTGCGCTGGACGGAGGCACTTTACTGTAACCCTACGGCTAGGGTGCGAGCCAATGGCGCTTTGTCACATAGCTTTGATATACGAAACGGGACGCGTCAGGGCTGCCCCTTGTCCCCTCTCCTGTTCGCCATCTATCTCGAGCCCTTACTGGAATCAATCCGTCTTAATGCCGGCATCACCGGTATTCACGGTCACTCCTCGGTACACAAGGTCGCTGCTTATGCAGATGACTTGATGTTCTTTGTTACGAACCCCACCTCTTCTCTGCCGACGCTCACACGGACGCTGGACGACTATGGAGTGGTTGCGGGATATCGAATAAATCAAGATAAATCGGAATTTTTAAATATCTCCTTAAGACACTCTTCTGTTTCTTTGATCCGGAGGGAGTATCCGTTCCGATACTGTACAGTTCGAATGAAATATCTTGGAGTTTGGTTGGCAGCCTCTTCCAGGCAAATTTTTGATCTGAATTTTTTGGCGATCCTTGGCACTTTTGTGGCGGACTTAGCGGACTGGAACGGCAAGATGCTTTCCTGGTTTGGCAGAATTGCGGTTCTTAAAATGAATTTGCTGCCACGCCTATTATACCTTTTCAATACCTTACCCATTTCGATCCCAGTCTCATTTTTTACCGCTCTCCGAAAGGAATTGTTACGCTTTATCTGGACCCAGGGTCGCCCGAGAGTGAGCTTTAAGGTGCTGTGTCTCCCTAAGTCCCGCGGTGGTTTAGCACTCCCGGACCCAAGGAAATACTACCTCGCTAGTCACATGGCGAGGGTGGTTGAATGGTCAACGCAGAAGCTAGATAAACGTTGGCTTGACGTAGAACGTGCCCTTTCCTCACGTCCTTTATGGACGTTACCGTGGCTACCCCCGAGCTGTCTCACTGACACACGCCACGACCCTGACCCAGTTTCGAGCACCTTGCGACTCTGGCATTCAAGTAAGTTGAAGTTTGGCCTTTCCTCAGCCCTCTCTCCGTTGTTGCCCCTGATGCACAACCCGGGCTTATCGGGCGGGGTGTTACCTTCCTTGCGGGACCGTTTGTCTGATTCTGGTAGACTTCGAGCCTTGGATCTCCCCCCAGATGGTCGTTTAGACCTCTTCCCACGATCGGTCGCAGTAGGCCCTCTCTCACTACTGGAGAGATTCAATTTTGCCCAAATTAAGTCATATCTGATGAGCCTCAACTGTGGGTACAGTTTAAGTCGCCCTCTACTGCCGTTTGAAACACTTTGCCATCTGGGTCTTCCTTTGACACGAGGGGTCTCGAAGATCTATGGCCTGATCATGGCAGCTGACGCGGAGGACCCACCATTCATGTCTAGATGGGATCAGGAGCTCGGGCTTACTTGTACCTCGGCTCAATGGACCAATACGTTTACGCTGGTTCACAGGGGCTGTGGGGCTAGCCGCGTACAGGAAACATCCTATAAGGTTCTCTCCTTTTGGTATAGGACACCGAGCTTCCTCCACCGGATATTTCCACTGACCCCACGGGTTTGTTGGAGATGCAATAATGCTGAAGGAACGTATCTCCATATCTGGTGGGCCTGTCCCCCTCTTCTGGAATTCTGGCGCACGGTTCATGGAGCTATTCTACGGGTCACGGGTGTGGACCTGTCACTCTCCCCGGCCTGCTTCCTCTTGTTTCATATTGCACTCCCCTCAAAACTCTAAAGCGCTCGGTGTTAATGTCCATGCTGCTCGCAGCTCGATCTCTCGTACCGGTCTTATGGCGTACTGACAGGATCCCCTCCACTAGAGAGTGGATTGGCAGAGTGGAGGTGCTGAGATCTATAGATCATCGGGAAGCTGCGGACAGGGGAAGGTCGGCAGATTTCGCGACGAAGTGGTATTACTGGGAGGAGTACGCTGCGTCGCTGCGCCCGGAGCCTGAGTGAGATTAGCTGACCTGATAACTGACCATGCCCTGGCAAAATGGCCTAATATATCCTGCCCTGACCCTGTGGCTCTATGTGTGCTCGAGGCTGGCTTGGTGTATTTCAGTCCTGTCCTCCTTTGTGTGCCTCCCTCCCCCCTCCCACTTTTTCTGTTTTCTCTTTTCTCTTTCCCTATCTCACTATCTATCTATATTTCTCTCTCTCTCTCTTTCTCTCTCGCTCTCTCTCTCTCCCTCCTCTCGGCCTACCTAGCTTGTCTGCACTCTCGGTCTGGCCTCGCGCCCTTCTTTTCGCTTCCCACGCCCTATAAATTTGATCCCCGACTTCGAGTTCGGGTATATATTCGCACGATAGTCGATTCAATACTGGTCCGATCCTCGTGGAGGTGGCAATGTCCTAGGGACTGGTATCGGAGTTGCAATTATATTTATGTCTACCCAATCCATTTTGTTCTTGGCCTTACTTTACTTATTGTTCTACTATTCCACCCTTGCGGGTTGTTTTACTTTACTCTGTATTTTTGTATAATAAAAACTTTGAATTTCAAAAAAAAAAATAACTCTGTCTATGACCCCGCCAAATAGTTCAGATTATAATTCAAGATTGGCTGAATCGATTTAAAAACAGTCTGCCCACCGTTTCTGCGGCGACGTTAAACGGCGCCTTTTTTTTCTCCTTTCTTCGTGCCCGGTATTTTTTGACAGATGAAAAAATGCACGCGGATTGTAGAAACAAAATAGCGCTGCGCGAGCGCTTTTGCGCAAGAATGTAATAGAGCCCAAGTGTGGGGGAATATTGACAGTGGTAAGGGGTTGAGTGTCAAGGTAGTAGACTAACCATTCTAGATAATCTAATGAACAAAATGTTCAACTCAATGCCCTTATACCTGAGGAGGTGTCCTGGGCAATCAAAACTGGTATCACCTACAAAAGCATCAGTGTTGATGATTGTTGTATTTACATTCTTATTTTACGGTAAAGGGTGATGTCCACGCAGGACCAAAAATGTCTTCGCAGGGCCGCAGTATGTCATTCAATGAGACACAGAGTAAGAAAATTAAGAAAAAGAGGCATAACACGGTCAAAGCGACATCAAAATGAAAAACGTCTCGTAAGAAAAATAGTCATACAGCCATAGAACATTAAAACAAGAAACAGACAGACATGAAAGTGTCAGGAAAAACAACAAAAAAAAAGGTAGTCTTCGGCAATCAAAAATGTCCCCAGCCGGCGATCATCAACAGGAAAAGCATCAGGGGAGTCCTGTAAAGTAAATAAAATAAAACAAAAACAGAGGGGTCTCATGTCTCAAAAGCTGTCATCCCAAAATGGGAAATCATGTAGAGCAGGTAAGGTGCTGTCGGGTAGGCCAGAGCTCGCAGCCGAGGTAGACCCTACAACGAGATCAAGGCCCACAGCTCCAGCTGCGGCCGAACCTTATAGCACCTCCGCCGCCGATATCCTGGAGTAGAGCCATGGGCAGCATTGAAGCAAAAGACAGGATGAGAATCCCATGCTGCATCTGCCTCCCGGTCGATAAGAGTGGGCACTCCACCACCTCCAGGCAGCGATCATGGCCTACAGGCTCCTCCGGTGCTCCAGCTGACTCCGCGCGGCCCGGCGATCCACAGCCGATGGACAGACCGGCACCACATGGCAATGACATCTCTGCCACCAACGGGACATTCGGTAACATTCAGAACCACAGGTTCCTGTTCTCACTCCGTACAGCCATGTGGTCCCCCAAGACCACACAGCCGTGTGCACCTTCTCTGTGGTCACCGGAATAGCCCTGCTCTGGGTAGCTGCTCCTCTGCCTCGTAGGACCTCCATAATGCGCCACCAGGCGCCTCTCGTCAGCGGATGCTTGTCGTCCCCAATATCCAGCAGCAGGTCATCCAGGCCCAAAAGTGCAGCCACCAGACGTGACATCTGACCCCCACCCCATGCACGCTCCAGCCACCCCATTCACTCGGCCAGCTGGAGGACGTGGGCCCTCTGCCGTCCCAGCCCTCTGCATATAAAATCCACAAAGAGGCCCAGCAAGGAGGTGGTAGGGGCGGGAGGTAGGCCTCAAGATGGCTGCCAGCAACGCCCTCCAGCAGAAAACAGCCGGCAATCGTACAGACGTATGTTCTTCCTCGTCCGTAGCTGCTCACGGCCCCAAACCAAAATTTTAAATTGCTCACCACACTCTAGATTCCCAGAACGCCATTGACCAGGTAGCATAGTCACACTTTCTTCTTCCAAAAGATCCCCATTCTTAACAATTCGAATACAACGTTCCCGAGCTTGCTGTTCCACTTCAACTCCAATGACTGGAAACACCCCTTTGACTGTCTCCTCACGCAGACCTCTACAAGAAATCTGTTTTTGAATCAAAAAGGTCTCTTCATTTTTTTTTAGTAATATGTTTTTTATGTGACTCTAAAACAAGGGGAATCAACTGGTCCTGGGGACAGGTGGTGAGTGCTTGTTTGGTCTAAGCCATCAGCCATGGCCTACCTGCCTGTGTAAGGTACTCAGGTAGGCCGTGACATTAAACCAATGCTCAATTGGTAGGGGCCCAAAGTGTGCAAAGAAAATATCCCCACATCATTACACCACCACCAGCCTGAAATTCTGCATACTTTGGTTGCAACGAATGGTTATTTGAGTTACTGTCGCCTTTGTATCTCAAACCAGTCTGCCCATTCTCCTCTGACATCAACAAGGCATTTTTGTCCACACAACTGCCACTCACTGGAAATTTTATTTTTTTGGACCATTCTCTGTAAACCCTAGAGATGGTTGTGAGTCAAAATCCCAGTAGATCAGCAGTTTTTGAAATACTCAGACCGTCTAGCACCAGCAACCATACCACCTTCAAAGTCACTTAAATACACTTCATACCCAATTCTGATGCTCAGTTTGAACTTCAGCAATTGTCGTCTTCACCACGTCTAGATTAGCAATATGTGTTAAATAGCAATTGATCAGGTGTACCTAATAAAGTGTCCGGTGCGTGTCTATGCATAACGATAATCAAACAGAGTTACAAGTATTTATAAAATGCTAACAAGTTCCATAACGCTGTACAATGGGTGAGACAGAATAACAAATAAACATACAAGTTAAACACACAGAACAGTGGGAGAGAAGACTCTGCTCAAGAGCTTACGATCAAAGAAAGATATACCGTAAGTATAAATATAAGTAAAAATAAAAATATGAGTTACAAATCAACATAACTATTGAAAAATGAAACCAAGTTACATTGCAAGTGCATGCTTGCAAGCCCCACCACCCTGGATTTGAGTGCCACATAGACCATCTTAATCTCCCCACAGACTATGCTGTGCTAGGAAAGAATCAAAACAATATACAGTATATAAAGAGTGACGGTCTCATTCAAGAACAAGGCTCGGCATAGAGGGGTCTGTTGCACCTTACTGCACCCCCTGCTGTTTCATCACCAAATCAGACCACCAAATCCAGATCTGAAATATTTAGCGTAATTATTTTCGGAGAGTAATGTAACGCTTTCATCTCTCTGAAACCATTAACCTGGTCATCAATTCAATCTAAGACAGACGAGAGGGTCACCTGTGTCCAGTTTCTCTGGATCTCTGCTCTGGCAGCATTAAACAAGTTAATGGCTGAAGATTTAATATAGTGAAAGGCATCTAACCATTCCTCACCTGTAATGTGAATCAGGAGCTCAGTCGCCCATTTAGCAATTTAAATAGGCATGTTAGAATATTCTGCATTCAGGAGCATAGTATAAATAGGAGATAGGATATGTGGGGGAGGGGGTCTGCGGAGCACAACTTTTCAGAGAGAGGCAGAGTATCTCGGCGGTCGTGAGGAGTAGCAAGTTGTGACACAAAGTAAGTTAATTGGAAGTATTTAAAGGAGTCTAACGGTGTAGGAACCCGATTAGGCACCAGAGAAATTAACGACTTGGGACCTTCTCCAGTCCTTCAAGAAGTCTGAGATTTTCTTTAGAGAAGCCTATCATCTCACTCCCTAATCCCCTATTGTTCATTTCCTACTGCTTCTTCCCACATGGCTTACATGCACTCTGCTATTTCACATTCTCTATTAACCCTCATCTACTGTGCCACCCCTATCCTTTTAGATTGTAAGCTCTTGAGCAGGGTCATTTTGCTTACTGTATTACTCATTTTACAGCGCTACGGAACTTGTTAGCGCTTTGTAAAACTTGTAACTGTAACTTCATTACTGTGAAGTAATGAACACGCTGTGACAGGTCAGTATGGGCCATCATATTCAAGGCCAAGAAGGAGAAAGTTATTCATGGGCGAAAGTCAGGATTACTTCTCACCTGAGTAAGGGGAGAGTAGAGTAGATAAGCCCAGTCATGCTCTATACCGACGCCAACTACGTAGGGTTAGGCAGATTGTGGGATGTGGAACCGGGCAAAAGTATTGAGTAGAGCCATTTGCCATGGCCCCGAGACAATGGGGACCTGAAGGGATAGCTGTTCAAGGGATGCCCATAGCTTGTGGGGTGGCGACATGGACCAGTCGCTCAAAGTAGAAGAGCGGCTACAAAATAAAATTATAGGGATGCACCGATACCAATTTTTTAAGACTGAGTACGAGTATCCTCATCCTATAACCTCTGATCCAGGACCAGCACCTTACTTGCAGTACCACAATAAAGAAAGTGGCTCGATCCTCATTTTCCTACAGAGCACCGCAGTTATGAAATAACCTCCCAGACACCATAAAATCTTCCCCCAGTCTTACGTCACTCAAGAGCTCCTTATTAACATAACTCAATACAGAATGCACCTGTAAACATGTAACATAGTAACTATATTACTTACATATTTATTTTCTGTGTTAGTCTGTATATTTGTGTTTTGTTTTTAATATCTTGCATTTATTACTTTGTATTTCTGTAACGACTGTAAAATTTCAATGTTCTTGAACCCAGGACATACTTGAAAATGAGAGAAATCTCAATGTGTCCTTCCTGGTAAAATACTTTGCAAATAAATAAATAAATACCTATGCTTTTTTTCAGGTACTCACCGATACCGAGTACCGATACTCTGAAATCAGCCGGGTGTCCTGCATTAGAGGAGACAGTCCTATTTTGTGCTATACACCTCTTTATCTCTCTCTCTCATATATATATATTTATACTGTATATATATATATATATATATATATATATCTCCAATAGTCCTGCAACACCTTCCAGTGTCCAAAAAGAGTCTTATGTTGGTGCTTCGCCAGAAATAGTATAGAAATGGAGGAAATGGCGGCACTCAGAAAATAAAATAAAAAAGTTTTTTTGAATCATTTTCATTTTCATAGTCATTTGGACCTATTTTAAAATGATTCAATAAAACTTTTTTTTTTCTGAGTGCCGCCATTTCCTCCATTTCTATATATATATATATATATATATATACAGTTGTGTTCAAAATTATTCACCCCACTGAAATTGAGTGTTTTGGCCAGTTTGACATTGATTTTGATCATTCAGTCATCTTGCTTACAATTAAATCAAAGAGGCACGTGTAGGTCAGACAAATTTAACATAACATTTATAATGAAATAACCACAAATGTCTTTTCTGTGCTCACATCATTATCAGTTTTATTCAACCCGCAAGTGACATTCAATCTTAGTACTTAGTACAACATCCTTTTACAGTTATAACAGCTTTTAAACGTGAAGCATAGCTTGACACAAGTGTCTTGCAGCGATCTACGGGTATCTTCGCCCATTCGTCATGGGCAAAAGCCTCCAGTTCAGTCACATTCTTAGGCTTGCGCACTGCAACTGCTTTCTTTAAGTCCCACCAGAGGTTCTCAATCGGATTTAAGTCAGGTGACTGCGATGGCCACTCCAAAATGTTCCAGCCTTTAATCTGCAACTATGCTCTAGTGGACTTGGAGGTATGCTTGGGATCATTGTCCTGTTGAAAGGTCCAACGTCTCCCAAGCCTCAGGTTTGTGACGGACTGCATCACATTGTCATCCAATATCTCCTGGTACTGAAGAGAATTCATGGTACCTTGCACACGCTGAAGCTTCCCTGTACCTGCAGAAGCAAAACAGCCCCAAAGCATGATTGACCCCCCGCCATGCTTCACAGTAGGCAAGGTGTTCTTTTCTTCATAGGCCTTGTTCTTCCTCCTCCAAACATAGCATTGATCCATGGGCCCAAACAGTTCTAATTTTGTTTCATCAGTCCACAGAACACTATCCCAAAACTTCTGTGGTTTGTCCACATGACTTTTGGCATACTGCAGTCGACTCTTCTTATTCTTTGGAGACAGCAAGGGGGTGCGCCTGGGAGGTCTGGCATGGAGGCCTTCATTAACCAGTGTGCGCCGTATTGTCTGAGCTGAAACTTCAGTACCCACATCTGACAAATCTTTTCTCAGTTCCTCAGCAGTCACACGGGGACTTTTCTCCACTCTACGCTTCAGGTAGCGCACAGCAGTTGAAGTCAGCATCTTCTTTCTGCCACGACCAGGTAGCGTTTCAACAGTGCCCTTTGCCTTGAATTTGCGAATCATGCTTCCTATGGTCTCTCTTGGTATGTTTAACATCTTTGCAATCTTCTTATAGCCATTGCCCTTCCTGTGAAGAGTAATCACCTCTTCTCTTGTCTTCCTGGACCATTCTCTTGACTTCACCATGTTTGTAACCACACCAGTAAATGACTAGAAGGAGCTGAGTATCACAGTCATTTTAAAGCTGCCTAATTGGTGCTTATTATACTTTATTGCTGCTCCGTGACATCCATTCCACAGGTGTTTTCAATACCTGATTGAAAACACTTGAATGAACCTCTGTTCTTCAGAGTGGTAGTCTTTAACCACTTGAATGCTAAGGACGCGCTCAGCGCGTCCTCAGCATTCCCGCTGGTATGCGGAGGACGCGCTGAGCGCGTCCTCGCATTGGGGTCAGCGTTCGGCCGGGTTCCGGCCGATCGCTGGCCCCTCCGGTGCGGGCTGACATCCTGGATGTCAGCCCGGCATCCGGAGCAGTGGCCGCCATTATTAGGTGTCATCGCGCCCCCGCGATGACACCTAATTCAGGCGCCCCCCCGCATGTGCGGAGGAGGCGCCTGAAAGGGAGGGGGGGGAGGTCCTTCGGACCTCTCTCCCTCCCGATCGGCGGCTCACAGGGGCTTAACCCAGGCATCATTTGGAAGGGCACAGCCTGCCCTTCCAAATGATGCCTGGCATTAACCCCTGGGGAGCTGGATCGCAAATCGGCGCTGAAAAGCGCCGATTTGCGATCCTTCCCGGGAGCTGGCCGACATCTTGGATGTCGGCCAAGCTTCCGGGAACTCCCCCAGAGGACTGGCGTCATCGTGCGCAACACGATGACGCCAGTCCTAGCATTAACCCCTAACTGCCACGAACTGTGGAGATAGGGAGTTCCAATGAACTCCCTATCTCCCGATCCGTGGCAGTTAGGGGTTAAATTTTGATATCGTTGGATCGGCCAGAGCATGGCCGTTCCAACGATACCAAACATGAAAGTAAAAAAAATTGTAAAAAAAAATAAAAAAAAAAATAAAAATAAAAAAAAATTAAAAAAAAAATTAAAAAAAAAAAAATAAACACTTTTTTTTTATTTTTTTTGGTTTGTTAATGCAGCAATATTGTTCCCATTTCAATTATAATGTGAACAATGATGCTGCATTAACGATTTTTGTATGCGGTGCGTTTGTTAAAAATGGTGTCATTTTCCCCAAAAAAAAATGTAACGAGACCCCATCTCTAATTTTTTTAACAAGCGCACCCCATACAAAATATAACCGCAATTGCTCGCATGTTAAAATGTGGAAAAAAACACTTTACACGCTGTAAATTATTGAAAATACATATTTTATTGCATTTTTTGTTATAATATACAAACATGACATAACGTATACATATAATAATGACATATTATGAATCTACCGAGTCTGACGGAAAGAACGATATATAATATGTCGATGTCATATACTAAAATAAGCCTTCAAAACAGGTTTAAACATGATGCGCAAAACAGGTAAAAAATGACCTCAGCACAGGGGCGGGAAAAGCCTCAGCAGCGAAAGGGTTAAGGGGTTGAATAATTGTGTCAATGAAGAATTCACAAAAGAAACATTTACTACTGTATTACAAAACCAATTGATGTCATTTTAGTTGCATATGGTTCTTTAAAAAGTCCTTGTAGGATTTCATTCTGAATACAATTACAAATGTACACTAAATTCCCTAAAACCCTTTACAGCATTGGGGGTTGAATAATTTTGAACACAACTGTATATATATATATTGTATATATAATTTCAGGGTGTGCAAGTGTCGTTTTAGGAGCTCCTCCATATAATCAGGGGCTGTGTGTGTGTGTCTTTTTAGGCTGGGGTCAGACGAGCGTAGTGTTCACGTCCGTGATTGCGCCTAAAAGTACGTCCGTGATAGCATGACAGAAAGCCCATCGGAGCCCGACACACGAAGTACGACCACACTGAACTGCGGACGCACAACGGCCGCGGCCCACGGACGCAAGGCAGGCAAGAACGTACATCCCCTAGAACGGCCGCACAAAGTGCGCTGCGTCCGCAACGTCTGCATAGCTTTGTGTGTGAGTGATGGAATGTGGTCAGACGGACTGCATTTATACGTCCAGCATTTTTCACGGACAAAATGGTTTTGCTTTTTAATTTATTTTTCCTCCTACATCCGTCAAAAAATAAACGTCAGTGAAAAAAACGGACTGTGTGACCACCACTGTGTCTTCCGTACTGACGTACGTCCATGTGCAAGGACGTACAGTCCGTAGAAATCACGCTCGTCTGACCCTAGCCTTAGGGGCTCCTCCAGGCTCCGATAGACTGGGTTAAAAGGCAAGCTAGGGTTAAATATTGAGCTGTCTATTGGCCTGTGGTGCTGAATACAACGGAACAAATTGACAGGGACGGGGTGCTTTGTGAAACTGTAAAACGAAACTGATTCGTTTTCAGAATTTCATTTGTAATTTGGGATCGATTGGCTGGCTGGCTGAATGCTCCAGCGGCATTCTAAAAAGCCCCTCTGGAAAATCATTTTTAGTTAATAATACTGTAAGAAATATTTAGGAATATTCCCAAATGTATTTCTTACTGTAACCTATTTGACAGGCAGATTTTGCCATCTAGAACTACAGGCAATGGCTTCGTGTCATCTAGGTAATGCCCAATATGTCATGACATTCCTTAGCCGATTTTAACCAATTTTAGAAACTTGGGCATTAGGCCCATAGGGATAGAACTTTGAGGACACGGGGGGCGTGGCCGACTGTGCAGGGAAGAGGACGCATCTCAAGTGAGCTCCGTCCGGAGAAGCTGTGAAGGGTGTTCTTTTGGGGGATCCTTTTGGCTAGAGATCCTCGGCGGGGTCCCTAAGCAGTTGGCCATCAGGGGTGGATCCTCCGGAGCCTGCGTTGTCTCCCCCTCCAGAGAAGAGACACGAGTTTGGCCGTTGAAGGCTCAGCGGAAGTGCTCGGGTGGCAGCCATCTTGGGGCCTGTTTCCTGGTCTTGCGGAATCGTTCTCCTGCTGCTTCCAGGCAGCCGACTGCTGTTTGCTGGGAAGATGGAGGGCCCCCATCCCCCTGTCGCTATGGTGGTTGGTGTACTGGAGTCGGGAGACGTGGATGTGAGGAGAGGCCGGCTCACTCCCCTCCTCCCCCCGGATGAGAAGATGGACACGATAGCAATAGACACGATAGCCTTGATGCCTGTATACAATTGCTGGGGGTGGAGGAATCGGGCCCGCTTACTAAGTGAACATGGCGTTTGATGATGGCCGCACTGAGGAGCTGCCGAGGGCTTGAAGATGCCCGCAGGGGTGAATCGGAAACGGCCTTACTCATCACCTGCAGAGCGTTGGAGTTTTCAGAGGCGGTGGAAGAGGTGGCTCGCAGTGAGGTGCCAGAAGACCTGGAGGTGGATCAGATGCAGGTCCTTCTGCTGCCGGGAGCTGTGCCTGTTCTGGATTGCGAGGAGGCGCCGATCACAAGCAGAGGAGCTGCTGAGGATGCCGTGGAGCAAGCCGGTGGATCTACCCTTGAGAAACCCGCGTTGAGGGGATTTTCTGCGGGTGCGGAGTGGTCCTTTGGAGTGGCACTGAAGGACTCTCTGCCTCGTGGGGAAGATTTTTACGCAGCTGATTTTCAATGGCGCAGGTTGGCCCGAAGAGCGTTGTATGCAGTGATCTTTTTTGGTGGAGCCGCTTGCACAGCCCTTTGGCGGGATACCGGCTGAAGGGGCTTTTAGGTCCTCTTATTTTTTATTATTATTTTGTTTATAAATTGCTGCGGTTATTGAGGTGTTTTTGCCGTGCTCTCTCGACCCTTTTATTTTTCAGACAACGCTTCTTTTGAACTTTGCTTGCCCACACGCTGAGACTTTCTTTTTTACTTTTGGTTTTCGATGAGACCCCCCTAATTGGGGATGATTTTATTAACCCCTAGCTGTCTTTGATCTTATATATTTTGTTTAGATGAATACGTGCGGCCCTCAATTTCTGCATAACTGTATGATGACATGTTGTTTTCTCTGTTGCCTCACCCCTCCCTTTTTTTTTATCCCCCCCCATTTTTGTTTAGTTGGCGTTTTCGGAATACCCTGAGGGACATAGTTTACCTCCCCAGGTGCCCGGGCCTAGTGCCTTTCACCCCCTCATGGCCTTCTCCCGTGGGCTTCGGCCACCCGGGATTCTGCCAGGGTCGGCACATTCTTGGTCTTTTGCCATATTTTCCCCCACCACAATCCACTTCCCCATCCCGTTTTTTTTTTTACCCCTTCCCCCTTTTATAAAGATCCTTGATCCCCGGTCGGGGATTATCTAGAGTTTTGTGCTACCCCTCCCCTCATGTTCCCTATTTCTCGCTGAGACCCCCCTAATTGGGGATGTTTATTGTTTTCTGTATTAGATGATTTTAGCGGATTATATTACTGTTTACGTGCACTGTCGTTTGTCTACATAAGGTTCCTGATTAATTTTTCTTAAGCGTGTGCTGTTAACAAGCTGTGGCCCTGCGTGGCCAACCTTCTTGCTTTCACGATGACTTAATGTGGCCCTGCGAGGCCATTTATCGTTTATGTCCTGCTGACTTTTTCATCAAATAAAAATTTAGAATATTAAAAAAAAAGAACTTTGAGGACACATTCTGGGGCCCAAAAGCAAATGAAATACCTTTGCAAAAAAACGAATTTCATTTGCAATGATAAACCACAGCCTCAGATCGTGTTACCACGATCTCGGGCTTTTGTGTCTGCTACCGCCTATCGCGTATACATGATCATTATAGGGAAGTGGTTAAATGCTAATAGCAGTAAGTACTGGTTCCAGTATTTACTGGGGGATTATCCACTAATTGATATTGTTCTTATGAGAAGGTTCTTCAATAAAAAAAGCACCTACCATTGTTCAAACTTCACTATCTGTATCACCAAAGTGTATTGCAGCTGCAACTATTGTAAACAGCAGCAATTAGTGGGTGACCCCTATGATTCATGTTTGAGTTTTGGGGCAATCTGATTATTAAATTTCTTTTAATATAGATGAAGCCAGATTTCAATATTTCATCATTTAGCTGAAACAATGTGGAATGTGTTTTGCTGAACTAGATTATGCAACCACCGGTATTTTAATCTGCACATGTTAAGTAAAACAAAACGTTGTCAGAAATAGGTGAATTTTAACGGCCTGGTAGCTGTGATAGAGATAATCAAAGAATTGCACTGAGCAGGATGTAGAAAAAAATATTCCAGTTCCCATGACAACCTGTATAAGTGATGCAGTAGGGCTCCAGGCTGTAAGAATCTTTGCCTGTCGACAGAAGACACTACAAATCAAAGACTTTTCTTGTCTTTTGCTGTTTCATATCTTTCGTGGATTCACAAATTGCATAAATTAATAGTCACCTTTTCATCCATTTATTTTCTCTCAATGATCGTTCATAATTTTAAGAGTTGAGTAACTGAAAATGACTGTTAAAGAGAAGAAAGAGACAAACTGCCTTTGATATGTTTAAAAGATATTTCTTGACTGAAAAGTACTCTCGATGGTGGTGGGACTGGAGGTTGCCTGCTTCAGCACTTCTAGTTAGGAAAAGGGAGGTTTGGGAGGGTCCTGGGAACGAGCAACAGCACTAGTGGCCTGCTCTATTGTGGGGCCCGCTCAGGTCTCACAAGGTTTTAGCTTGCTTGTGCCATTACAGAGACAACTGCTCCCTATGCAAATCAGACTGCTACACCCAGAAATTGTGATCAGTGCTGAAATGCCAAGGACATCATCTCTGCACGAGAGGTGCAGCAACCCCCAACGATCATTTCGGTCTTGTTAGGCCTCGTTGGGTTAGGACTGAGTTGGGCCTCGTTGGGAGAGGCTGACAACCCTCTTGGCACATCAAGCAAGGGATCCACGTCTTTTTGCTCACTTTAAGTAGACAGGGTAATCCAGACATGGACCCCTTGCTCCAGGTGCCTAGAGAGGTGTCAGCTATACCCTTCTGACAAGGCCTAACAAGGCTGAACCGATCGTCGGAGGTTGCTACATTTCTTGTGCAGGGATGACATCCTTGGCATTTCAGTACTGGCCACCCTTTCTGGGTGTTTGCAGTCTGATTTGCATATGGAGCAGTTGTCCCTGTAATGGCACAATTGAGCTAAAGCATTGTGAGACCTGAGCAGGCCCCACCGTAGAACAGGCCGCTAGTGCCGTTGTTCATTCTCAGGACCCTCACAAACCCCTTTTTGCTCACTTTAAATTGCAGGATAATCCAGACGTGGACCCCTTGCTCGAGGTGCCTAGTGAGGTGTCAGTAATAAATAAATATTTCTTCATTATTTCAGTCTAACACAGCAACATTTTTCACTTTTCAATTATAAAGCGAACAATGATGCTGCACTAACTCACCATCACATTTCTCATGTAACCAAGTGTGGAGGTGATGGCACAAGCCGTTGTTCTGAATTGTTACATCAAAAACCTAAACCGCTGTACTGCAGCGAAGAGCACTGATGGGGACTTTGGACCCTTGCGTCACTAATATTTACACCTCACAAGGTCAAGGGAAGTATCATTGGACAGGTCAGAGTCTGGCCTTTGCATTGATACCAAACATGACCATGTAAAATCTAAAAGAAGAAAAAAAACTATTTATTTTTTAGTTCCGAAGCGATGGCATTGTCCATTTGTCACATATAAAATGAGCCATTACCAGAGCCGTAACTAGCTCCTTTTGCACCCGAGGCAAAAACATAAAATTGTGCCCCCCCCACATAATTTTAAAAATCCGAGTCCCTGACCAGTGGTGCAGTGCTAAACTCCTGGATGCTCCCCATGACCAGAAGCAGTGGATCAGACCACCCTTCGCGCTGTGGGATGAGAGGCAAGTATCAGATTTTTGGGGGGGTTCCAGCTGATGCTGACTGATTCTGCAGAAGAAGCATCAGTTAGCACCAGCGTCTAGCTGTGGGTAACTTTTATGTAGCCACAATGGGGTGTAATTAGCGTTAGGACTTTGTAATCCTAACGCTAATTACTTTTTGCCCTCCCCATGTTAAGCATAGCGAGTGCAAAGTACAGTAACCTCGCACTGAAAAGCACAATCTCCTAGATTTTTTAACCAGTTACTGTTTGGATTGTAATTAGGGATGAGCCGAACACTCCCCGAGTTCGTTCCGAAGCCGAAGCCGAACTTTCCAAATGTTCGGGTCCGAACCCGAACCCGAACTCGAACTCCATGCAAGTCAATGGGGCTGAAAATTCGGTTTTTAGAGTGCCCTCCAAGAGGGCATATATGCTAGATATTTGCCATAAAACGTGTATGGGGGTCCGGGTAGTGCCCTGGGGACAGGAAACAAGGACAAAAAGTAAAAAAAAACAACGTTTTTAAAGGGACAGTGAGTTTTCCATGAAATAAGGGTTAAAAATAAAAACGAAAAATTCCTTCAAATATCGTGCCTAGGAGGTCCCCATAACCTGCCCGTGACGTGGCGGATTTCTAGGATATATAGAAATATGTAAAAACCAAAAAATGGCATTTCAAATGACGGTAAATGCTTTTCCTTTAATCTATCCATAAGCAACTGCTTGGGGCGGCAGTCTGTATGAAAAGAGGAGACATTTTCGGACACGCAGAAAAAGTTTACTGGTTTTTTGGCGGTGAAAAGCAGGAGAATGACTGGAGAATGGAAAATTCTAGACCAAATTGCCGATTTGGAAAATGAGATAAATGGGAAAAAATTTCTGGTTTGGCTATTTTGACCTAGAATTTTCCATTCTCCAGTCATTCTCCTGAGTTTCACCTTTCTTTGAACCAGCCAAGTGGTTCTCCTGTGCGATGGACGCTGTGAGCGCGTCCATGCACAGGAGGCAGCAATCCGCCGGATTCCAGCGGATTGCTGCGCCCCCCGGTGCGGGCTGACATCTTGGATGTCAGCCCAGCACTCCGGGACGCCGGCAGAGCAATTAGATGTCATTGCGGCGCCGCGATGACATCTAATTCAGGCGCCCCCCTGCATGTGCAGAGGAAGCGCCTGAAAGGGAGGGGGGGAGGTCCTTCGGACCTCTCTCCCTCCCGATCGCCGGGGGGCAGAGGGTTAATCCAGGCACCGTTTGGAAGGGCACAGCCTGCCCTTCCAAACGGTGGCTGTGATTAACCCCTGGGGAGCCGGATCACGAATCGGCGCTGAAAAGCGCCGGATCGTGATCCTCTCCTGGAGCTGGCCGACATCTTGGATGTCGGCCAAGCCTCCAGGAACTCCCCCTGAGGACTGGCGTCATCGTGCATAGCACGATGACGCCAGTCCTGGAGTTAACCCCTAGCTGCACCAATGGTGGAGATAGGGGGTTCCAATGAACCCCCTATCTCGCGATCCGTGGCAACTAGGGGTTAATGTTTGATATTGTTGGATCGGCCAGAGCATGGCCTTTCCAAGGATACCAAATATGAGCATGAAAAATGTTTTTTAAAAAAAAAAAAAAATAAACAAGTTTTTTTCTTTTTGTTTTGTTAATGCAGCAATATTGTTCCCATTTCAATTATAATGTGAACAATAATGCTGCACTAATGATTTTTGTATGCGGTGCGTTTGTTAAAAAAAGCAAAATTTTCCCCAAAAAAAATGTAACGAGACCCCATTTCTAATTTTTTTAACAAGCGCACCCCATACAAAGTATAACCGCAAACGATCGCATGTTAGAATGTGAAAAAAACACTTTACACATAATAAATTATTGAAAATTCTAATTTTATTGCATTTTTGTTATAATATACAGACATGACATAACGTATACATATAATAATGACATATTATGAATCTGCCAAGTCTGCCGGAAAGAACGATATATAATATGTCTGGGTCATATATCAAAATATGGCTACAAAACGCAGTTAAACATGATGAGCGAAACCAGTAAAAATGACCTCAGCACAGAGGTGTGAAAAGCCTCAGCAGCGAAAGGGTTAAATGCAGCATATTAGGATGTTTTAGGGAAATTAATTCTCAAATCTCAATCAGAAGCAGACACCACCCCACCCTCAGTATGGTGTACAATGTATCAAATTGATTACCAGACTAAAAACACCTGGTGTTATGCCCATTTGTGAACAGAGTTCATTTAGAGTTGATAATCTTTCCACGTACACATTAGTTTTTAATTCAATATCTAATAAACCGTTGCTTATAATATTCTGCAGTAAAGAGTCTCTTTATTTCTAGATTTTTTTGTATTTTTTTAAGCATGTTCTATACTTTTTTCAAAATTTCTTTTTTTTTTAGAACTCGAACCGAACACACCCAAAAAGTTCGAAATTCGCAAATTTTCGAACTGCCAAAGTTCGGGTCGAACTCCGAACCATCCGAACCTGAACAGCTCATCCCTAATTGTAATATGAGGGTCCTGCGCTAGGATGTGATATGGGCAATATGCAGTAACCTCATTTAACCTAACACCAACATTCACATTTGTGAGTGCTAGCGTTAAGGAGGTGAAGGGGCCCTACATACATAGTGCATACACAGTACATGTACAAATACAGTACACACAGTATACAGGCACGTATAGCAAAAGAACATTTAGCATAAACAAGACAGAAGAAACTAGAAGCTTATCCCACTTATAAATATATTATGGTGTTCTATCAATATTATTCCGCCGGGGGGGAAATCACACTTTAGTATGCCTTCCCTTCATGCACTATATCATCTAGGTTGCACTTACACTATAGGGGTTATTCAGAAAGCATTGAAATGTCAGTGCTTTTTTGTTCGGCGAACTTCGGTGCGCATAGACAATTCCAGTACGCCAAATCTGTAGTGAATTCAGTATTCACCGCAGGGTCCCCCAATGTGTGAACATGGAGTCACCGAATACCACCGGACTGCAGAAAAAAAATAACGTAACTCTGCTCTTTTTCTAATAAGCGTTTAAAACAATTAAAATGCAATAAAATGTGTCTAACAAAAAAGGTCCTGTAAAAAAGGTTACAGAAAAAAAACACTTTGTTAAAAAAAATACCAAAACTACTAAAAGATGTTCAGAAAAATTAAAACTAAAAAGACTGTTTGCTGAAAGAGAATAAACAGTTGAATAAAAAAATAATTAAAAGTTATTGTTTTACATTGTATTCTATGGGAATGGGATTCGCTAGATTAAGGCTGGTGTCAGACGAGCGTAGTGTTCATGCCCATGATGGTGCCTAAAAGTACGTCCGTGATAGCATGAAAGAAAGCCCATCGGAGCCCGACACATGAAGTACGTCCGCACGGAACTGTGGACGCACAACGGCTGCGGCCCGCAGACGCAAGGCAGGCAAGAACGTACAACCCCTACAACGGCCACACAAAGTGCGCTGCGTCCGCAATGTCCGCATAGCTTTGTGTGTGAGCGATGGAACGTGGTCAGACAGGCTGCATTTATACGTCCAGCATTTTTCATGGACAAAATTAGACATGTGCATTCGTTTTAGTACTAAAACGATTTAGTCCGAATTTTGGGATAATTTAGTTTTAGTATGACTCAAGAGAAACGAAACTGCTCAGTACAAAAAACGAAAGAAACTAAAATAAAATGCACTACATTTTAGTTTCAGTCCTTTTTGTGATATTACATTGATGAGTGAAGGAGACCAGCAATGAAGATCGCAACATCGCAACATCCGAAGTTCTGCACCCTCCACATGCCAATGCAGTAGGATGTTCTATACAGAGAGTGGCATTAATTAATGCAGGAGTATGTTCTATACATTATACAGAGAGGGGTATTAATGCAGGAGGATGTTATATACATTATACAGAGAAAGGTATAAATTGAGGAGAATGTTCTATACAGAGAGGGACATTAATGCAGGAGGATGTTATCTACATTATACAAAGAGGGGTATTAATTAATGCAGGAGGATGTTCTAAACATTATACAGAGAGGAGCCTTTTTTTTTTTAGCCCTTTAAATCCAGTGGCTGTGAGCGCTGAGATCGGCTGCTTGTTACATTATATCTCAGTACAATGTATCAGGCTCAGTTGTTACAGTAACTGACTGTAACAGCGCTCAGAGTTTCAGTAAAACAAGGAAATAATATTGTTCTAACCTCTTACATATAAAAATATTATTTACTAGTTTTACAGAAACTCTGAGCGCTGTGATGAGCAGCAGTCAGTTACTGTAACAGCTTTGCCTGACACGGGGCAGTATTACAATGTTGGTGCTAACTTAACCTGTTGTAAACTGAAAACCTCCATAGGCTATAATGGCTCTGGGAAGGTTACAACAGCTCTGGTTAAGTTAGCACCAACTATGTAATATGGCCCACATTGTGCTGAGAGTGAGAGATACTGTAACAAGCAGTGATCTCAGCCCTCTGAGGAGCCACCACAACAATAGTAATTGTATCCACTGGTTTTCGGATGAACGAAATTAGTTTTCATACTAAAGAACTGAAAACGAATTTCTTTAGCAACTAAATAAATTGCATTTTAGTACTAATCCATTAGTTCAAAACGAAATTTTGTGCTGTGCACATGTCTAGACAAAATGGTTTTGCTTTTTAATTTATTTTCCCTGCTACATCCGTCAAAATATACGTCAGTGAATAAACGGACTGTGTGGCCACTACTGCGTCTTCCGTACTAACGTCATCCGTTCCGTAGAAATCACGTTCGTCTGACCCCAGCCTTATCCTGTCGAACTTAACCACCGAAAATCAGGGTATTTTACTTGCGCTACGGTGCAATTCAGTGTTCTCGCAATAGATTAACCATTATTTCTCTATGGGACAATTTCACTGCCGCCGCTGCACTGTATTTCACCGTCAATTCTCAGTGTTTGGCAAATTGCCAGTTTAGTGAATAGACAAACTTCCACAAAATTGCACCGTGCGGGAAAATTCAGTGTTCAGTGTTCTCTGAATATCCCCTTGTTTAGAATATATATATATATATACACTATATTGCCAAAAGTATTCGCTCACCTGCCTTGATTCGCATATGGATGGGTGAGCGAATATTTTTGGCAATATAGTGTATCTATATATATATATATATATATATATATATACACATACACTCTCCAGCAGCACGTGATTTTTTTTTATTAATGAAATTTCTATATCTTTATAAGTGCTTTGAGTGCTGGGAGTTGGAGTGGGCTCTGTGCTGTTGAAACACACACTCTGAGCTCTGCCTGAGAGTGATAGTAGTGTGAGTTGGCTCTGTATGTTATGAATGATCTTTATATGGTTTAGGGATGTGCGTTTCGGGTTTCGGAATTTCGGAATTTTCACGAAATTTCCCGATTGGTGTTTTCGATGCGGCCGATTTTCCGAAAATTTTTAGATCTGAAAATGGCAGATCCGAAAAGTTTTCCGAGCTGAAACAAAATATTTTCGGAATTTTCGAATGGACTTGAAATGTGTCAAATCGAAATTTATTGCTTTGAAACGAGGAGAACAGACGTTCCGAAAAAAACGAAAATTTCCGAAATCACGAAAAGTCGATACAAAAAACGAGCAAAGTGACACGAAAATATGAAAAATGGTCGATATTCCGAAAACATCTACAATTCCGAAAAACGAAAATTTCCGAAATCACGAAAAGTCGATACAAAAAACGAGCAAAGTGACACGAAAATACGAAAAATGGTCGATATTCCGAAAAAAAAATGTACACGAAAAACGAGTCGAGCCGAACCGAATCGAAACAGAAATCGGTCGAAACGAGCCGAATCGAAAAGTTTGAAAATCCGAAATATCGAATCGAATTGAAGCGAAAAAAAAAATCGGTGCACAAGCCTAATATGGTTTACACACAGAGCTGCTGGACAGTGATAGTAATTTCAGTATTAGTGTGCTGTGTCTGGAGAAATAGATGGACCAAGCCCTTGGTCAGCTTTTTCACTGCTCTCATGGGCTCACACTCCTGTCTCCTATAGGTAAATACAGGCACTGGACACCCCTGCCTGCAGCTCACAGCATTCAGATGAGATGTACTACTTGGAGCCTTAATGAAAAACAGCACAACCCTTGCACCATGTACCTGTGAGGTTTGCTTTGTTTTATAGGTCATGGACTTTCCTTTCCTCCTTTGTCTCCCCCACTCTGCAGATACCAGGTGGACCATGTTCTGGGAGATTATCATTAACCCCCGCAGACAGCTGGGCTCTTGCAGATAGCAGTGAGTGCCCTGCAGGGGCTGATACCTCTCCTTTGACAGTCAGAGCCTCCTGCAGCTGCTGCTACAGACACTAAAGCATGAGCCTAAAACAAAACATCCTGTGCTGCCTGCAATCAGGTAGCCCCACACACAGGTGTCAGAGGGTAAAGAACTGCTGGCACCTGCCCTAATTATTTGGAAAACTTTCTTTGAGACCAGTTTCCTAAGGTAGCAGCTGGCCACTATACTGGTCATAAGGCCACTCAGCATAAGGTAAATTGCAGCAATCTGCCATGAATATAAGCAGGCAGCTTATTCCCCATTTCCCTCCTACCTGCTCCTTGTTTCTGTGCAGGAAGCCGGCTGCCGGTGCACTGGGGGGCGGAGCTGAGGACTTGGAGGATGTGCCTCTGTGTGATCAGCGACTTCCAGATACGTTGAACACTCTGCTGGAAAGCAGGAGCACATGTGACTCCCATGAGCAAACGGTATGATTGGGCTCCACGGCCAACTTGAGGGCGGGGCCATGTCACAGTGCATTGCATTTCTCACATCCGAAAGAGCCGGCACTGGCTGCGCCCCTTCACAGCTGTGCCCGAGGCATGTGCCTCACTCGCCTCGCCCTTCCTACGGCCCTGGCCATTACTCACCTTCTCATTTTCTACGCTGGGAGCAAGGTCAGTGGTTTATACATAGTCATATTATTCATAAAACATCATCCTCCAAAATACAAAGGAAATATTTCATTTTTTGATTAAAATTGTATATTTTTTTCATAAAAATGCAGTAACAGGTTCCCATTTCACTAAATTTTTTATAAACAAGAATTCCCTATAGAATATAACCACAAAGGTTTGGATGATTAAGGCTAGGGTCAGACTAACGCATTTTTCACGTTGTCCGTGAAAATGTGCGTTCGAAGAATGGACGTATTTTTTCACGGAATACGCAATAGCGGTCATACTATGCGCAGTTTCATCCGTGATTTTGTACGGATCATCAATAAAACACTTCTTGCATCTGGACGTTATGTTGGCCGGACATTAGCAGCGTCTGATGTCTCCAAATCACGCACACACGCCGCTAGCGGACGCAGCGCACTCTGTACGTCAGTACTAGCGGTTTAACGTTCTCGAAAAAATGCGTTCATTTTCCACTTGCGTTGCGCAGCCGGAATTTTGTGCGACCGTACTTCGTATATTGGCCGTCATTGCCCGGCATCTGCTGCTAGTGCGGCCGTGATTAAGTGCGCCAGAACGCGCGTTCGCACTGCCTCAGTCTGACCCTAGCCTAAAAAGGGAAAAAATAATTTTACACGTTTAAATGATTGAAATCTGAATGAATCACACAGTAACTGCCTGGTTAGATATACCTGTATGTGCACTATTAAATAACCTAAAATATGTTTTCATTTCACTAAATTCCAAAAAAAGACACTTAAATATTCAGCTCCAGGCCCATAGAGATCTTAATCTGGTACTGCCCACGTCACACCCTTATGCTGGCTCGTGGCACCCTTGGATAGCCGCCGGAGCCCTTTACCTCTGCAGGGCTGGCGGAAGCCTCTACTTCCCTGGTGGTCCGGGTGGTTGTGGGGTGCTGCAATGGGATCCGTGCTTAGCGCACATAACGCAGAGCATGTCACACAATGGACATGAGCACCGGCGATCACTATTTCACAGTGGGCTGACCTCGTTCCCTCAGTTTGAGACTTCCCCTGGATACAGATATTATCACTCAAGAACGTGATGATGTCAGAGTCTCTCCCACTTCCCCCTCCTAGCTGTTAAATCCTTTTACTGAAGATACAGGTGTGTCCTTTGGGCCACTGTATCTCTGGTACCATAAGATCTACAGGGTCAGGGTCAGTGGAAAGGTCAGAGTCTGCGTCATTTCATTGTTTAAAACAAAAACCCCAGTACTGGTGCAGGAAGAGGCGGGGGGTGTCCTATGGACCAATGTATCTCCATCCTTTACACCCCACAATTTTAGATTAGGTATCAGTGGACAGCTCAGAGCCTGGCCTTTCTAATAAGACCACACACTATCCTGTAAAAATGAGTAAAAGAGAGAAAAAAAATACTCATTGCCCACTTTGAACATATGAAGCAAACAATGTTATTTCTCACGCCGGGATCGAGTTCATTTTAAACCTAGTCAAATAATTCATATACCACAATCTGTCAAAATACAAGCAAAAAATTAACTTTTTCAGTTTTGGTTAAATTTGCATATTATCTTAGAAAAATGCTGTAACAGGTTTTGATTGTAAGTAATGATATATTTTGGCTGAATGCGTGAGTGTGTGTCTGTGTATGCATGCATAAGGGTGTGTGTGTGTGTATACAAATCCGACAAGGATACCATCAGGGTAAGTCAAAGAGAATCGAAAAGTCACCGCACGTTCGGTGACTTTTCGTTCTCTTCAATTCGGTTTGTTTTGCTGATCCCATTTCGGTGACCCTGCGGTGTATTGAGCAAGCACCACAGGGTCCCCGAATTGCAGGGAAAGGCTGCCGCAAACCCGACAAAAACTCAACGCAAAACCCGGCGAATGCACACCGAAAGCCCGCAAAAACATCTGGATTAACCCACCAAGAACCACGGAAAAACCCGAGCAGGAGCCAATTAGGGATGAGCTGTTCGGTTCGATCAGTTCGGAGTTCGCATCGAACATCGGCCGTTCGCAAGTTCTGGTACTTCTAACTTTTTGGCGTGTTCGGTTCAAGTTCGAATTTTTTTTTGAAAAAGGAATAAAAAATGCTTGAAAAATACTAAAAAATCTAGAAGTAAAGAGACTCTTTACTGCAGAATATTATAAGCAACGGTTTATTAGATATTGAATTAAAAACTAATGTCTAGGTGCAAAGATTCTCACCTCTAAATGACCTATGCTCTCAGGCGTACAAAACAGGTGTTTAATTAGTGTTTGGAAATAACATGTGCTTCTAATTAGTCCGTATAATGAATTTGATACATTGTATGCAGACTGGGAGTGCAGACTGGGAGTGCTAGGTGTCGTCTGTGGGTCTGTGATGGCAATGTTTCCATACATCCTACAAATCCGCCACTTCACGGGCAGGTTATGGGGACCTCCTAGGCACGATATTTTTTGTTTTTATTTTTAACCCTTATTTTATGGAAAACTCACTGTTCCTTTAACCCTTTCACTGCTGAGGCATTTCACCGCTGTGTGCTGAGCTAATTTTTACCGCTTTCGCTTATCATGTTTTTTTTTTTTAAATTTAAAGTTTTTTATTTTGAAATAAGTCAGCATTACATCATACTGTAAAATAATGGATGACCTCGCAGGGCCAAACAAGAAGACATAACAAGCAACGGAAACCACACATGGCCAAAAAAGTGTCATCGTAAAAACAGCGAATCGAAAAAATCTAAGGATAGCAATATGTTAGCAGAAAACATCCCCTAGACGGGGGGTCTCATCAAGGTGGGAAATCAAACATATATAAATGCAGCCACTTAAGGCCGGCCAAGGTAACTACGGTCAGCTGGTCAAAAAACATGCGTCGCAAAGAAGGACAGGGCGGTAAAAATAAGTAAAAAGGCAGAAAGTACCATGTGCAGGCAAAAAAGCAAAAGCCCTATGCAATGCAGGCTGGGACTGATCAAAACAAATTACGAACCGTCCTGAAAGTCCAGGCACTAGGCCAAGCTAGAGACCAGGGACACGTAAGCATATAAGAGAAATGCAGGGGAGGGGGTGTAATTCAGTAAAGCTCAGACCTGGAGAGGTAGAGGGCATAGAAACCAGCCTTCAATCCGGTCGAGGGTCCGGAGGATCTGGTGAGAGGCCCGCAGCCGCAAGGTCAATCCAAGCCACCGCGGGATCCGTGATGGTATAGGGGACATTTGCGTGGGTCACCACCAAAGCTCCTGCCAGACCCCAGCGATATCGGACACCCTGTCGGCGAAGAACTGATGTCACTTCACGAAAACGCCTGCGAGCTATCAGGGTCTGGAATGGAGATCATGATACAGGGCCAGAGTGGAGCCCTCAAAGCGTACGGGATCCCTCGCGCCCGGAGCAGACATAACCTTGACCTTGAAAGCCACTTCACGGAAGGCCACTACGACGTCTCGAGGAGCCCCAGGTGGGTTTGTCGCAGGTCTCCTGACCCGAAACACCGACCCAAGCATGTCAGGTGTGTCAGGGGGAAGCCCCGTGACCTGAAGCACAAGACGAGTCACGTAGGACGGCAGAGCGTCGGAGGTAATAGAGTCCGGGACACCCCTGACCCTGATGTTTCGGCGTCTGTGTCTCGTTTCAAGCATCTCCACAGAGCGTGTCAGAAGTTCGACTTGGTATCGCAAACCAGCAACCTGACCAGACAGGTGAGTTTGTTCCGTTGTCACAGCAGAAGTCGTCTCCTGTACCACCTTCACCTGAGCACGCATCGCCGCTATCTCCGTGCGGACCGCCGCCACCTCAGGCTGCCACACCTCACGTATCACCCGAAGCTCCTCCAAGATCCTGCGGAGATCCCCCTTCGTGGAGGGGAGATGGTCGTCCTCCTCCTGCACCTGTTGCTGTCGAAGTCCCGTCCCTACTGCAGACCGATGATCCGAGGTCACACTATTACTGGCGGAGGTAAGGGGAATCTCAGTCGGGTCCCCATCAAAAATATCCTCTGTGTCCGGCGTTGCCCCGGACGATGTCCGCATTGCTGATTTTCTCTTCTTCTGTGCCCGTTTCCTAGCAGCCGCCGAGAGGGTCGGGAGTCAGACGCCGGTGACTGCGGGGCAAGCCAGGGCATCCCAGTAATACCCCCCTGAGGTTCATAGTCGCTGTCAGCCTCCGAGGAGCCATAGCCCGGGGGGAGGGAGGAAGAAGCAGTCAGTCCCGTAAAAGCGGACCCACCTCGCAAAACATCCCGAATGTCCCTCTGTCGGGGGCCCGTCGCTGGGACGACCGGTAGGCATGGTTCCGGAGATGCTGGGCTGGCACGAGGTCGCAGGGCGGTGAGGGAATCTCAATACGCCTCGAGTAGGCTTCCAAGATGGCCGCTGTGACTAAGGCCCAAATGCGCGGCTGCGGCAGCAATCTGTCCCCGGGCACGAAACTCAGGGCTAAATCAGGTATCTCAACTCTCCAGGATCCCTCTAGCCAACCGGGAAGCTCACAGGGCAGTGCAAACGGCGAAAAAAGCAATAAAATCCGTGGTAGACACAGAGCTCCTCCAAAATGCTGCTGCTCGCTTCCACAGCTAGCTCCGCCTCCGGCCCATGATACTCTTAATCCGGCCCTGGGTGCTGCAATTGTGCCCGGTCCGGCGCCGTCTTGAAAGTGAATCTGTTTTTGTCCGCCTACACTAGAGGTTACTAGCAGTGCCTGCTGCTGTGATGGCTCTGTATGTAAACCCGCTTATCATGTTTAAACGCGATTTAAACCCACATTTTTATTATACATTTTATTATATCGTTCTTTCCGGCAGACTCGGCAGATTCATAATATATAATTTTTTTATATGTATATGTCATGTTCTGGCTGTATATTATAACAAAAAATGCAATAAAACTTGAATTTTTAATCATCTGCAGCGTGTAAAGTGTTTTTTTTTTCACCTTTTATCACATGAACATTTGCGGTTATATTTTCTATGGGGTACGCTTGAACAAAAATTAGAAATGGGGACCTATTACATTTTTGGGGGGGGGAATTATGTGATTTTTAGCAAACGCACACCATAGAAAAAAAACATTAGTGCAGCGTCATTGTTCACATTATAATTGAAATGTGAACAATATTGCTGCATTAATAAATATAACACACAAAAAAATACATGTTTTTTTTTACTTTATACCTGGTCATGTTGGGTATCATTCGAAAGGCCATGCTCAGGCCACGCACCCCCATAGAAAAAAATCATTAGTGCTGCATTAATAAAAACAACACACAAAAAATATTAAGAAAAATTGATTTATTTATATTTTATAAATATATATATATATATATATTATTTTTTTTACTTTGAACCTGGTCATGTTTGGTATCATTCCAAAGGTCATGCTCCATGACCCCCTTGCTGCCACGGTTCTGGAGATGTCGGGGTTCAAATGAACCCCCTATCTCCACCAGGGGATTCCGGGCAGCTAGGGGTGAGGATGTCAGGCAGTGAGGGGGGACCCGGGGGTGGAGCCGCCATCCAAGATGGTGGCCCCCACTGGATCTAGGCCGCACTTCGGCGCCGCAAGGCGCCGAAGTGCGACCCGTTGCCTAAGGGGTAAGGCTAGGTCAGACTAACACATTTTCGCGTTGTCCGTGAAAACGTGCGTTCGAACGAATGGACGCATTTTTTCACGGAATACGTGATAGCAGTCATACGATGCGCATTTTCGTCCGTGAGTTTGTACGGTTATCAATAAAATACTTTTTGTTGGCCGGACATTAGCAGTGTCTGACGTCTCCTAATCACACACACATGCTGCTAGCGGGCGCAGCGCGCTTTGTACGTCAATACTAGCAGTTTGACATTCTCAAAAAAATGCGTTCGTTTGCCACTTTCGTGCGGCCGTTCTTGTATGCTGCCCGACATTGGACGTAATTTGCTGCTAGCGCGGCCGTGATGTAGTGCGGCTAAGCACACGTTAATACTGCGTTAGTCTGACCTTAGCCTTAAAGCCAGGCACCACTTAAAAGGGGAGACTCTCCCCTTTTAAGCAGTGCCTGGCTTTTTTTTGTGGGACCTCCCGATCGGGAGGGATCCGAACGGATTCCCCCCTCCCTTCCAGGCGATCTCCCGGGGGATCTTGCCGGGGGGTCGCCTGGAAATGACGTCATCGCGCGTGGTGCAATGACGTCATCGCGCGTGGTGCAATGACGTCATTTACATCGGGAGGAGCTTGACTTCAGCGTCTGAGGACGATGAAATCAGAACGCTGCAGGACCCCGGACAGAGAGGTGAGTATCTCCGCCGGGGGTCCTGCAAAGCTGATGACGTGTTTGACACATCCTCCTCAGCATACAGGGGGAGTAACTGAGGATGTGTACCACACGTCGTCAGCAGTGAAGGGGTTAAAAACATTTTTTTTTTAAACTTTTTGTCCTTGTTTCATGTCCCCCAGGGCACTACCCGGACACGGACATTGTTTTTAAATGTTTCTATACATCCTAGAAATCTGCCACTTCACGGGCAGGTTATGGGGACCTCCTAGGAATTTTTCGTTTTTATTTTTAACCCTTATTTCATGGAAAACTCACTGTCCCTTTAAAAACTTTTTTTTTTAAACTTTTTGTCCTTGTTTCCTGTCCCCCAGGGCACTACCCTGACCCCCATACACCTTTTATGGCAAATATCTAGCATATATGCCCTCTTGGAGGGCACTCTAAAAAACAAACTTTGAGTCCCATTGACTTGTATTGAGTTCGTGTTAGTGTTCGAGTTCGAATTCGAACTTTTGAAAAGTTCAAGTTCAAATGCGAACCAAACTCGGGAGTGTTCGGCTCATCCCTAGAGCCGATCACACGCAGCGAAGCCGCCGGAAAAACCCGACACCGCAGACGAGTGAAGTGAATAAATTAGGAAAACAGTTTGCTTGAATGTGTGAAAAGTGAAACGCTGTTTTCAAAGAAACTACTAAGCGAAAATGTCTGAAATTTACATATGAGGTCCAGGGAATGATAATAAAAAGGGCTGTTACAGAAAAAATAAGTAAACTTATGGAAAAAAAAATCCAGAAAAATGCTTAAAATATCCGAAAAAATCTATAAATAATGAGACTCTTTACTTCAGAATTTTATAATGAATGGTTTATTAGAAAATGAATTAAAACAGGAATATTTTTAACATTGAAGCCTATGGGATTCGCCTGAATAAATCTGCCGCATGAAACCACCGAATGGCAAGGCATTTCGGGAACCTTTCACTGCTGGTTTGTGTTCTCTGAATAGCCGAAGCATTGCTTCTCTATGGGGATTCACTGCCCTCGAACAGGCACCGATCAGGAACAGTATGGATAGCCGAATGGCTGATTTTCAGCGTTCAGTTACCTTTCTCAAGTAATTCGGATCTCTCTGAATTACCCTGTATGTAAACATGATATCGCCATGGCAACAAGACTGCGTATGGTAAATTTTGCGTGAGATTAAAAACAAACAAGAAGGATAGAGTTACCAAGAGCCGGAGATTACAAATAGAGAGAAGCCTATTGTTATAATATATGTATCATAAGAATATGTAAAGCATTATATGGATGAAGAAATGACAAGATACCCAAAAAAATGAGTGTGTAAAAAAATGATGATGAATATTTGAAAGGTGTGTTTATGACTCCATGACTATATAACAACACAAAAGGGAGAACAGTAAAAATTTGCAAACCATAACTGGAGTATGTATGAATGTGAAATAAAGAAGGGATGATTGAGATCCTAAAAAATTTGAAAGTGATTGGTGCAAAATAACAATAAGTAAAAGTGAAAAAGTGTTGTCGGTGATAGATGTATGAGAATGTGATAAATGGCTTGGAGGATGGTGTATCAATATATAACAGTGATGCTAAATAATATAACCTGTTACATGTAACAACAAACTATCTGTTTTATAAAAACGATGTAAATGGTACATATTCATTCAAGCCCATAGGGGCCACGGTATTGAGAGTTTTTATCCAAAACGTCTCTCGTTGTAGAAGTTTCTGAGATCTGTTACCTCCTCTGGGGAGTGGAGGGACATGGTCTATAGCCACGAATCTAAGACTTGGGAGATGATGTTGAAGATCAAGGAAGTGTTTGGCTACCGGTTTGCCCATTTTGCCATCATGATAGGCCATTATGATGGCTGATCTATGTCCTCTCACACGATCCCTGAGGGTCCTATCAGTTTTCCCAACGTAGGCGAGTCCGCATGGGCAGGTAATTAGGTAAATGACAAATTCTGTCAAACAAGAGATCCTGAAATTGATTTTGAAACGTTTCCCTGTATGCAGATGTACTAAAGTATTGTTTGGAGACATATGGTTACATGTTACACACCCGTTGCAACGAAGGCAACCTAATCCACGGGACATCTTAGTAAAAACAGATCCCATTGTTTCTTATGGGGATAAAAGATCATTTTGCTTTCGTTGCACCAGGTGTATAACATGTAACCATATGTCTCCATGGAGAGCAGGGCTAATTTGGACACCTGTATTTACATTCTATATATCCCACAAAGTCAAGTTTAGTGACAATGGATAGGTCTTAGTCTGGTCTTTCTAATGATACCATGGCCATGTAAAATGTAAAAGAACAAAATACATACAAAGATTTTTTTAACAAGTATGCCTGTTGGAATATATAACCACAAAGGTTTGGATGATAAAATGGGAAAAAATACAAGCTATAAATTATTGAAATCTGAATGGAAATTTACATTTTTTTTTACATATTTGTTATAGCAGTCTGACAGGACATGATGTATACACATAATAATGATAGAAATTGAATCTGCAGAGCCTGCTGAAAATAAGGTCTGACAGTATGATTAGGGCCAGTGTGGAAGTCCACAGGTTCAACAGCAGGTGACTTTTTCACCTATAGGGTTAACAAACAGCCAATGCCTAATTAAGTTTTCCCTGCCTTTATAGGAGAGGTGGTCTCCTCTGAGAGGGCAGTCTTGGTACAGGGTGCAGAAGAAAAGGGAGCATAATCCTGAACCCAATAGCTAGCTGCATGATATTTTGTTTTACAGGATGGTAAGCGAATTAGCCATCCAACATGTCAGCTAGGTATTCTGGAGTGTTTAGTTAACCTCCACATCCAGGAGTAGGCGTTTGTTTTGTATTTGTTTATCTTTCTTCTCTTCATGCTATACCCTGCAAAGTTCATGCCTGCAAAATAAAGATGAGTGGAAGAACTGATTCCTGCTTCCAGTGGCTATATCACAAAGGTTATGTAATATGTCTGGGTCCTATAATAAAACATGACTTCAAAACGCGTTTAAACATGATAAGCACAAAATGGTCAAAATGAGCTCAGCACACAGAGGTGAAATGGCTCAACATTAGGGGCTAAAGACCCTGAGGAGGTTTAACATAGTGGATGAAATGCATCAAGTATTGCTATATATGTGATAATAAATTCTCTGAATTTGTATACCTACCTACATACCTGAAATTGGGTCCCAGAACATGCCCCTAATGTTGTAACACTGTGAGCATGATACCCGAGGTGCTAACGCTCTGCGGAATCAGTTAGCAGCAGCTGAACAGTCCCCAAAAATCAAATACTCACCTCTCATCCTGCGGCGAGAATGGTGGCCCGATCACTCTGCTGACCTGCAGGATCTCACAAGACCAAAATCCTGCAGGTCAGCTGGCCCAGCAGCACAACCCTCAATGGAGTTCTATGGAGGGTTATCCTGGAGGGATAGCGGCCGTTATGGGGCAGGCTGCTGGATTCAGAGCCTGCCCTATAATTAATTTTTAAAACAGGGATACTGAGAGGAAATTTGCATTTGCAAATTTTTCCCCTTAGCGTCCTCATTTTAGCTTACGGCACATGATACTGCCCTTAGTCAGATAAAAGTAGTCTATAAATAAAACAATTCAGACAACTAAAATATGACTAAAACTAAATGGCATTTTAGTCACAGGTCTATTCACTAAAAGGTGAAATTCAGGAGAATTGTCAGGAGAAGAGAACAATCTAGACCAAATAGCCGATTTGGAAAGTGAGATAAATGGGAGGATGTTTCTGGTTTGGCTATTTTGAGCTAGATTTTTCACTTCTCCAGTCAATTCTCCTTAGTTTCACCTTTAGTGAATAGACCTGTATGACTGAAACAAAATTAAAATTTGCTGTCAAAATTAACATTGGATAAGTGAGCTGTTCCAAGGTGTTGGCGCAAGTTACTGTCAGGACGCAAATTGTCAAATTTTAACACCTCCTCAAAGCTGGTGTTAAATGATTCTGCAAAATGCAAAATCATTTAACACGTTCTAAACCCCCCTCTAGAAATCCCATACTTAACTCTCATCCCTTGGTAAAAAGGGTGGCCCGATCCGCTGCTTCTTCTCTTCACTTCTGCCGGGAGCAAAGTGCGACTTGGAACAATATTCTCCCTCCACGGCACTGTGCGGTCACAAGAGAGCAAGGTTGCGCAGAGCTCGCAGCACGGATGTGCAAGGCAGTCCTATGATTCCTGACTGATTTTCGGAATCTGAATGCCTCAATAGTAAATGAGTAAAGGTGGAATATTGTGTTAGGGGTTTGTTTTTTTTACTTTTTTGGGGAGGAAACAGTACAATATGTTTAACTGTCAGAACGAAGAAGACTCCAAAAGCTTCAATCTAACAACTGAACTTAGAAGATTACTTTTTTTTTGTGAAAGGATTTTACCAGGAAGGATACATTGAGATTTCTCTCGTTTTCAAGTATGTCCTGGGTGGCGAGTATGTACCGTTAGGTGTCTTGCCAAGGACACTTACTGGAGAGGTTGCTTGTTGGGATCAAACCCATGACTCCACAGGCTCTCTCCATGCAGAGCAGTGACATTACCTCTACTCCACCCAGCCGGTAACTTACATAGTTACATAGTTACATACACTGAAAAAAGATGTGTGTCTATCGGGTTCAGCCTTTCAACCACTGCTGGTGATCCAAAAGAAGGCAAAAAACCCAATCTGAAGCGCTCGCCAATATGCGACACACTGGGGAAAAAATCCCTTCTTGACCTCAGAATGGCAGTCAGATTTCTCCCTAGATCAAACAGCTTTTACCCACATATTAAATATTATGACCCTTAATATTATGTTTTTGCAGGAAGTCATCCAGTCATCGTTTAAAATACAGACTCTGACCCAACCACCTCAGCAGGCACGGAATTCCACAGCTTTATTGTTCTCACTGTAAAATAACCCTTCCTATGCTGAATTTCCTTTCGTCCAGTCTAAATGGGTGACCTCGCGTCCTGTGTATAGTTAGGGCCGGCGCTGCCGCTAGGCGAGCTAGGCGCCCGCCTAGAGCGCAGTGCCGGTCTAGGGCGCAGCCGAGACCTCCGCCGGCCGCTGTCACTTATCTATCATGCTGCGTGCTTGCTCTGGGCGCAGCGTGATCATGGAAGACAGCCCGCGGTAGCTGTCCAATAGAGAGTAAGGGAAGCGGGGACAACACCGCCCCCTCAGCATGGACAGCCACAGCGAGCTGTCTTCCATGAACACGCTGCGCCCAGAGCAAGCGCGCAATGTGATAGATAAGTGACAGCGACCGGCGGAGGAGGTGCAGCGGGGCGCACAGGAGTTGAGAGCAGACAGGAGCCGGAGGTGAGAGCTAGGGGGCAAATATACCCATATGAGCTGGAGCAAATATACCCATATGAGCTGAGGGCAAATATACCCATATGAGCTGGGGGGGGCAAATATACCCATATGAGCTGGGGGAAAATATACCCATATGAGCTGGGGGAAAATATACCCATATGAGCTGGGGGCAAATATAACCATGTGTGAGCTGGGGGCAGTATATACCCATATGAGCTGTGGGCAAATATACCCATATGAACTGGGGGGGAATATACCCATATGAGCTGGGGGCAAATATACCCATATGAGCTGGGGGGCAAATGTAATCATGCGTGAGCTGGGGCAAATATACCCATATGAGCTGGGGCAAATATACCCATATGAGCTGGGGGGCAAATATACCCATATGAGTGGGGGCAAATAAACCCATATGAACTGGGGGCAAATAAACCCATATGAGCTGGGGGGGGAAATATGCCCATATGAGCTGGGGGCAAATATACCCATGTGAGAGCTGGGGCAATATATCCATGTGTGAGCTGCTGGGGCAATATATCCATGTGTGAGCTGGTCTGGGGCAATATATCCATGTGTGAGCTGCTGGGGCAATATATTCATGTGTGAGCTGGTCTGGGGCAATATATCCATGTGTGAGCTGCTGGGGCAATATATCGATGTGTGAGCTGGTCTGGGGCATATATGCATGTGTGAGATAGGCTGTGGCAATATATCCATGTGTGAGCTGGTGTGGGGGCAATATATCCATGTGGGAGCTAGTCTGGGGTAATATATCCATGTGAGAGCTGGGGGCAATATATCCATGTGAGAGCAGGGGGCAAATATACCCATGTGAGAGCTGGGGGCAAATATACCCATGTGAGAGCTGGGGGCAAATATACCCATGTGAGAGCTGGGGCAATATATCCATATGAGCTGGGGGCAATATATTATATCCATCTTTTTTTTGGGGGGTGCAAGTAGCTGGTCTTGCCTAGGGCGCAAAATAGTCTAGCACCGGCCCTGTGTATAGTCCTATTAATGAATAGGTTTTCAGGCAATGGTTTATAATAGCCCTGTATATATTTATAAAAAGTTACCAGATTCCCTCTAAGGCGCCGTTTCTTTAAACTATACAGGTTTAAGCTTGTTAGCCTTCCCTCATAACTTAAACCTTCCATTCCCCTTATTAATTTAGTTGCCTGTCTCTGCACTTTTTCTAGCGCCATAATATCCTTTCTTAAAATGGGTGCCCAAAATTGCACAGCATATTCAAGGGGCGGTCTTACCATTGATTCATAAAGAGGCAAAATTATGTTTTCATCCTGAGAGTGAATTCCCCTTTTAATGCGTGTCAGTACCTAGCCGACCTTGGCAACTGCTGTTTGACATTGGGCAGTGTTGCTGAGTTTGAAGTTTATGATTATTCCCAAATTCTTCTCCTGCTTTGATTTCACTAACTCTGTACCTTTTAGGCCATTTTTTCCCAAACGCGGTCCTCAAGTACCCCTAGGAGGCCAGGTTTTAAGGATCACCTTGATGAAATGCAGACTGAATCCTGCAATCACTGAGCAGCAAATCATATCACCTGTGCTGTGCGTCAGCTATCTGGAAAACCTGACCTGTTGGGGGTACTTGAGGACCGCGGTTGAGAACCACTGATTTAGGGTATAAGGTGCTTGGGTCATTTTCACTCCAAAGTGCATAACCTTGTATTTATCTACATTAAATTCCATCTGCCATTTAAGTGCCGAGTCTCCCAATATAGCCAAATCCCTTTGGAGCAAAGTAATATCCTGCTCACATTGTATTACTTTTCCTAGGTTTTTATTTAGGTTCTGTCTCTCTATAGCTTCCAAAAGTTGAAGAAGCAGGACCAGAAAGACAAGACATTAAGATCAAGAAGACACACCACAACACGAGCGGGGTGTGGTTAAGGTTGTGCTCCCCCACAGTACATACACAGACCTGCAGCTTGCCTCTGGGCATGCTCCTCTAGTGACAGTGGACCTTATGCGGTTTTCTTTGCTTTTGAAAAACACACGTTAGGAGAGGGCCCCATATGAGTAGTGGAAGGTTAGGTAGCATAAATGATTTTAAATATGTATATATTTATGGTCAGCAAATTGTAATGTTATACAAATAGCTTTTGCCTAGGCATATAGTGCATTGACTTTTAAAATACTACTTCCCTAAGCAAAAACCTTGCATCTTGCTGATTTACCATGAAACAGTGTTTCTCAACTCTAGTCCTCAGACCCACTAACAGGCCAGGTTTTAAGGTATCTGCGCTTCAGATATCTGGCAAACGTGGCCTGTTAATGGGTCCTGAGGACCGGAGTTGAGAAACACTGCCATAAAAGTGTGGCTGGGGGGGGCGTGGCTGGCTGCCAATGGGAACAGACATGTTTTGGTGGATCTCCACATATCTGCTGCCCTTAAGGTCCTAAAAGAGACTTTTTCTATGGTGCTTTTTCGATGTGGGGACCTGAACTAGCTGGCCATTGGAACTGAGCTGTCCGGAGGCCGTTTTGTCCCCCCCTCCGGACCTGAGACGCCCTTTGAAGCTGCTGATCCGTGACTAGAGAGAGGCGCCAGCGGCCATTTTGCAGCCATCGTTTTAGCCCCTGTGGTCTCCCTTCATGTCTGTCCTGCCACATCGGACCACCCTGAGCACATGTTAAGGGATATGGAGACAGAGGGCCCACGTCTCCTGCCTGCCTTGAGTGACTGTTCGGTGAGAGCGATGGGCAGGCCTGCAATCAATCAGCTGGATGGATCCCCTCCCCGCTTTGGAGGTAATGACGCCTTTCTTACAGGCCTAGAGGCCTGTTTTCAGGTGTTGGTGGGGGTGGATGCAGACGGCCCACTCACCAGAGGACTCGGCTGATGCTTACGCTGCAGAGCAGTTGGGAGGAGAGGAGTCTGGGACGAGATGGGATCGGGGCTGCGTGGATCCGGTGCCCAGCGGAGGTCTTTTCCCCTACTGCTGCAGGGAGCTGCGTTGAGGTCAGCATTGTGGCTGGGATGCTGACGCCAGAGTCTAGGCCCCCTAGCGGAGCGACTGAGGAGGAGTCTGGGGGTTTGTGTTATGGGATGTCTGGGCTTCCTGGATCCATGGTTGACAAGTTGGTCCCCGACATGGCCTGTGACGCTTCTCCTGGCGACCTGGAGTTCACTCCAACCAGACAACGTTACTGCCCTACCATGGAGAGGGCTACGCTGATGAGCTTCTTCTCCCCAGTGGCGGCTGGGGAAGCTGCGGAACCGTATCTGTTTTGAGACTGCTGAATCTTTGTGGTTTCGGGGACCTTGTCCTGGCATTGTCTCTCCTAAGCCCTTTCAGGCACTTATTCACTTGCAGGAACAGCAAGATCTTGGAGACCCCGCACGGCCCTGTTTGGATATGGGCTGAAGTGCCTAACCCAATTTCTTTCATAGAGACTCTCCCTCATTTTTGATTTTGGCTTAGATACCCCCCAGACAGGGCTGGCCCAAGCCACTGTGCTTCCTGGAGCGAAGGATGAATTGCTGCCCCCCCACCCCCAAAAAAACATGGGGCCATATTACATAGTTGGTGCTAACTTAACCAGAGCTGTTGTAAACGTACAACCTCCATAGGCTATAATGGCTCTGGGAAGTTTACAACAGCTCTGGTTAAGTTAGCACCAACTATGTAATATGGCCCATGGTGTGTATGAGCATATCACAGAGCGCCACATATCATGGCCCACTGTCGCACACATCCACATACCGTCACATACACACACTTAAAACATACACACATACTTTCACAGTCACACACATGCAGTCACACACACATAACACAGCCGGTAACGGGGAGATGCAGAGAATTAATGACTCTGGAGGGCACAGAGTTATTGTATTTCACAGGGTGTTCCTTTAAATAGGAAGTGCTCACTGAAGGTATGAAAGAAACTACGAAAATGCTCGTTTTTGCGCCATGATTTAATAATTCAGGGAATACGGGGGGGGGGAGCCATAAAGCGGCATTAAAACATACGGCGTCCCAGTCATTTCTGTAATTCCCCCTTCAAACCCTGGCAGCTCCATACTAACCCCCCCTCAGTTTAGAAAGGTAAAAATTTGATTTATTTATTTTAGCAAAGTCACCCAGGCCTTGCCAGGCCAGTGAAAAGCAGATAACAACTAACTACAGCTCCCATCATGCTGTGCGGGCTGTAAGGGAGCTGCAAATTGTCTTCTATCTGGGCCCCGTGCAGCACTCAATCGGCAGCTCCCTCAGGACTCTGGCATAGGGTGTCTGTCCAGGCCTTCCCTCAACCGATCAGAGCTGGCAGTGCTTTATGTGTTCAGCAACATGTCCCTGTGAGGAGAGAAGGGCAGGAGGGGAACCTCTAATAACACACATTGGGGGGGCACAGAGTCTCCTGTATGAAATCAAGCCAGGCCTAACTCCTCAGCAGCCTCATGGTTCCCCGGGATTCATTTAAAGGCATGCGCTTGCCTACGCCAGCAGAGCCCTACCGCGCGTGTCACATGACAGGCTCTAAACACCACGTTCCATCTCACAGGCGCACTGCGCAGCAGGAGAGACCACAGCCAGGCTGCATCACTGGTAAAACTTAAGCTGATGGCCTCCATGTCTGCTGAAAGGGGTGGGCACTGGCCCGCTTAAAGGGGCAGTCACGTGCTGAAGGGGCAGGCATGGCTTGGTTTTCAACGAAACACTGCCCTGCAGTCGTGTCCGGGCTGGCAGCCTTTGAAAGAGCAGCAAAATGCTGCCCCTGACAAAGTGCTGCCTGGAGCGGCTGCTCCACCCCATAAATGGACAGGCCGGCCCTGCCCCCAGATGACTCTTCCGTCCCCCTTTTTTTATTAAACTTTTTTTTCCTCTTCCTCTTTTGTCACCCCCCCCACACACTTTTTGTTTAATTTGGCTTTTCCAGGATACCTCAGGGACACAACCGTGGCCTGGTGTCCGGCTTGACCCCTGAGTGCCCGGGCCGGGTGCTATTTTTCCCCCATGGCCTCCCTGCGGTCTTTTAGGCCATCCAGAAATTCGGCAGGGCAGGCACAATTCTGGCCTTTGCCATCTCCCCCTCCTTCTTTTCCCTACCCCTCTTTTCCTCATGCTTGGTGCCTTCAGCTGACTTTTTCTTATCTCAGTTAACATAATTTTTGATATCTCTTTTTTCTGTGCTGTCTATTTGAGGAATTGTTTTTGTTTTATTTCGATAAGTTGACTTGATGGCTTTTTTGGTCCTAAATGGCCATTTGCATCCTCCAATTTTCTATTTTTGATGAGACCCCCCCAATTGGGGATGATTTTGCTGACACTCGGCTGTCCTCAGACGACTTTTTGCATTTATAATTATTATTTGCTGATTCTCAGATGTCATGTGTTGGCCCTGCGCGGCCATTTTTGCCTTGCGTTACTGTTACCTTGAAATTCGAAAATAAAGAATTTAAAAAGAAAGTGTGGCTGATGAAAAATGTGCACAAGACCAGTCTGTTGCCATTCGTGTTATTGGTGCCACAACGGCAACTTTCCCCACCTATTAGCAATATTGCCTTTTCCTGGGGCATTTATTGGCAAGCAAGGACCACTTTCCTGTGGTTCCTGCTTGCATATTGGCATATTTTGAATTTAATATACATATTTAATGATCTTATGAACTTTAAGTCATTTTGTTGTTGGTGCTGCTAATATAATATTTTTTTTTTTCGGGGGGTCATGTATTGTCAGAATGTCTTGTTTCTTCGCTAGATAATGAATATAGGAAAGTTGTTATATATATATATATGATTATCCCACATTTCTACAGTTATTACTGGTGGTCTTTGCACCTTCTAAAAATAATAATTTTAAGGATTACTTTAGGGAAATGCAGACTGAATCTTGCAATCACTGAACAGTAAATCATATCACCTGTGCTGTGCTTCAGATATCTGGCAAACCTGGCCTGTTAGGGGTACCTGAGGACCAGGATTGGGAATTATAGCCTCTGGGTGACTAGCTTTTAATTATATATATTTTCATGTACAATGACCACTATTGAACTTATGAAGCAAAGTAAATTCTTTGCAACTTTGTCCCATCAAACCAATAATCCCATCCTCGGGATACATGGATAATGTTTTCTATTAAAAGGGGAGACTATATTAGTGGGAGAACCTTCTGTAAGCGCTCAGTGTTTCTTAGGGGATATCTTGTTTTAGGGGGTTGCTGCCTATATGGGAGATAGAAAGAGTAGTGTTCTGCTTCTACTGTAGTGATTGTGGGTGAAAAGGGTCTCCCGTGATATATGGTGGGGTGTTAATATATACAGGGTTATTCAAAGAGAATCGAAAAGCCACAGCACGTTCGGTGACTTTTCATTCTCTTCAATTCGGTACGATTTGGCGATCCCATTTCAGCCACCCTGCGGTGTATTCAGCAAGCACCACAGGGCCGCCGAAATGCAGGGAAAAGTCGCTGCAAACCCGCCGAAAACTCACCGCAAAACGAGGGTGAACGCACACCGAAACCAGCAAAAACATCTGGATTAACCCGTCGAAAATGCTGGAAAAACCCGAGCAGGAGCTGATCACAGGCAGCGCAGCCGCCGGAAAAACCCGACACTGCAGATGAATGGAGTGAATAAATTAAATAAACAGTTTGCTTGAATGTTTGAAAAACGAAACGCTGTTTGCAAAGAAACTACTAAGCAAAAATTTCTGTAATTTACATATGAGGTCCAATGAATAATAATAGAAAGGGATGTTACAGAAAAAATAAGTAAAGTTAATAAAAATAAATCAGATTTTTTTTTTAAACAAAAAAAAAAAAAAATGCTTAAAATATCCTTAAAAATCTTTAAATAAAGAGACTCTTTACTGTCGAATTTTCTAATGAACGGTTTATTAGATATTGAATTAAAACGGGAGTATTTTTAACATTGAGCCTATGGGATTCGCCTGAATAAATCTGCCGCATGAAACCACCGAATGGCAGGGCAATTCGGCAACTTTTCACTGCTAGTTTTTGCTCTCTGAATAGCCAAAGCATTGCTTCTCTATGGGGATTCACTGCCCTCGAACAGGCACCGAACAGGCACCGTATGTGCAGGCAATTCGCCAGGATTTGGCGAATTGCCTGCTCTCTGGATAGCCGAATGGCCAAGAAAGGTAACCGAACACTGATTTTCAGCATTTGGTTACCTTTCGGCAGCCATTCGGATCTCTTTGAATAACCCTGATAGTAATGCCCCGACAGGGCAATAGCTATATATTAACACCCCATCGTACAGTATATCACAGTTGCGCCACGTGAGACCCTTTTCACCCATATTTTCTATAAAAAGGTAGGAACTTGTAGGATTTTTTTTTAATCAAGACAAATTATTTAAGAGGCTAACCACCGTAGTTTACAGTCGTTGCAACAACAATAAACTCTGACGTTTCCCTAAAGGTGAACTCAAACAATGCCACGAGATACGACATCAATAAATTATCTCCAGACTCTGTTTAAATACACTATGTTGCCAAAAGTATTCACTCACCCATCCATATGCAAGTCAAGGCAGGTGAGCGAATACTTTTGGCAATATAGTGTATCTCTCTCTGGATTGGAGAATATTTTCATCATTGCAACAATAGTAAGCTATGGTGAAAAGTGGAATTGATGTTAAGTTTTTAAGTGTCTTTTTCTTTAGCTGTACTAGTTTTGCAGCAATAATGCAAAAAAAAAAATCCCACCCCACTTATTAACAGTTTATACAGTACATAATGTGTACTTAAGAAAAGATTGGATACATTTGATTAAAACCAAAAGTTTAGAATTCTAAAATTCAGTAAAGATTTTTTTCTCATATGTTTGAGTTGATTGGCAGCTGTCCTGGGCTCACTGTTTACTAAACAGAACCCATAGCGGTGTAGAACAGTTTTCTTGCAAAAAAAAATAAAGGAAAAAAAATGCCTTTGCTCCTCGCCTGTTAATTGGTCCAATTAGATAGTAGGAAGGAGAGAAGTAACACGTGTCATCGGATTAGCATCTTAGCATCTGTTGTTGCCATCCATTGCATTGAGATTCACTACCCTGCCCTCAAAGTTACCAGCTTTCAAAGCCAGTCCAAATAAGACTGAACAAACTACAAGCAAAAAAATCCTAAAAAAAATGTTTTTACCTACAGTGAAGAATTTTAAAAGGAACCTTCTTCCTTCAATCCTACTGTCTTTAGTTCATATATGTCTATCAGGTAAGTGAAATTACATTTCTTTCTAAGGTAAGAGCCACAGACCTCATCAGAATAAAAACACTAATCCTTCTTTAGCATTCTTTGCTAAGAGGAACATAGTTAACCCTTCCAACAAAGGGGCTTATGTTGTGCGGCTGAAAAACCCACTGGATGCTGGTTAGGACTTTTTGGGTCTGTGTTGACACAATAAATTTAAATTATTGTAGTTCAATAAGTCTGAATTTTATCTTGTTAAGAATATTTATTAACTGTGTTATTGGGTTTTTACAGTATTATAAAAAATTATAAAAAAGTAGTTTAGTTATTTTCTTACTGCTTTGTTAAAATAAATTTTACATATTGTATTTCGCTTGGCTTTAATACATTACCATCCATCGCAGCATGACATACTTTGCATCGCAGGTGTTAATTGAAATGGGAAATGTAGAATATTACAAATTTAAACTCCATTTCTCCTTTGCTAAAATACTAGCTTTAAACAAAGGTTAGATTTGTCTATCAGGAACCTGAATTCTACAAAGTGAAAAATTTAAAGCAAGCTAAGTAATGGTTAAACTTGGTAACATACACCACCATAATTAATAATCGAAACATGTTTTATTATAAATAAATATAAATAAACTTTATATATAAAATGTTTTTTTTTATAAAATAAACGCAATAATTTGCATAAATACAGTATCAATAATGATAGTAACATAACTAAAGCTGTTTATAAATAAAGTGTAAATGCTGTGTTTTTAAAAGATAAACATATTTTGACATAGCATAAATCACAAAAAATCGGTAATTGCCTGATGTATTGCCTAATTAGGGATTGACCCTTGTGCATATTTTAATTAAAATTAATGTGGATGCATTGTGCAAACAGATTGCTATAATTGCAGGTTAAATTAAATTTAAAAGCTAACAATAACTGCATGAAATGCTATTTCTAATTATTTTATCCACATTTATACTGGATTATAAACAAAAAATAGTGAAGCGCTAACATTAAAAGGTTTGAATAACCTTAATTTGCTAAATATATATTCTATAAATATCAAAGAAAATTAAATTTTACATCAATATGTAAAAAGAATAAGTTCGCACAATCCACCACAATTTTGCATGTGATTTATTAAAAGAACATCATAATGATAATTTATTGCTGTGTCTTTGAGCAACTTCTTAGAAAGGGAGTATTGATCAAGATGCAAGTTGCTATGTTTGTGCTTTAGGATGCACTTCCTGGCCAAAAAAGTCACCAACTACCATACAAGCCTGTTATGATTTTGGGTTGCTTCAGCTGGTCAGACTCAGGATTAGGTTCACCAACATTATCTGCCCAAAAAATGAGCTCAGCTAACTACCTGAAGGTTTTTCCATCATTGGATTTTTTTCTTCCTTGATGCCATGGGCATATTCCGAGATGAAAATGCCAGGACTCATCGGCTCAAATTGTGCAACAGTGGTTCAGGGAGTATGAGACATCATTTTCACACATGGATTGGCGAACACACAGTCCAGACCTTAACTCCAAAGAGAATCCGCGAGATGTGCTGGAGAAGACTTTATGTAGTGCTCTGACTCTCCCATGATCAATACAACTCTGGATGGAAATAAATGTTACGACATTGTATTAGCTTATTGAAACAATGTCATGGCATGTGCATGCTGTAATCAAAGGAAAAGGCGGTCCAACAAAATATTGGTGTTTGTGAATTTTTTGGTCAGGCAGAGTATCAAGTAATTTAATATTTTTGAAAACGTATAATTTCTCTATTCTACGTAGAACCAACCTATAGTATTCAAAAAACAGAATTTGAAAATCAAGAATTCTAAATGTGATTAAAACGATTTACAAGTAAAGCTGACTAGCATTATATTAATTTCCAATAAAGTTGTACTTTTTTCTTCAATGCATTTTTTTTAAACTTCCAAATGAAAGTAACTTAATCCTTATGATCTTTATTGTGAATGATAGTCATTCAAGTCTATCTATGTTAGCTGTTGTGTCAAATTACCTGCAAGTACACGATCAAGAGAACTATCTGAAATTTTCATTAATGCCTTTTAATAAAACAAATATGTGTCGGGAACATACAATGATAATAATTCATTTTTTATAACAAAAAATTGAATTATTGAATTTAAACCAATTGAAGATAAAAAATGATAGAAGTAACATAATAACTGTAGAATGTTCTCGATGGTGAGAGGGAATAAGAAAGTTGATTGTCAGAAGAGTACAGTGTCTTTAGGTGTGGCAAAACTGGTTTATGTTGAATAAAATATCAGGTGATTGCTAAAACAAGGAATCTAACATTGTTTGAAAGGAATGGAATGATATTGCTTAACTCTAGTGCTGAGCTGTTTCACACCCTTAGATTAAAGTCATTTTAGTCATCATTTTCAGCCATTGTTTTGTGAGTAATCATATTTTTGAATGTTACAGACCACCCTCATTTACCAATATTAATTTGCATAATTACTCACGTGGAAATCACCATATATAGTAAATTATATTTTTGCATAATTTTTGATAGTACTAATCCTAAACAGCGTAGCAGCAATTATTCCCTAAATAATCACTTAATATTTTAAATATATTTTATGATTACATTTACAATCAATTTGTCTTCATATAATGATAATATATAAGACTTGTTACCTATTTTATATAAAAATATCAACTAATGCATAATCCCTTTGTACCAATAAAAAAAAATCGGAATTCACCAAAAGTAATAATAATTTTAAAATTCATTATTGTCCATCTTTACATTCTCCCACGTCTAGAAGTAATTTGTCCCACCAGCAAAAACAAACAATAAAAATGAAGCTAGCAGTTAAATGACAGACATCATTATCAGTTTGAAGAAGTAAACCTTCATATTAATGGTGGGAACAACACTCTTTTTAAATTAATGAGATGTGAGATGCATGTTGTGTTTCTAGAAGGAAGGGTGTGATCCCCTTTATGATCCCCAATATATTGAATTCTGTAAGGTATTTGACATTATGACAGTTCCCTGGCAATTGGACAAATGCAATACTGCATTTTTAAATACTTTCAAATAAAGAGTCTAATGTTTCTTGTTTCTGCTATATGTTTTGTGAGACAATTTACAACATAAGCACTATTAAGTGATCATTGTTGCAGTGATGTCCTGTTAGTCACCTAAACATATGATTTCTCATTAGAAAGAGATGGTTACAGTTATAGTTCTAGCATTTGTATAGCATCAACAGATTCCACAGTTTTTTCAACGGGGAAGCACAAATATGAGAAATAAATGATATATGAGAAAGAGAAGACCCTGCCTGTAGAATAATTGTCCTCTTTCCAATACAAATAATCTTAAAAGCTCCTGTGTGCCCTGTAATTAGGATAGAAGTGCTAAAACTGCTCACAAACGCCTTGAAAAAACCTCAATGATCACTTTTACCATTGTGATCACCTGCAATTTCCAGAGGATTGTGACCCTTTATTGAAAATAGATTTTTTTTTTACTTGATGTGTCTCCTTACCCTGCTAATAAGGCATAAGTTTAGATAAAGGTTGCAACCTATTGCAATCTCTCTTCACATCCAATGGGGCAACATACCACCTTGCTCATAAGGGAAACCTGTATTAGTCACGGGCACTTTGCCTGCAATATCCAAACAAGGAATGGATATCAATGCAATATGTTATCCCTTGATGACATATCACTACCATGACCCACGCTGGACACTACCATTTTTGGCCATGGTCAGACATCCAAAATAACTATTGTGCAATGATACGTTGGTGATCAAATCATGATGATGCTTTGCTTGGAGTGGTGAAGTCGGCAAATTTAAGTGCCAATGGGTATATGGTGAATGCTTCCATTCACAGATGCCACTCAGTCCATTGGCATGCTAACGGAAGTGAAGGACAGGCCAGCTAATCTTTCACAGAGACTAAATCCCTTCCCCCACTCCCGAATATGTGTTAGCAAAAAATGCTAACGAATATATAAGGATTGATTCCCTGTCAAGTGAGTATGATATGTATTGAGCATGCAGATACAATTTATATAGGATTGCCACCTGCCAGGAATTTACCTGACCAGTCCAGGTTTTAAGTTCAGTTCCCAGGTCTAGCTGTAACATAGCTCCGGTCATGCAGAAGTCTAGATGTAAGCATTTTACTCATCTACTTGGACTTTAAAGCAGCTAATGTGCACTTTGTATATCGTGAGTGTGTGAAAAGACATATATCTGTGGCACAGGGCAAGTCTCCTAGGCAGCAGGGGGTATACTGTTGTGCGCTGAGAAAAACAGTCTGTGGTGTCAGTATTAAAGTGAGCTTGTTGTTCATGGCATACTGTCTTGCTCTCAGGAGGAGGGTTGTTACTAGCAGTATCAGTGCTTGAGCTACGGTATGGCTAATACCTCACTGACTGAATGAAGGGCACATAGTAAAGGATAAGGTGGAAATGGGGAATGGGGGCAGAGAAAATGCCCCATCTACGGACCTGGCTGGACCATATTTTGGGGTTAAATAAAGGAAAAAACAATGCCACACCCCTAGTTGCATCACATACTGCTCATATCACTCACAGACAGCCCTCACCACACTCATCTCTCAAAGCCTACCCAAATACTCATATCACTTAGACAGCCAAACTTTACACAAATCATTTACTCCCAGCTCAAGCCAATGACATCCCACACAGACATCACTCACACCCTGCAAAAACACTCAAATTTGTGGAGAGGAGCCAAGAGGTTGAGGAGGGCGAGGATGGGTTTTGAAGGGAATTTCAAAATTAAAGGGATATCCTATTGACAATAGATGTCATGCCCCATAATTCAGGTTTTATTAGTATATTTTAATGTTATGTATTGAATCTGCCTTTTACTGCTTACAGTTATGATTTCATAGCTATTTTGTTCCTGCTGGGTCACCATAGCCTTGCTGCATCCAGCTATCTCCAACCCTTTTTCCTCAGACTAGTTCTGGGGTACTTCTGGTCACCTACGTAGCAGTCATCTTAGCTCTATGCTCTACAGAACGAATGTCTTTTCACCTGCATTCCTGTACACTATTACAAAGATTGTCAGTCTGATCATTCAGGCTAGGGACAGATGAGCGCATTTTCTGCAGCCACCGTCAAAATGTACGTCGATGCGTGCGCACGCATTTTTTCACGGAATGCGCTTGAGTGGTCGGACGATGCTCAATTCTGGACGTATTCCATGACGGTGGGGTGAAAAAAGAGAAAAATCAGATGAATCTAATCACTTGAAAAATGAAAAAATAAGGGCAAGGGCTATAAAAAGGCGTTTCGGGGATGGTGGCGTTTTTCTAAGATGGATCCTGCACACGTCTTTGTGTTTGGTGTGATGGGGTACCTGTACCTAAAGAGGAAGAGAAAGCGGCGTACCTGGGTTCATGAAATCAACGCTGCCAGACCCACGCATGGACACTTTGTGACGCTGTACAGGCCACTGCGAGAGAGGGACCCCGCGAAGTTCTTCAACTACCTGCGGATGTCCATCGCCTCCTTTGATGAACTGTTGTCGCGGGTACGGGAGCCACTGACCAAGAGGGACACCAACATGCGGCCCGCCATACCACCGGAGGAGATGCTGGTCATCACTTTGAGGTACGTACTGTCACACACCTGTATACATGACATCGCTGCCAGTCACCTGACATGAGTGCATCATGTCTGTAGTCACATGCCCACTGTTACATGCACACACACACACACACGGGCATCACATCACACGTACATAATCATAAATGACTCCGACAACAATGTTGATAAATAATACTATAATATGAAAAGAAACTGTAATATATTATGGACATATATTACAACTCGTAAACTGAAGGTCAGTATATATACAAAATCAAAACAATAACACATAACAAACAAATAATAAAACATATTTAGGTCATGTATCAAAGTTGCTGATACCGCGGAGCATCTGGGTCATGAGGGCCGGTGGTGTGGCTACAGCTGGACCCCGACTCCGTGTGTGGCCTGGCTCCAGGGGGCATGGCTGGGTGGGTGGACAGCACCTCACTGGAGACGGAAGATCCACTGGCGGATTGTGGCACAGCATGGTAGGCGGCTGCGTGATGGGGACGTGAAAGGATGTCCTCCAATATCGCGAGAGATCTGTGGCGATACTCCATTTTCTCCGCCTCGCTCATCCTGTTCAGGAGGAGCGTACATGCATTGGAGAACGACATGTCGACGGAGTCCGCAAGCATGCAGCGTTGGTGTGCATGGGTGGTCTGTGCCTCCATGAACATGACCATGGCCTGCTCCAGGTCTGCAGCCTGTGCCCTTCTCTTCTGGCCAGGTCTGGTGCTGACCGTTGTCGCGGTACCTGCCACCTGTGGTGTCGCCAAATCCTCCTCCATCTGCGACTCAGCACCACCCTGGTTCTCCTCCTCCTGGCAGCTGGCTGAATCTCCTGGCACCATTTGTTGTGCCTGGGTGCCGGAGGTCGATGGCTGGTCCATGCTGCTGACAGACCTGCGCGGCTCCTGGGTCCTGCGGAGGAACGATAGCTGCTCTGCATAAATGTACCCCCGGACCTTTTTCGCACCAGCTCCAGAGCGCGCAGCCATGGCCTGCTTCTTCTGGACGCGCATGTAGTTGTCGCGTACTGTGCGCCATTTGTTCATCGCCTCTTGTGCTGAAAAACATGATGAGAGTGACATTAGCTTGTGTTCATGGTATGTGATCATATTCAAACAGTTTTGTTTTGTCTTCTAGGTATCTCGGTAGTGGGTGCAGTTTGAAGGATCTGCATTATAGCTTCCGCGTTGGCAGATCAACAGCTGGTGAGATCGTCCGCAAGGTGTGCCAAACCATATGGGAGACCATGAAGGGCGAATGTTTGCCAAGACCGACACATACGGCATGTCTGGAAATTGCAGCAGGATTCTGGGAGAGAGCCAACTTTCCAAACTGCCTGGGAGCCGTGGATGGCAAACATGTCCGCATAGTGAAGCCACCGCACAGTGGCTCACTGTATCAGAATTATAAACATTACTTTTCTATTGGCCTACTGGCGGTGTCAGATGCCAACTATAGTTTCGTGTATGTGGATGTCGGTTCATACGGCAAGGACTCTGACTCCACACTGTTCAGGAACTCCACACTGTGGAATGAAATTGAGAGTGGGACCCTGAACATCCCCAGACCCGCACCATTGCCTGGCAGTGACGTGACAGTCCCCTATGCCTTCGTGGGTGACGAAGCATTCGGCCTATCCACACACCTCCTACGGCCCTACTCAGGGACACACCTGACTGTGAAGAAGCGGGTGTTTAATTATAGGCTGTCGCGGGCGAGACGGTATGTGGAGTGTAGCTTTGGCATACTGACCAACAAGTGGAGGATTCTACATAGACCGCTGGATGTGAATGTGGACTTCTGTGTGGACATAGTGAAATGCTGTTGCATTCTACATAATTATGTGCGGGCCAGGGATGGTTTTAATTTTGACGATACCCTCACAGTTGTCGGTCTTGAGGATGATGTGAACTATGACATCATAGCTGTGAATAGATACAGCAACAGGTATCGCGATGCTCTATCTAATTATTTCATCAGTGATGCAGGTGAGGTGCCCTGGCAGCTGGGAGCATTTGAGTTTCACATCAATTATTTCATTTGTTTGTTTATTATCATTTTTGTGATTTACATTTATGGGATTATGAATTAAATAATATTATACTCACTCTGTATGTGCTGCTCCTTCTCGGACCAGGTATCGTACTCCGGGTACACCTGACGGGACACCTCGACCCATGCGCTCGCCTTCCTCCCCTTGTCCTTATAACGCTCGCAGGCCGTATCCCAGATCCCTGGATGCTCCCCCACAGCGCTTATCAGCCTCTCCACGTCCATCTCTGGTCCAGCAGCCATGTTCAACGGTCGCAGGTACACTCCAACGAACTGCAGGAAACTTTGGCAGTTTGGACGTGATGTAGGCCGCACACTAGCAGCGTCTGACGTCTCCTAATCACGCACACACGCTGCCATGCGGCCGCCGCGCACTTTTGTACGTCAGTAGCAGCGGTTTCACGTTCTGATAAAAATGCGTTCATTTGCTGGTTGCGTGGTGTCGGCGCACTTTTGTACGCACGTACTGCGTATATTGGCCGTCATTGGCCGTTATGTGCTGCTACTGCCGCCGTGATTTAGTGCGTCTGCACGCGCGTTCCGACTGCCCCACTCTGACCCTAGCCTAAAGGTTTCAACTGGATTCCTCTTTCTAAGTGTCAGTTTTGCTGAGTTGACGCTGTCTGCCGAACATCCATCGTGTGAGTACTGGTCAAATATAGACTTAGTTAGTCTCAAGCGCCCACGCCTCACAGCTTTGCCAGGGAGGCAGAATACTGAAAAGACATTCAACAGCGTTGAGTGAAGAGACAACTGCTGTTAGCAAAAAGACAACTGCTGTCCAGCATTACTGCTGTTAGTAAAAAGACATTAACAACATTAGTGAAAAGAGATTAAACTGCCAGGATTAGTGAAAAGACAACTGCTAGCAGTGAGCAAAAGACATTAACAGCGTTAGTGAAAAGTCACTAATAGCAGTTAGCATCACAAGTAAGCAGCCTTCAGTGAACAGAGAGCAGATAGTACAGCATCCCACAGACAGAGTCTGCCTACAGCTGCAGCGTGTGGGCCTGTGTAAAAAATTGTCACATAGTGCCTGCTAAACACAGCTATTCACCTGCTCCCTTCTTATTCTTCTCATCTGTGTAAGCATGGCAGACAGAAGAAGCCCTCTAACATCACAGGAAAGTCCAGACACTTGAGTTTCACACTTTGGGAGCTACCAATGGGCATTTCGGGAGTCGCTTATAGGCAGTTTTGGGATGTGCTTGTGGGATGTCTGACTGTCTATAATGGGAAAAATTTCACCGATTCAATGGGTGGACTTAACACTTAGGGAATCTTCTGAATTGTGAGATAAAAGAAGGTTTGAAATTGATAATAATTGCCACTTAATAAATGCCGGTCTGGTTTGTGGAGAGTATAAGTTCATACGTAAATAATGTGTTGGTCTCACAATATGACATAAGAAAAGATGATAGATGCAAGGGAATCCCATATACCCAACCGGAATTTAAGTGACACAAAGGGGTCAAAAAAAGTTGAACAGATGCATCTAGTTTTATAAAATAAATAAATGGGGATGGTTGGTGGTAGACCTGTACATATCACAAATGCGCAATAAGGTACCACAGGAAAATAACACCAATAGATATTTTAAGTAACTGATTTAGTTTATGTCTAATTTCCTAGCATACATAAAAAAAGGAAACAGTAAAAAAAAATCATGGTTGGTTTTGAAAAAACACAAGTAAAAAAATAATAAAAAAATTCAATTTACAGTCATTTAAATACCTGTATCTCTGGAGCCCTACAGGCTAGAGGGGCATATAAAGTATCATTGGAAAGGTCAGATTATACCAGGTTTATGTAAAACTACCAGAACAAATAAAGTAAAAAATATATTTTCTTTTTTTCTTCTAAAGCAGAACTATTATTCACTTTACAATTATAAAGTGAGCGATGATGCTGCACTAACTCACCTTCTCATTTCCCACACTGCCAGCAAGTGTGGAGGTGATGGCACAACCATTATTCATCAACAACCTAGACCACGGCACAGCAGTGCGGAGAGGCAGAGGGACTTTGGAACCCTGCATCTCTGATTTTTACACCGCACAAGGTCAAGTGGGGTGCCACTGGAAAGGTCAGAGTCTGGCCTACTGATACCAAGCATGACCGTGTCATGTGTAAAAATAAAAAATTGAAAATTAAATGCAAAATTTACTTTTTTCTCTGTTGTAAGGCAGATGCATTATGTGCTTTTACTTGTAAAGCAAACAATGCTGCTGCACTAACTCACTTTCTCATTTCCATCGCTGGGAGCAAATGTGGAGATGATGGCTCAATGCATTATTACACATTGGTTTATCTAAAACACAAGCTTTTGCTTAATTTTAAGGCACCAGATTCTTTTGATGTGAGTGCAGCGAGAAACAGTTTTTTCATTATTTTTTTTTGTTAGCTAGTTTTTTTGGTTCCCCCCAAAAAGTTACAAATGTTTTGGCACTTATTTTTTGTCTTTTATGGGGGGAGGAGGCGCTCCAGATTGTTGTGTCTACAAGCTACTGAGATTTAAATTCGGCCCTGAGAGTCAGAGAAGTATTCTGACCACCTTTAGTGGATCAGACACTTGTTAGGATGTATAATTTTTTCCCCCTTTTCACTCACCGGTTTCAGGTTTCCAATGACTGCTGCCCTTCGGCTGTGGTTATTTGGCAGTAACCACACGGTGGTGGCAAGATTGTATCCGCGTCTCAGTCGGATTTATTTTAGCACTGGTGGACTTTGTACTGCAGTCTGCGCTTGTGGCGGTCTGGTCAGGCAGCAGACACAGGTGTGTCTCTCAGGGTGATATTTAACCGCAACAAATTCCATCAACCGGTCGGAAAGAGGAACTCAAGGGCTCCACACTGGAGAGAGTCTGGAGGCTCAGGCAAATGTCCCTGAGCAGGTGCTTCATTGATTGTCCTTAGGTGTGCACTGTGGAATCCAGTGGATGACTAAATGGGAGAGTGGGGAAAACAGACCTCTTTTACAGCATGACCATCTTAGTTGGCCCACCATGCGTAAGTCAGCAAAGACTGTTAACAATGTAAACATATAAGTATCAACGTATTAAGTAATATTAATGCAAAATAAGCTATTATATTTTTATACTTATTGTTTGTTTTTGCAGCTCAAACCAACTATGCCCCTTATTTTTTTGACAATGGACATGGAAGTACGAATGGAAATATGGCTCTTCTAAATCTGTCTGAAGACACGGCAATAGGTCAGTATGAATGTTAAATTTTCTGCAGAACGTATTGAATGTTCACTCTGGGTAAATCAACACTGAATTTAGCCCATCTTAATGGAATAGGAAGCTGAATTCATCACACATTGCGTCGTGTTAAAATCATGAATCTGTTCATTATTATTACTATGCACTGAGCTGATAAATATGTATGAAATGATTCATAAGGCCAAAAGCTGTAAAATTTAAAAGAGAGGAATGCAAATTTGGCTGTTATTTAAGAAGAAGATGTAGCAAGTTGCAAAATCTAAGCAAAAAGAGAAGAAATGTGTTCTCTTTAAAAAAAATTCTGATTTGGATGTTTTGCCATTCTCGATTTGTTGATGGAAAAATCAGCCACATATCATCTAAAGATACAGATGCAGTTTTGTCTGGATTATTGTAGTTCTTACTGGATATAGGCAGGAATTCTGTAGGTCTATGGGTTATACAGCGGCAAGAAAAAGTATGTGAACCATTTGGGATTACGTGGAGTTTTGCATGAATTGGTCATAAAATGTGCCCTGATCTTCATCTAAGTCACAACAATTTGAAAAACACAGCCTGCTTAAAATAATACAACACAAACATCATGTGTTTATTGAACATAACATGTAAACATTCACAGTGCAGGGTGGAAAAAGTATGTGAACCCCTAGCCTAATGACTTCTCCAACAGCTAATTGGAGCCAGGAGTGAGCCAACCTTGAGTCCCATCAGTGTGATATTATTGGATGTGTTGCTGAAAGCTGTCCTGCCCTTTAAAAACACACACCAGTTTTGGGTTTACTGGTATCAAGAAGCACTGCCTGATGTGAACCATGCCTCGCAGAAAAGAGCTCTCAGAAGACCTACGATCAAGAATTGTTGACTTGCATGAAGCTGGAAAGGGTTACAAAAGTATCTCCAAAAGCCTTGATGTTCATGTGTCCACGGTAAAACAGACTGTCTACAAATGGAGAAAGTTCAGCACTGTTGCTACTCTCCCTAGGCGTGGTCGTCCTGTAAAGATGACTGCAAGATCACAGAGCAGAATGCTTAATGAGGTAAAGAAGAATCCTAGAGTGTCAGCTAAAGACTTACAGAAATCTCTGGCACATGCTAACATTTTTGTTGACACATCTACAATAAGGAAAACATTAAACAAGAATGGAGTACATGGGAGGACACCACGGAGGAAGCAATTGATGTCCAAAAAGAATATTGCAGCACGTTTGAAGTTTGCAAAAGAGCACCTGGATGTTCCACAGCACTACTGGCAAAATATTCTGTGGACAGATGAAACCAAAATTGAGTTGTTTGGAAAAAACCCACAACACTATGTGTGGAGAAAAAAAGGCACAGCACACCAACATCAAAACCTCATCCCCACTGTAAAACATGGCGGAGGGAGCATCATGGTATGGGGCTGCTTTACTGCCTCAGGGCCTGGATGGATTGTTTTCATTGATGGAAAAATGAATTCCAGAGTTTATCAAGACATTTTGCAGGAAAATGTAAGACCATCTGTCCGCCAACTGAAGCTCCGCAGAGGATGGGTGATGCAACAGGACAATGACCCAAAGCATACAAGTAATTCACAAAAGAATGACTTCAACAAAACAAAATACACCTTCTGGAGTGGCCCAGTCAGAGTCCTGACCTCAACCCGATTGAAATGCTGTGGCATGACCTTAAGAGAGCGATTCACACCAGACATCCAGACAGTTTTGTGAAGAGGAGTGGTCCAAAATTACTCCAGATCGTTGTGCAGGTCTGATCTGCAACTACAGGAAACGTTTGGTTGAGGTTATTGCTGCCAAAGGAGGGTCAACCAGTTATTAAGTCCAAAGGTTCACATACTTTTTCCACCCTGCACTGTGAATGTTTACATGTTCTGTTCAATAAAAACATGAAAACATATAATGTTTGTGTTGTATTATTTTAAGCAGACTTTGTTTTTCAAATTGTTGTGACTTAGATGAAGATCAGAGCACATTTTATGACCAATTCATGCAAAACTCCACGTAATCCCAAAGGGTTCACATACTTTTTCTTCCCACTGTATATGTTCATCTAATTGACATCTTTTTTAAATATAATCATCAAGGCTAGAAAAGTGATTAACAGTAAAGATTTTGATTATACGAATAAACATGCATGTAGTGCCTATGTTTATAGAATAACCAAATAGTGAAACACCCATGTTTACAGAATAATACTTGAGCATTTTGAAACGTATATTTCTTTCAATGGAAGACTTTTAAGTGTGTCCATGTGCTATGGTGTTTATTGTAAGCCAAATAAGTCCCCTTCTTGCGACCTTGGGCTCAATTTAATTCAAACCGGTGAATGAAAACGTATATTTTTCTTCTGATTTCCAGACATTTTTCTGTTTGAGAGATTCAAATGCGCATTTTACAGGCCTTCTATGCCCCACATATTATCGGATAGAATATCAGTTCTTGTGAATCAAATATTGTGTCTCACAGCTATATTTTCTTTTGTAAATATCGGCATCAGTGATTCAAGTTTATCAGGGTGCGGAATTCTGAAAAAAACATCAATTGCTGAAAGGTATTGATAAATGAATTTTTGGATGCTTCTAGCAGTTTGCAACATATTTTCTTGCTCTTACTGTACGGATATTGGGAGATGTACTCTCCTACTTATTCCTCCCTCCAATGCCTCCCCACCTCCTGACTTCTCTATCACGGTGGAGGGTATCACCATCTCCCCATCAAACCAAGTTCGCTGTCTTGGAGTTACACTTGACTCTGCTCTTTCCTTCATCCCCCACATCAAGTCTCTTTCCTCCTCCTGCCGATACCAACTGCGTAATATTTCCAGAATTCGGCCATTTCTTACCGCTGTCACCACAAAACAACTCATACACGCCCTGGTAATCTCCCGACTCGACTATTGCAATAATCTCTTATCTGGCCTCCCTCTGTCCCGCCTCTCCCCCTACAATCCATCCTGAATGCCTCCGCCAGGCTAATTCACCTCACCCGCCGCTCTGTCTCTGCCGCTCCCTCTGCGAGTCCCTTCACTGGCTCCCCATCCACTGCAGAATTAAGTTCAAAATCCTTATCCTTACCTACAAAACCCTCACTAACTCAGCTCCCCACTACCTGTCCTCACTAATCACCAAATACACCCCAGCCCGCTCCCTAAGGTCAAACAGTGACCTGCGCCTAGCTTCTCCCCGCATCACCTCTTCCCATGATAGACTGCAGGATTTCTCACGCGCAGCCCCCACTCTCTGGAACGCTCTCCCTCGTACTGTCAGACTTTCCCCTAACTTCTCTTCCTTCGAACGCTCCCTTAAAACGTTACTATTTAGGGAAGCCTACCACGCAACTCACTGACGCAAACATCAATCACTCTCACCTTACAGTCCTCTCCTCCTGTTTCCAACCCCAACCATCCTAGATTGTGAGTTCCTACGGGAATAGGGCCCTCATCTCCTCCTGTACTGTTTGTCAAATGTTGTTCAATGTATTGTAACCCTGTCTATACTGTGCCTATTGTACAGCGCTGCGGAATATGCTGGCGCTTTATAAATAAACAATAATAATAATAATAATAATAATGTAGGTTTCGGAATGAAACCCCGGTCAGGTGTGTTTGTTTGACTTCGAAATGTCAAAGACGTGCAGCTTACAGTAAACTCACATTTACTGTAAATGTATGTCTTGCTGTCAATTCCGGACATGCTTATTGAACAGTACAAGTCACAGCTTTCATATTTCACTGTTGATATACAACCGCAATTCCATAATTATTCCATATAAATTATGAGGAAAGGCTAACAAGCTTAAACCTGTTTAGTTTAGAAAACGGCACCTTTGAGGAGATCTGATTATTAATATTATTATTATCCTTTATTTATATAGCGCCACAAATTCCACAGCACTTTACATGAACAGTGTACAAGGAGTTGACACATTAGAATACCACACATGGATGATGAGCTGATTCAGGGGGACCCTGTTCAAGGGAATTTATAATCTATGAGCCGTACAACTATTTTGTGAGGTAGGCGCATCCATATCGTTAGGTGTCTTGTCCAAGGACACGCGCTGGTGGCATCTTCTGAGTGAGATTGCGTCGTCTTTCCATGTTTGAAGAGCAGTGACCCTACAGTTATGTTAAACCTGCTTCCCATAGAGTCGGGACCTCTCCACAGTTGTATTGGAGGGATGTACTGAATGGTATTTTGGCTTGCTTCTCCATGGTCGAATGGTAGAGACATTACCACTGGACTCCACAGCCGATATTGTGGGGTAGGCAAGTATGTACCGCTAGGTGTCAAAATATAAATAAGGGGCGCTGCGATAGTATATAAACACTCTGCGAACTATGGTCTATATGGCAGCTAAATCTACTAAGGGTATTCCCCACAACACCCTCAAACAAGATAATATGTATAGTACAGGAGGGGTGGGGTCGCGTCTATTCCCCGATGGGGTGGCTGCAACCACCAAATGCATCCAGCCCAGCAACATGTATAAAACATAACAAAGAGAAAAAATGTCATGTGCGCTTATTCCCATTATACCGTGTGAAACAAAACGCAATTAGAGGCTTTGGTTTCTGTTTAATGGCCATTAAAAGATTAAGCTCACCCGCCGAACGTCAAGGCACCTCTAGTGAGGGTGAGTCCTATCCAAAAAATGAAGCCACAGGCTGCTGTGTAGCCAACCATAACTTGCCCGTGCTGCTTGTCAGTCATGAGGTAGACTGGTGGGCTTTTATTTAAGCTCCCCCAGAAACAAAATCCACCTTGGGAATCAAAAAACAAAGACACGGAGCAGAACAGCTGCAATGATGACCTGGCTGGAGGTACATTAAAACAGACATAGTACAGGAGGGGAGGGGTCGCGCCTATTCCCCAGTAATATGTATGCACAGGAGGTAAGCGCCCATATATATTCCATAGAAAGTGTGTGCATGAACTATACATCACATATAGTTACATGCATAGAAATACATAAGCATGAACACCTCAACACATCTATAAACTGGAGACTATTACCCACATGGTTTCTCACACGTTATATACATAGTTACATAGGCTGAAAAAAGACATGCGTCCATCGGGTTCAGCCTCTCACACATCACCTACTGCTGTTGATCCAAAAGAAGGCAAAAAAATCAGTCTGAAGCACTCTCCAATATGCAACACACTGGGGAAAAAATCCTTCTTGACCCCAGAATGGCAGTCAGATTTCGCCTTGAATCAAGAAGCTTACCCACATATTAAATATTATAACCCTTAATACTATGTGTCTGCAGGAAGTCATCCAGTCGTTCTTTAAAAGTTTGTACAGTCTCTGACCCAACCACCTCAACAGGCAGAGAATTCCACAGCTTTATTGTTCTCACTGTAAAATAACCCTTCCTATGCTTTAGGCTGAATTTCCTTTCGTCCAGTCTAAATGGGTGACCTCGTGTCCTGTGTATAGTCCTGTTAACGAATAGGTTTCCAGACAATGGTTTATAATGGCCCCGTATATATTTATATAAGGTTATCAGATCCCCTCTAAGGTGCCGTTTCTCTAAACTAAACAGGTTTAAACTTGTTAGCCTTTCCTCATAACGTAAACCTTCCATTCCCTTATTAATTTAGTCGCCCGTCTCTGCACTTTTTATAGCACTTTAATATCCTTTCTTTGATTTATACAGAGGCAAAATTATGTTTTCATCCCGAGAGTGATCTCCCCTTTTAATGCATGCCAATAACTTGCTGGCCTTGGCGGGTGCTGTTTGACATTGCACATTGTTACTTAGTTTGAAGTCTATGATTATTCCCAAATCCTTCTCCTGCTTGGATTTCCCTAACTCCGTACTATTTAGGGTATAAATTGCTTGTGTGTTTTTCACTCCAAAGTGCATAACTTTGCAATTATCTACATTAAATTTCATCTGCCATTTAAGTGCCCAGTCCCCCATTCTATCTAAATCCCTCTGCAGCGAAGTAACATCCTGTTCACATTGTATTACTTTTCCTAGTTTTGTGTCATCTGCAAACACTGATACATGACTTTCAATGCGTAGCTCAAGGTCATTTATAAATAAATTGAATAGAATTGGTCCTGTAACAGACCCCTGAGGGACACCACTCACCACTGATGTCCATCTTGAAAATGTACCAGTTATGAGCACTCTCTGTACCCTATTATTTAGCCATTTTTCTATCCATGAACAAGTATTTTCATCTAGACCAATTTTTCTTAATTTAAATAGTAACCTCTTGTGTGGAACTGTGTCAAAAGCTTTGGCAAAATCCAAGTAAATCACATCCACTGTGACCCCCAGATCTATACTTCTACTTACTTCCTCATAGAACGTTGTTCATATTCTTGAGTATATGCAATAAGAAAAAAGAGAAAAACCTAATTGCGCAGTATATCAACACAATATAGCCTAATGTATTAATCCACTCTCGTGGATCAGAGCCTGAATATTTTAAGGCTCAGTATATCTGCATTGGGTCCCTTCTGGGATCCAGTTTTTACCTTATCCGAGAGAATATCTTTGTTCAGGGAAAGGGGGACTGGTGTACCCTTATTACACCAGAAGTGTATATACCGAGCCAGTGACATCTCCACAGGCTCTGGGCCACATGAGTTTATTTTCAATGATCATACTTGAAGTTTTCTGTGTTATTTCTGAATTATGCGATGGTCCTTCTCTGTGTTCCATTTATGTAAATTGCCATAAGAACCAGCGGACATGGGACAGGGTCATCCCTGAAGGGATTTTTCTGATGAAATTCTTTATTGTGATTTGGAAGCCTGTGGGTCCCGATCGGACAAGAAACAGAATGGAAGCCCAATAATCAGTGGAACACAAACCAGAATTAAGAATGAATCAATGTGGAACGCAAACCGGAACCAGAGAGAGTCGCATTGAACGTGGAATGCAAGCCAGATATTGAGGTTGAGTGGCACGCAGAATGACTGATACATGTGTCGAGACTAATGAGAGGGACTTATATGTATAAATAACCGAGTTTTAATATTGAAGGCATCACAGACTGAGGAAGTCTGCAGTGTAAGTGGGCGAAACGCGTCTCTAGATGCCAATTGTTTTATTATTTGATTATTTTATATTTTTATGAAATAAATCTGCTTCTTTGGAGATCGATCAATGTCTTTTTTCCGCATGCCTTCATACCGAGCCACTTAAAGGAAGAGGCTCATTAAATTGTGAGTATTTTTCCTCTTGTTCATCATCACCTATGAAATAAAGAATGGCTATATTTGTGCAATGGAGTCTCTCCCCTTTTTTGAAGTGAGATACTGAAACCACAATCAAAATCCATTGGTTCGAGAAGTTCGGGTGTGACCCCCCCTTTTAAGAGGTCAGAAGACCCACTATTAGAGCCAATTAGTGGCTCCTCCATTGTGAGTTGAAATCTACAAATAACATTAATACATAGAATACACATTTGCCATATAGACAATATTGCACCATATGATTTTTTTTTTTTATCCATGTTAATTATAGGACAAATTACCATTGAATGTATGGTTGTCCAAGAGAAACTGAACATCAGATAAGTGTTTTTCTAGTGTGTTTCAAGTACCGCTGGGACTAAGGGTGTGTTCACACTGGAATTAATCCCTAACTGTTTGGATTTTTTTCATCCCTGAAGGGACCCAATGCGGATAAACTGTGCCTTAAAATATTCAAACTATGATCCATGTGAGTGGCCAATTGTCCATGTATTAATACATTAGGCTATATTGTGTTGATATACTGCGCACTTAGGTTTTTCTCTTTATTCTTATTGCATGTACTCAAGAATATGAACAGCGTGTGAGAAACCATGGGGGTAATATGCTCCAGTGTATACACGTGTTGAGGCATTCATGCTTATGTATTTCCATGCATGTAAATATGTGTGATGTATACATACATACAGAAAAAATGGCGTCGCGCCTATACTCACCAGAGCGGCTACAACAGCCAGGAGTAACAGCCCAGTTCATGTATGAAACATAACAAGAGAAAAAAAATGTCATCTGCGCTCGTTTCTATATATTTCCATGTACAACAAAACACTATCAGGAGGTTTTAGTTTGTTTTAATGGCCATTGAAACGTAAGCTCACTCGCCCCGCCAAGGCACCTCTTTGTAGAGTGAGTACCTAATCAATGTACCAAAAGCTGCTCTACTGAGCAACTACTTGCCCCTCCTGCTGCTTTTCAGCTAAAGAGAGGCAGACAAAATGGTGGGTTTATTTATAAACGCACCAAGTATTTCCCATTTGGGGTTGAAAGCAAAAACATGGGAAAAGGAACACAGCAGAAATGACGAACTGGTGTTACAGCATAATATACATACATACAGAAAAAATGGCGTTGCGCCTATAGTCAGAGTGGCTGCAACAGCCAGGAGTAACAGCCCAGTTCATGAATGAAACATAACAGGAGAAAAAAGATGTAATTTGCACTCGTTTCTATGTATTTCCATGTACAACAAAACACTATCCGAGGTTTTCGTTTTTTTAATGGCCATTGAAACGTAAGCTCACCCGCCCCGCCAAGGCACCTCTTTGTAGAGTGAGTACCTAACCAATGTACCAAAAGCTGCTCTACTGAGCAACTGATGTATAGTTCATGCACACCCTTTCTATGGGACATATATGGGCGCTTTCCCTTTTTTTCCCTTGTTTATACATCTACCGTTAGGTGTCTTACCCATAGACACTTACTGGAGAGGTGTTCTAGGCGGGATTCAAACCTGAGTCTACACGGTTAAATAGCAGTGATGTTAACTCTACTCCACCCAGCCGGAACTGTGATATATAAATATATACGGGGCCATTATAAACCACAGTTTGGAAACCTATTAATTAATAGGACTATGCATAGGACACAAAGTCACCCATTTAAGCTGGATGAAGGGAAATTCACCCTAAAGCATGAGAAGGGTTATTTTACAGTGCAAAAAATAAAGCTGTGGAATTCTCTGCCTGTTGAGTGGTTGGGTCAGAGTCTGTACAGACTTTTAAACAATGGCTGGATGACTTCCTGCAAAAACAAAATATTAAGGGTTATAATATTTAAATTGTGGGTAAAAGCTGCTTGATACAAGGAGAAATCTGACCGCTATTCAAGAAAGAATTTATTCCCAATATGTTGCATATTGGCGAATGCTTCAGACTGGGTTTTTTGCCTTCTTTTGGATCAACAGCAGTAGGTGATGTGGGAAAGGCTGAACTTGATGGATGCATGTTTATTCCAGCCTATGTAACTATGTATAATGTATTCTTTCAACTTATGCAGTGACAATACTCCAGTCTGTAGTCTTCAGCAAGAATCACATTTATGTGAAGTACATTACGAAACACTCGTGTCTGGCTTTTAAAGTAAGACACGCATTTACAATAAATGAGTTTATTGCAAGATGTGCTTCTTCTGTATATCAGAGTCCAATACGCATGTCGGGGTCTCTATCTAAAACCCGCAAGTCCAGGATTTACAGTACAGGTGGTGAGTCACAGAGAAACATCCGTACGTACTTAATTATACTGTTTCAAGATTCATAACGGTCCAACCTTTTTACTAAACTGGGACCTTTTTTATTGAAAACCAACTTGGGCAGAATTTTATCAGCTGAATCAGTCAATATTTTGTACAAAACATTTTCCAATAGCAGACAATATTTTTAACTGATAAACACTGGATGTAATTAAATCGAGCCGCTTAGTAAAAATATTATAGCAAGCTGATTACCCTTAGTGTCTTCTTGTTACTGACTTTATTCTGACCCAGCTGGATTAGCTGCTCAAGTTGGAATAATTGGGAGTTGTGCCTCTCTCTGTATCAAGGGATAAGGGATAAGCAAAGTTACTAAAAAATAAGCTCTGAGAGCTGGTATTCTTGGCAGATCAACTTGGCTGAAACTTGGCACCAAGATACCATGGAATAGACATGTGCATGACAAAAATTTAGTTTTGTCTAGTTTTGGATCGATCCGAAACGTTTTTTAGTTTGATTCGTTACATTCGTTATGTTACCGTGATTCGTATTTTGGATCAAAATGTTATTTCAGCAGATCGGTAATTCGTTATTTCATTTTTATTAGTTATTTCGGAATGTGAAACAGATGAATTTGATTAGGGTAAAAAAAGATACGTAAACTCCCTCTCCTTGGTGCTGAAACTTATTCAGCACCAAGAACTGCAGCTCCACAGGGCTCCAGAGCAAAAGATCCCCCTGACCTTGGCGCTGAAACCTATTCAGCACCTAGGATAGCAGCTCTGCGAGGCTCCAGAGCAAAAGATCCCCCTTGTCCTTGGTGATGAAACCTATTCAGCACCAAGGAAAACAGTTCCACGGGGCTCCGGAAACCCCTTGGTGCTACTGTCTTTAGTGCTGAATAGGTTTCAGCACCAAAGACAGTCCCCGCCGATCGCAGCCAGACTGAAGGAAAGAAAAACACACTGTTCATCAAAGGAAAAAAAGCCTTGTTGTTTTAAAATAATTGGGAATCCAAAAATGTTACCAAAAAAATCCCGACAAATTCCTAAAAAATAAATTGACTTTTTGCTGCAAATGAAAAGAATAAACATTTGAATAAATATTTGATAAAAACAAGGAATATTTTTTTACATTGAAACCTATGGGATTTGCCTGTTTAAACCTGTCGAACGAACCACCAAAAATCAGAGCATTTCACTGACATTTCTGTGCTGTACGGCATTCTCTGAATAGATTAACCATGACTTGTGTATGGGGAATTTCACTGTCACTGAACTGTACCGAATGGCACCATGACACTGTCCATGGCCTATTGTGCTGTACACAACAGATTCAGCACCACAGCCAATGTACAGGGACGCGGTGCTGCTGAATCTTTGAAACAAAATAACGAATCAATTCATAGAAACTGAATCAATCCGTTATATTCCATTTAGTTTTCGTTCCGTTTCAGACGGAAGCGATTCGGTACTTCGGACGTGATTCTGAAATACGAATTGGTAAATTTCGTCCAAATTTTAATACGGAAGGAAACTAAATACACACCTCTACCACGGAATAGCTTGCTGAGCAATTATTAATGGCTCCTACACAAAGAGTAGGAGATTATCAATGTACATTTAGCAGCCACTAATGCTAAGCCGCAAGCAAGAATAGTGGTTAGAATTGTTTACGTTGGAATTGATGTCCTTATTATCCATTCCATTTGAAATTGTCTTTGTATAAATTATCTCACAGAATCCACATAAAGTGGTATTTCCACAAACCTAGCTAAATAAATTTTTATAGAAATTAATCCTGCAGTGGTTTAGACAGCCAACTTTTAGTCATCGTTTTTAAAACCCTCAAATACTGATCAAATTAAATAAGAAGTGTCATTTTCAACAATTTGCTGAAGCAAGTCCCTGTAAAGAGAATTATTGAGTTTTCTGGAACCACTTCCCAATTTAGCTGCAGCTCCAGCAGATAATGTAGGGAAAGTGGACTTAAAACGTAGCCCCTTCACTACCAAGCATTTTTTGCTAACAAAAAAAATATCATCATCGCATTTATTTAAAACATTGGATGTGAAGTTAACAATTAAATATGGGGTAAAATAGAAGTTTTGCACAGACATTGCAATTCTGAGATAGTTAAAATTTTCAAATGATGTTAATTTGCTCGTTTTTAATTATTCATGTATTTATTTATGATTTACAGAAATATTGATGAAATGTAAGATTCTCAGCTCTATATTGTGTCCTTTATCTTACACAATATCAAATGGTGTCTGCATTATCATCATACAGGCAGAAAATATCTTTTTGTGTCAAATACTGTAACTGCCATACAGATATATAATACAAATAGACAGATCTCCTGCGTATGGGGGGTATGTAGTGATCATAATATATTATAATATATTATTAGCAATACAGCTTCCAAAAAATACCAGCACTATATAAAAATAATATCTGTATGTGGCATAATGCCTGTATATGGAAATTACAGTAACACCTTATATCTGTATTGTATGGGATTTTCACTCATTATAACCCCCTGACTTTTATCCCTGCACAGCAGTGTGAGTGACATTGAGTGACCCCAGAGCTCTCCCTGTATTCTAACCTCTTCCTGGCTGGTGTAATTCAGTAATAATGTGTTTGTACTTTTTATTACAGTGAAGTTTGGGGCTCTTATTTGCAGATTGTGTTATCTCTCTACAGGGTGCCTGGAGGAAGATAAGACAGTGTATTTTTTCTTTCTCCACAGGGCACACACTAATCTTACTTTAAAAATGTGTGAAAATTGGGTTTTGATATGTGAATGAGTGCTTTTCAATGTATTTTAATGCAAAATTAAGATAACTCGACTTTGGGAGTGAAGGGGTTAAGTTGGATATTACATTCCCTTTCTTTAATTTACTTTTTTTAAATAATTTTTGTATGCATTGCAAAATGGAGGCTGTCTCTAAATTGGTGGGCCCTTTTAAGGCTCCTCATTTTATCCATTCAATCAAGAGGAAAGATTGAGTTGACCTTAGCAAGATTCCAGCCCATGAGTCTTAACTAGTTAATTTAGAGCACCATAAAGTGATCTGTATCCCAGCTTAATATATATATATATATATATATATATATTTTACTTTAGACTAGCACATGCTGCTTCCAAAGTGTTAGATGTATAATTATCTCTCTTTTCAATTAACACCTTATCAAGCTGCAACCAAGCAAGTATAGGCTAACTCTTTCACTCACGTGAAAGCAGCAAAGCAAAAGCAAAAAAAAATCATTGAAAAGAAATTGAAAATGTTAGGATGCTAAGCCTGTTACATGATCAAATACAATACATATATAAGATGTTATGTATGGCTGACTATAGGCGGTGCTCTTACTCTGTGGTGAATTCAGCATTCACCGCAGGGTCGCCAAATTGCGATCAGACGAACGCCACCGATAAACCCAACGATCGAATCTGATAAACCACAGAATGGCACCAAAAGTCACTGGTTCGATCCGATAAACTTTCGAATGCTGCCGAAAAAACACTGAATCGATCTTATAAAGTCTTGAACGCCGCTGAGAAATCACTGAACCGAGCCGCTGAACGCTTCCTCAAATTGCTGAACGCAGCTGACGACCTGCCGAACAGACCATCGAACGCCGTTGGAAATAGCCAACCAGCCGACCGTACTAAGGTAGAAAGAGATAAAAAATGCAACTTTTAAAAAGTGTTTTAAAAAGAAATATTGCAGGAAAATGCATGGAAATAATAAGGTCCTATGATTAAAATTATAAAGGTCTGTTACAGAATAAAAAAAATAGAATTGAAAAAAATATCCGAATCAAAGATTTTGCAGAAAAAAATTCTAAAAGATAAAATAAAGAAACTTTTTGCTGCAAATGAAAAGAATAAATGGTTGAACATAAAATTAATAAAAATATGGAATTCTGTTTACAATGAAAGTGAAACGTATGGGATTCACCTGTTTAACCCTTTCGCCGCTGAGCCATTTCACACCTGTGTGCTGAGCTAATTTTTACCGGTTTCGCTCATCATGTTTAAACGTGTTTTGAAGCCTTATTTTATTATATGACCCAGACATATTATATATCATTCTTTCCGGCAGACACGGCAGATTCATAATATATCATTATTATATGTATATGTCATGTCCTGTCTGTATATTATAATAAAAAAATGCAATACAGTTAGAATTTTCAATACTTTTCAATGTGTAAAGTGTTTTTTTCACATTTTAACATGCACGCGTTTGCGGTTATATTTTCTATGAGTTGCGCTTGTTAAAAAAAAATTAGAAATGGGAGACTTGTTACATTTTTTGGGGGAAAATTACACGATTTTTAACAAACGCACCCATACAAAAATCGTTAGTGCAGCATCATTGTTCACATTATAATTGAAATGGGAACAATATTGCTGCATTAACAAAAAAACCCCCAAAAAAATGTTTATTTTTTATTTATTTTTTTTTATATTTTTTTATTTTCAGTTTTTATTTTTTATTTTTTTTCTTAACTTTTAACATGATCCTGTTTGGTATCGTTGGAAAGGCCCTACTTTGGTCATGTTTGGTATCATTGGAACCCCCTATCTCCAGTGGTGGCAGCTAGGGATTAACTCCAGAACTGCGCTATGCACGATGATGCCAGTCGTCAGGGGGAGATCCCGGAAGCTTGGCCAACATCCAAGATGTCGGCCAGCTCCGGGAGAGGATCGCGATGTGGTGCTTTTTGGCACTGATTCGCGATCTGGCCCCCAAGGGGTTAAAGCCAGCCACTGTCCAAATGGTGCCTGACTTTCACCGCTGCCCCTTACGGAAAGGGAGGGAGAGAGGTCCAAATGACCTCCCCCCTCCCTTTCAGGCACCTTCCCCGCACTCGCGGGGGGGGCACCTGTAAAAGATGTCAGCGCGTCCATAACACAGGAGAACCACTTGGCTGGCCGCGCTGAGCGCGTCCTTAGCAGCCAAGTGGTTAAACCATCGAACAGAAGCACCACAAATCTGGGCATTTCGCCAACTTTTTGGTGCAGTTCGGCATTCTCTGAATAGATTAACCATTACCTTTGTATGGGGAATTTCACTGCTACCGAATTGCACCATATTTCACTGGCAATTTGCCAATATTTGGAGAATTGACAGCTTTTTGAATAGCCAAATGGCCACGAAATTTCTCTTTACGTGAAATTCTCAGTTCGGTTCAATTCGGCGGCCAATTCGACTCTCTTTGAATAACCCCTTTTATGTTTGAATAGTGAATAGGCACTCTTTGCGCTCAAATTCCATTTAGAAACCATGTAGTAGTCTACATTGACCGATCCGCTAGGTTTTTGTCGATACACAGGACTTTTCTTCTACTCAGTAACTGCACCTACCGGCACCTTACTGTGACTTTTATTGATGTGGAGCTCTGTGATACGCTCATACATACTGCACATTTCTGTAACTTTTATTGCTGTTCAACTGTGTCAAAAGTAGACATGTGCATGATGAAAAAATTAGTTTTGTTTCGGATCGATTCGTTATATTTTTTAAATTAGTTTTGGTGCGTTCGATATGTTACCGTGATTCGTATTTCACAGACTAGCAATTCGTATTTCATATCCCTCCTTTGAAGTCGTGCCATCCTCCTCTTCTGCCCCACACTCCTACATATTGAAGTTATCTAAAGGACCCCCCAGATCTCCAGGACCCTTTCTGGAACATTTCTCAGCCTGGCTCCCTCACTTTCTCTCATCTGACATACCATCTCTCATCCTTGGAGATTTTACAATCCTCATAGATACTCCCATCAACCCCCTGACCTCCAAACTGTTCTCTATCAACTCCTCCTTGGGCCTCACACAGTGGTCCAACTCTCCTACCCACCAAGCTGGCAACACCTTGGACCTTATTGTCTCCATCCTTCCTCTGTACAATCTCCAACTTCTCTAACAAACCTCTCCCCTTTTCCAATCACCACCTTCTTTCCTGGAAACTTCTCCTGCCACCAACCCAGTCTCCTACTTCTACTCCCACTCCTCTTCTACCTTGAAGGTACCTTGGTACTGGTACACCTTGGCACCTGAGATACTCTCCACCACTATCCATCCACTTCTCCTGCCAATCGCAAAATCTAACTGCACTGACCAAGCCACTGACATCTCTGCCCTCTCCACATCACTTGACGAACTCGCTCCTACCACTCTTCGTCCTATACACAGGCCTCACCGCCAACCATGGCACACAAAATACACACGCTATCTTCACCGATGTTCCAGAGCAGCTGAACGCGGTTGGAGGGAGTCTCACATTTCAGTTGACTTCTTTAACTACAAATTCATGCTCCGTTCCTACAGTCTCGCTCTATCCTTCACTAAACCAACTTACTTCTCATCCCTTATCTCATCCTTTTCTCACGATTTCAGACTTCTGTTTCATATTTTCAAGCTGCTAATGAGCCCCTCTCCCACTAACCGACCACAGACCTCACTGCCGTCAGCTTTGCTAACTTCTTCACCCATAACATCACTAAACTTAGACTAGAAATTTCTTCACTGCCCTCCTCCTTTAACCATTCTACCCCACTGACTCCCTCACCCCTTGCTCCCTCTTCTACTATGTCTTCCTTTTCTCTGGTCACAGAGGCGGATGTCTCAGAAGTTCTCATGTCCTCCTGTCCGACCACCTGTCCACTTGATCTCTTCTCCTCACACCTTATTCGGGCTGAGGGGAACTGTCACTGTCCCTGCTTTGACTCAGATTTTTAACCTCTCCCTCTCCTCTGGAGTCTTCTCCTCTGCTTTCAAACATGCTCTGATCACCCCCATTCTAAAAAAGCCATCTCTTGATCCTACCTGCCTCTCAAACTACCATCCCATCTCTCTGCTCCCCTTTACCTCCAAAATCCTAGAACGCCTGGTCTATAACCAGCTCACCAAATTTATTGCTGCTAACTCTCTGCTCGATCTGCACCAGTCTGACTTTTGCTCCCTGCACTCTACTGAGACTGCTCTGACCAAGGTGACTAATGCTTTAGCTGCCGCGAAAACCAAAGGTCACTTCTCCCTCCTTATTCTTCTCGATCTTTCTGCTGCATTTGACACTGTTGACCACCCTCTCCCGCTCCTCACGCTGCGTCAACTTTGCCTCAGTCACTCCGCTCTCACCTGGTTCTCTTCCTACCTCTCTCTTCGCTCCTTTAGTGTCTCCTACGCTGGTGCCTCTTCCACCCAACTCCTCTCTCAGTTGGGGTACCTCAAGGCTCTGTTCTGGGTCCCCTACTCCTTATTCCTCTCGACCGTTCCGCTGCATTTGACACTGTTGACCACCCTCTTCTGCTCCTCACGCTGCGTCAGCTTGGCTTCAGTGATACCACACTCTCCTGGTTCTCTTCCTATCTTTCTCTTCATTCCTTTAGTGTCTCCTTTGCTGATGCCTCTTCACCACCTGCTCCTCTTTTAGTTGGGGTACCTCAATCCTCTGTCCTGGGTGCCCTACTTTTTTCAATCTATACTGCCTCACTGGGCAACCTCATCTCTTTCTATGGATTCAATTATCTCTATGCTGACGACACCCAAATCTACCTTTCCTCTCCCGATCTTTCTCCTTTGGTGTTGGACCATGTTACAGCCTGCCTCTCAGTTGTCTCCGACTAAATGACTTCCCATTTCCTAAAGCTCAACCTCTCAAAAACAGAACTTCTTATCTCCTCTCCCTCTAAGACCTCTATTATCTATGACCTTTTAATATACCGCCTTGACTATTGCAACCTCCTTCTCTCTGGCTTTAAGAGATCCCAGATTATTCCTCTGCAGGCTGTAATGAACGCCTATGCCATACTCATACACCTCACCTCCCGCACCTCTCACACCTCTGTCAATCTCTACACTGGCTCCCTGTTTCCTTTAGAATCCATTTCAAAATACTGGTGCTCCCATACAAAGCTGCCCATAACCGCGCCCCCACCTACTTCTCCCTTATTAGCAGCTGTATCCCATCCTGACCACTTCGCTCTGCCAATGATCTGATGTTATCAGTTCCTCGTACCCGCCTGACCAACTCCCACCTTCAAGACTTCTCCCGAGCTGCCCCTTTCTATGGAACTCCCTCCCCCGCAACATTACTCACCCCATCTCTCCAGTCCTTCAAGAAGTCTCTGAAAATGCATTACTTTAGAAAAGCCTATCGGCTCACTCCTTGATCTCCCCACTGTCATTTCCTGCTCCTCTTCCCATTCAACCCTCCTGCAAACCACCACTTCACTTACCCTATTCACCCTCACCTAATGGGTCACCCCTCTCCTCTTAGATTGTAAGCTCTCTTGCAGGGTCTTCCCTCCTTCTGTTCCATGTGTGTAACATGTATGTATATTTGTTATTCTGTCTCTTCCATTTTACAGTGCTAAGGAATTCTTGGCGCTTTATAAATAACTAGGTGGAAAGCCTGCCCAGAGGGCAGGCTATTGTTGTTGTCGGCAGCTCAGAATTCATGTCCACATATTTGTTTTTCAATGTCCTATCCAAGAGTATCTCTCTATATAAATGTATTTGTAACGCGTCCGTCGCCGTCCCATCTGCAACAGGAGGGCCAACTGAGCAGCTCTGATGGGTGCGCGCACAGCTGACAGAGCAGGTTCCTCTTCCCTCTTAGATTGTAAACTCACGGGAACAGGAGCCTCAGATTGTAAACTCACGGGAACAGGACCCTCTGGGCTCCGGGAGGAAGATGAGCAGGAACTGGAACCACAGCCTGATGGAGGGAGCCGGTGAGGGGCCGAATAGACAGCCCCCGGGGGAGACTCAGGGCAGGGGGGATCCATGAGGGACAAAAAAAATCTGATCCATTGGAGAGGCGCTGTGTGCCTTTTCAATGGATCGGATTTTTTTTGTCCCTCACGCACGCGGCTGTGCACTTGCCGCGGCCGTTGGATGTGCGCACGTAGCCAGCAGTATGCGGTTTGCATGCGCATGTGCAGACAGCAGCATTGCGACGGCGATGGAGGGAGCCGGTGAGGGGCTGAATAGACAGTAGGGTTGCCACCTTTTCTTCAAGCCAAACCCGAATATTCTAGTGTTGGGCTTGGGCGGCCATTTTTTTGTAGCATATACCTTATGCGTATATTTACTTTATGCGTATATATAATGGCACGTGGTATGCATGGCATGTCAGGCTGGTATTTAGGCACACTGGTATTATGACACACTGGTATTATGCATGGCAGACTGGTATTATGGCTGGCAGACTGGTATTGTGCATGGCAGACTGGTAACATGGCTGGTAGACTGGTAATGTGCATGGCAGACTGGTATTGTGCATGGCAGACTGGTAGTATGGCTGACAGAATGGTATTGTGCATTGCAGACTGGCAATATGTCTGACAGACTGGTATTGTGCATTGCAGACTGGTAATATGGCTGTCAGACTGGTATTGTGCATGGCAGACTGGTAATATGGCTGGCAGACTGGTATTGTGCAGTGCAGACTGGTAATATGGCTGGCAGACTGGTATTGTGCAGTGCAGATTGGTAATATGGCTGGCAGACTGGTATTGTGCATGGCAGACTGTTAATATGGCTGGCAGACTGGTATTGTGCATGGCATACTGGTAATATGACTGGCAGAATTGGTAACATGGCTGGCAGACTGGTATTGTGCATGGCAGACTGGTATTGTGCATGGCATACTGGTAATATGACTGGCAGACTGGTAATATGACTGGCAGACTGGTATTGTGCATGGCAGACTGGTATTGTGCATGGCAGACTGGTAACATGGCTGGCAGACTGATTTTATGCATGGCATACTGGTAACATGGCTGGCAGACTGGTATTGTGCATGGCATACTGGTAATATGACTGGCAGAATTGGTAACATGGCTGGCAGACTGGTATTGTGCATGGCAGACTGGTATTGTGCATGGCATACTGGTAACATGACTGGCAGACTGGTAATATGACTGGCAGACTGGTATTGTGCATGGCAGACTGGTATTGTGCATGGCATACTGGTAACATGACTGGCAGACTGGTAATGTGCATGGCAGACTGGTATTGTGCATTGCAGACTGGTATTGTACATGGCAGACTGTTAATATGGCTGGCAGACTGGTATTGTGCATTGCAGACTGGTAATGTGCATGGCAGACTGGTAACATGGCTGGCAGACTGGTATTGTGCATGGCAGACTGGTAACATGGCTGACAGACTGGTATTGTGCATGGCAGACTGGTAATATGACTGGCAGACTGGTATTGTGCATGGCAGACTGGTATTGTGCATGGCATACTGGTAACATGACTGGCAGAGTGGTAATATGCATGGCAGACTGGTATTGTGCATGGCAGACTGGTAATTATTATTATTATTATTATTCTTTATTTATAAAGCGCCAGCATATTCCGCAGCGCGGTACAATAAGCACAGTATAGCAGGGTTACAATACATTGAACAACATTTGACAAACAGTACAGGAGGAGATGAGGGCCCTATTCCCGTAGAAACTCACAATCTAGTAATGTGCATGGCAGACTGGTATTGTGCATAGCAGACTGGTAATATGGCTGGCAGATCGGAGGAGACAACAGAGACAGGGCGGCACTCACTCTCTCCCTCCCTGTGTGACTGGTGAGGTGGGAGCGAGCTTACCCCTCCCGGCGGGCACAGGGTTAGCGACGTGAGAAGAAGCGATCCTCTGCTTCACCCTGCTGCGCTGCTGGCGGTCTCCATCGCGCATTGGTGGACGCTTCTGTGGGTGTATCAATTACATAGAGCCGCCCTGTCCCACTGAGCCAACCGCCGCGGCACGTGCACAGCCGGCGCGTGCCACGGCAGTTGCATGAGTGCGCAGACAACCGCCGCTGGTTGTGGTTTTTTGGCAACGGATACGCCGGCCCTTACTGTATTATAGTATAGATTGTTATTGTATTAATTCATTATTTAGTTTTGATTTGCTATTTCATTTTGATTTGAATTTCAGATTGATTTGTTATTTTGGGAGATTAGTAATTCATATTGCGTATCAATTCATTATTTCGTTTTGATTCACAATTTAGTTTTGATTTGTTTTTTCATAATGGAGAAATGGATGAATTAATTACTGTTAGATTAGGGTTAAAATAAAGATATGGTAACCCTTCTGTCCTTGATGCTGAAATAGGTTTCAGCACCAAGGACAGCAGTACTGCAGGCTCCAGAGCACAAAAAAAATATCCAGTCCTTGGTGCTGAAATATGTTTTAGCACCACGGACAGCAGCACCATGGGCTCCAGAGGGAAAAAATCCCCCTCTCCTTGGTGCTGAAATAGGTTTCAGCACCAAAGACAGCACCCGCTGAATGCAGCCAGACTGAAGAAAAGAAAAAAATGCTGTGTTCAGCAAGGGAAAAAAAAGCCTTTTTAAAAACATTTATCGCATATCAAAAGATTTCACCTAAAAATGCAAAAAAATACAAAAAAAACAGTAAATAAAAAGGCTTTTTTCTGCAAATTAAAAGAATAAACAGATGAATAAATATTTAATAAAAACTGAGAATTTTTTTACATTGAAACCTATGGGATTTTCCTTTTTAAACCTGTCGTACGAAACCACAACAAAAAAAATCAGGGCATTTCACTGACATTTCAGTGCTGTTCGGCGTTCTCTGAATATATTAGCCTTTACCTTTACTATGGGGAATTTCACTGCTGTTGAATCACACCGAACGGCACCATATGTGACTCTCCATGGCATGTGGTGTTGAATACAACAGATTCAGCACCATGACCAATAGACAGGGACACGGTGATGAGTCTAAGTAAAACAGTATAACAAATTGATTTGGAAAAATGAAATCAATTTATTATATACCATTTGATCCGTTCATTTTCGATCTGTTTCAGACAAAATCGATTTGTTATTTCGGAAATGCTTCCGAAATATGAATCGGTATGGCCAGGCCCTGGCCCTATACATTGGCTGCACGCCCGCGTGCACCTGTATTTATTAGTTCATGTGAACGTACACCATCTTTTCATTGGCTGCCTGACGCTTTATGATGCTTCTTGGTGAGTACTCCCATCTTTTTTCCTAGAAAAAAAAGCACTGTTGATACATAATAAAAAATAAAGGTTTGTCATTATGCTTCATATGCAGTTTAGTAAATTAACCTTAAAATAGGAGTCTGGTAAAGTTAAAGGTATGTATCTTTGGATTCAACATTCAAGAAATCCAGTCAAAATCAAGATATGCAAACTTTCTGTTTATACTTTGTCCTGTGATGTTTTTTATTCTGCTTTCTTGAAGGGTCTTACATTTATACATTAAACGGCAGTGACCCGGAAGGCTATCCGGTAACGTATGGACTGACTTTTGAGCCAGGTACAAAGCGTTATTTTGCTGTCGATCCTCTTCATGGAAATATCACATTAATTGAAGAACTTGATAGAGAGGTAAATATGACATTTACTGATTTATTTTGATATTGTGATTATATTGAATATGGTTACAAGTTTTTACTTGAAAGCACTGCATAAACCGGTGTGGTTAAAACACTTGAATTTTGTTGTTGTTTGTGGAAACTGTGGCAAAAATAATTCTAAATTTACATTCGATTAAAAATAAAAATAAAAAAAACTGGCTGTGTTACAGGACTTGATGTAGCAAGGGATTCAGAGTTAGGGGCTTGTAGCCAGGGCTATGTATTTGCTCATTTAAATATACATTTCCAAGCATTGAGCGAGTCCTGGTTCAAATGGTCCACTAATACCCTTAATGACTTCGGGCTTCCGGCTGGGCCATTAGCAGCTGACTACAAAAGAATTTGGACTCAGGCACAGGTTATTCATTTGTGAACAGCTTTTAATAGTTCAGTTGAAATTTGGCCAATAGGCTTTAAGGGTATTAGTGTTGCATATGAACCTTTACTTTCTCAAAGCTTGGAAAAGTATCCTTAAACCAGCAAATACAGAGCCCCGAATTATATGTGTGCAGTAAACCATATGCAGCTCACTACTAATGGCTCTCTTACAACTGAACCGCTAATGTAATGTCTTAACTCGCAAAATTTGAGAACTACCACTACTGGTATCAGCTCATGGAGTCTATAGAATTCGATGGAGCAAAGTGTGACTCAGCACAAGCTTTTGTGAGCAGGGTCACACATGACTGGCAGAAGAACACTGGGAACTAGAAGCTGCATGCAGAAGCCATTAAGCTAGTCTGGAGCTGATATGTATCATGGCTTGAGTCATTAGCTTAATGCACTGTTCCTCTTTCCTTGGCTCGCGAGCCACACACGTCTCGCCACATACGGCTTGCGCAGCCAGCAGTGGTGGCTCGCATACCACAGAGCTGCCAGTGACATCTCGCAGACCCCCACCAAATCCTTTAACGCCACATTAGCGTCGTGAAAGGTGGGCACATTCTGATGATGTGTGGGTGCCATCTGATGACATGTGGGTGCCATCTGATGACGCGAGGGCACAGAAAGAAGAATAAAGAAAGAGGTGCAGAGGAAAGAAAGAGGCACAGAGGGCAGATTAATTAATAAGAGGAACAAAAAGCAGAAGAAAGAAAGAGGCACAAAAAGCAGAGGAAAGAAAGAGGCACAAAAAGCAGAGGAAAGAAAGAGGCACAGAGAGCACCGGAAAGTAATAAGAGGGCAGTGGAAAGAGGCACAGAGAGCAGAGGAAAGTAAATAAAAAGGCTAAGGATAGAAAGAGGGACAGAAGGCAGAGTAAACTAATATGAATCAGAAATCAGAGGAAAGAAAGAGGCACAGAGAGCAGATTAAAGTAATAAGAGGAAAAGAAGGCAGAGGAAAGAAAATAAAAAGGCAGAGGACAGAGGAAAGAAAGAGGCACAGATTGCAGAGGAAAGAAAGAGGCACAAAAGGCAGAGAGGCACAGTGAGCAAAGGAAAGAAATGGGTACAGAGAGAAGAGTAAAGTAATAAGAGGCACAGAAAGCAGAGGAAAAGAAGAATGAAAGAAAGAAGGACAGAGTTTGCAAAGAAGCTGAGACAGTAACTGAGGAAAAAATGTAAAATCTGGGAAGTCAAAAGCTGAGACTAAATTACAGTTAAGGTAATTAATGCATTTTCCGCTCATCTCCATATTAAAGGTGATGAAAGCTAGGGTTTTTTTCTTCTTAGTTTTATTTAAAACGGTACAGAAGTGTTACAGTTGTCTGTATCATAAGCTTAAAATATACAGTATTGGGGGGGGCAAACTGGTAGACCACAGATATTTTGTTAACGCGGCTCTCTGACTGATCTCTTGCTGCTGTGGCTCCCAAATAAAAAACAGTGAGGATCACTGGCTTAATGGCTTGGTTGGAATTGGGCCTTTATAGCTGTCTACAGCATAGGGTAGAGCATTTACAGTCAGGTCCAGAAATATTGGGACATTGACACAATTCTAACATCTTTGACTCTATACACCACCACAACGGAGTTGGAATGAAACAAACACAATGTGCTTTAACCCCTTAAGGACGGGAGTAATTTTACAACTTCGGCGCTGTTTCGGAAGTAGAAGTTTGCTGAGCGCATTTTGACCATTTTTAAGTAACGTATTCTTATACCACCCAGACAAATTATATATCGTTCTTTCCGTCAGACTCGGCAGATTAATAATATATCATTATTAAATGTATATGTCATGCCCTGCCAAAATGCTATAACAAAAAATGTAAAAAAATGTGAATTTTCAATAAAATTTCAATCTTCCACAGTGTGTAAAGTGTTTTTTTTTTTAAATTTTATTATCCGAGGCTCTGCGGTCATATTCTATTGGGTAGATTTGTTAAAAAAATTAGGACGGGGAACCCATTTTTTTTTTGGGGAGAAATTGCGTGATTTTAGCTAAACCCCCCAAAAAAAAAAAATCATTAGTGAAGCATCATTGTTCACATTATAATTGAAATGTGAACAATAGTGCTGCATTAAAAAAAACAAATTTTTTTTTTATTATTATATTTATTATTTTTTTATTATTTAATTTATTATTTTTTTATTATTTTTATTTTTACTTTTTTTACACTTTTATTTTACATATAACATGGTCATGTTTGATATCATTGGAAAGGCCATGCTCTGGCCTTTCCAGCAATATCAACCATGACCCCCTAGCTGCCACCGATCAGGAGATAAAGGGGTTCAAAGAACCCCCCTATCTCCTGCAAGGGATTTCCATAGGAAATCCCTTTGCAGCTAGGGGGTTCCCGGTTAACTGACATCATCGCGCATGGCGCGATGAGTCAGTTGACCGGGGGGTGACCCAGAGGTGGGGGCTGCCATCCAAGATGGCGGCCCCCACCGGAAATAGGCCGCGATCGGGCACAAATTAGTGCCCGGTCGCGACCTGGCAACTAAGGGGTTAACCCCCCATACATCGCTGGAAAGGTCAGGCTGTGACCCTTCCAGCGATGCTGGCCACAGCCGCCGGGGACCAAGCGATCGGGAGATAGAGGGATCCAAAGGATCCCTCCCCTCCAGGCGCTTCCCCTGCTCCGGCGGGGGGGGACGCCTGAAACTGACGTCATCGCGCCACCGGCGCGATGACGTCACAACGCCGGAGGAGGGATCACACTGATCTGACTCCGGGGGAGTCAGAACAGCGTGGGAAGCGACCGGAGAAGGTGAGTATCTCCCGGGGGGGCTCTAAACGCCGAGGACGTACATTTACGTCCTGCGGCGGCAAAGCCCGCCTAATGCAGGGCGTAAATGTACGTCCTGCGGCGTTAAGGGGTTAACTGCAGACTGTCTTTAATTTGAGAGGGTATGTACATCCAACTCAGGTGAACGGTGTAGGACTTACAGCAGTTTGCAGATGTGCCTCCCACTTGTTAAGGGACCAAAAGTAATGGGACAATTGGCTTCTCAGCTGTTCCATGGCCAGGTGTGTGATATTCCCTCATTACCCCAATTACAATGTGCAGATAAAAGGCCCAGAGTTAATTTCAAGTGTGCTATTTGCATTTGGAATCTGTTGCTGTCAATTCTCAAGATGAGATTCAAAGAGCTGTCATTATCAGTGAAGCAAGCCATCATTTAGGCTGAAGAAACCAATTAACCCATCAGAGAGATAGCAAGAACATTAGGCGTGGCCAAAACAACTGTTTGGAACATTCTCAAAAAGAAGGAATGCACCGGGAGCTCAGCAACACCAAAAGACCTGGGAGGCCACAGAAAACAACTGTGGTGGATGACCGAAGAATTCTTTCCCTGGTGAATAAAACACCCTTCACAACAGTTGGCCAGATCAAAAACACTCTCCAGGAGGTAGGTGTATGTGTGTCAAAGTCAACAATCAAGAGAAGACTTCACCAGAGTGAATACAGAAGGTTCACCACAAAATGTAATCCATTGGTGAGCCTCAAAAACAGGACGGCCAGATTAGAGTTTGCCAAACAACACCTAACAAAGCCTTCACAGTTCTGGAACAAGATCCTATGGACAGATGAGACCAAGATCAACTTGTACCAGAGTGTTGGGAAGAGAAGAGTATGGAGAAGGAAAGGAACTGCTCATGATCCTAAGCATACCACCTCATCAGTGAAGCATGGTGGTGGTAGTGTCATGGCGTGGGCATGTATGGCTGCCAATGGAACTAGTTATCTTGTATTTATTGATGATGTGACTGCTGACAAAAGCAGCAGGATGAGTTCTGAAGTGTTTCGGACAATATTATCTGCTCACATTCAGCCAAATGCTGCAGAACTCATTGGACGGCGCTTCACAGTGCAGATGGACAATGACTCAAAGCATACTGCAAAAGCAACCAAAGAATTTTTGAAGGGACAAAAGAGGAATGTTATGCAATGGCCAAGTCAATCACCTGACCTGAATCCCATTGAGCATGCATTTCACTTGCTGAAGACAAAACTGAAGGGAAAATGCCCCAAGAACAAGCAGGAACTGAAGACAGTTGCAGTAGAGGCCTGGCAGAGCATCACCAGAGATGAAACCCAGCGTCTGCTGATGTCTATGCGTTCCAGACTTCAGGCTGTGATTGACTGCAAAGGATTTGCAACCAAGTATTAAGAAGGGAAAGTTTGATTTATGATTATTATTCTGTCCCATTACTTTTGGTCCCTTAAAAAGTGGGAGGCACATCTGCAAACTGCTGTAAGTCCTACACCGTTCACTTGAATTGGATGTACATATCCTCAAATTAAATCTGAAAGTCTGCAATTAAAGCACATTGTGTTTGTTTTATTCCAACTCCATTGTGGTGGTGTATAGAGCCAAAGATGTTAGAATTGTGTCGATGTCCCAATATTTCTGGACCTGACTGTATATACTGATACACAAGACAATAAACAAGACCATAATAACAATGTTACTTTTAACATGCCAATAATATGATGTAATTATAATTAAATGTAAGCTTTTAAAGTTGACAATATTATGGCACCTTTCTAAAGTGAAACCTGCAGCACTCTGCATGTTCTGTAAGTGTTTTTTTATGGCAAATTAAACCATGTGAAGATTCTAATTCACACATTGTTCTATTTTTCCCCTGGCTTACAGAAACAAGATGAAATTGAAGTACTTGTTAGCATATCAGATGGCCTAAACAAGGTAATGTCAGAAGAAGCTAAACAGGATGATGAGTAGTATATCAGGTCTATTACTAAAGGTGAAACTCAGAAGAATTGACAGGCGAAGTGAAAATTCTATGTCAAAATAGCCGAACCAGAAAAATTCTCCCATTTATCTCACTTTCCAAATCAGCTATTTGGACCTAGAAATTTCACTTCTCCAAAAGTTCTCCAGAGTTTCACCTTTCTCTGAATAACACTGTATCAGGGTTATTCAAAGAGCTCCGAATTGCTGGCGAAAGGTAACCGAACGCTGAAATTCAGCGTACAGTTACCTTTCCTGGCCATTCGGCTATCCAGAGAGCAGGCAGTTCGCCAAATGTTGGCGAATTGCCTGCACATACGGTGCCTGTTCGAGGGCAGTGAATTCCCCATAAAGAAGCAATGCTTCATCTATTCAGAGAACACAAAACAGCTGAGAATAGTTGCAGAAATGCCCTGCCATTCGGTGGTTTCATTTGACAAGTTTATTCAGGAGAATCCCATAGGCCTCAATGTTAAAAATATTCCCGTTTTAATTCAATATCTAATAAACAGTTTAATATTTTATTCTGCAGTAAAAAGTCTCTTTATTTTCAGATATTTTTGGATCTTTAAGGCATTTTTGGGGATTTTTTTGCAAATTTTTGTGCCGTTTTGTTTTTTTAATCGTTTTTCTTTTTTCTGTGACAGCCCTTTTTATTATCATTCATTGGATCTTATATGTAAATTGCAGACATTTTCGTTCAGTAGTTTCTTTGCAAACAGCGTTTCACTTTTCAAACATTCAAGCGTACTGTTTTTGGTTTTTTTCACTCCATTCGTCTGCGGTGTCGGGTTTTTCCGGTGGCTGCTCTGTGCTGTGATCAGCGACTGCTCAGGTTTCTCCGGCGTGTTTGGCGGGGTTAATCCAGATGTTTTTGCAGGTTTCGGTGTGCGTTCGCCGGGTTTGCGGCGGCTTTCCCCTGCACTACGACGGCCCTGTGGTGCTTGCTGAATACACCGCAGGGTCGCCGAAATGGGATCGCCAAATCACACTGAATTGAAGAGATTGAAAAGTCACCGAATGTGTGGTGTCTTTTCGATTCTCTTTGAATAACCCTGGATGAGTTTCACCTTTAGTGAATAGACGTGTGTGTGTATGTATGTGTAGAGCTCACTCCCAGAGGAGCCGCTGAATTTAACCTCGGGTTAGTCTCACCGCACTAGGGAATAAATATACACTAGCACTGTTGTGGATTTTATAGATTATATACTTTACTGATCCCAATAAAGTGGCATATATAATGTGAACACGGTATATGAGCGACAGGATTTTCGTAATGCGGGAAAACACGCGGCGGCAAAAAGGAAAATTTAACCCTTTAATTTCTGGAGTGTAAGTCCCGTAAAAGTAGTGTCCCAAAAAGGTGTGTGTTATCTCAGGTACCCGGGTACTATATTCAACTAGTCACGTTGGGGCCCTGTAGATTTAAACAATACTGCAGCGTGCTTTGCTTAAACTTTGACTGTGGCCTGGAAGGCCTCTCACCCATCCGTTAGACAATCTGTTCCACTGTCCGATCAAGGATCTCTCTCCGCTTGGTTATACTGGAACTCTGTGCCACCGGATCCGCTTCTCCTGCTTGTCCGATTTCGGTAACGAGAACTACGGCCTACCGCCTGCACTCCCAGTGGATCATCGCGGTCTCCTTACTCGGGGTCCAAACTGGAACGTTGTGTCTGCGCAAAACCTTTCAGCGATGTGTGGATAGATCTCTGCCAGCACTGTCTCTGATTCTCAGCACCCGCAAGGCAGCTCCTGCTCTCCGGCCTGGTCTTAATCTCTGGCAGTCTTATGTTTGTCTTCCACCTTTCGTCGCTCGGCTCACACTGGCTCTCCTTCGCACGAGGCTGCGGATGTCCTTCGCTCTCTCAAACCCACTTCCTGTCCCTGCTGCAAAGCATGATGGAAAACGTAGTCCCATTGTGTCCAGTATACTCTACATTGCGCTTGTCTCCCTCTGGTGGCCAAACCCAAGCAATACATCAACAGAGTTTTTAAACAGCGCTACATATGTATATATATATTTATATATATATATTTAAGTTGTAGTAGAGGGCAAAAAAGTGAGATTGAAAGCTTTCACACAGACAGGGCCGGATTTGCACCTCAGGAGCTTGTAGGCACAGAAATGTGGAGCGCCCCTACCGCCCCCCCCAAAAAAAAGGAAACATGGCAAAACTACTATTTAAACTTTTGTTTTGAGGCTAAGAAAATTACAACGAAATACATTTTAAAAATCAGAACAATTTTTCTCTGCACTCAAATCAAAAGAAGAGGCAAAGTCTGTTGCCTTAGTTGAGCAAGTTACAGTTACAAGTATTTATAAAGCGCCAACAAATTCCTTAAGGCTGTACAATGGGAGAAACAAAATAAAAAATATACACACATGTAACACAACCAGAACAGAAGGATCGAGGACCCTGCTCGAGCTCACAATCTAAGAGGAGAGGGGTGACACATTAGGTGAGGACGAACTTGGTATTTGAAGTAGCGGGTTGCATGAGGGCTGAGTGGGAAGATGGAGCAAGAAATGTGCAGTGGTGGATCATGGAATGAGCTGATAGGCTTCTCTATAGTAATGGGTTTTCAGAGACTTCTTGAAGAACCGGAGAGACGGGGAGAGTCTGATGTTGCGGGGAGGGAGTTCCATAGAAAAGGGGCAGCTCGGGAGAAGCCCTGAAGGCGAAAGTTGGGGGTGCGGGTACGAGGAACTGATAGCATCAGATCATTAGCAGAGCAAAGTGGTCGGGATGGGATGTACCTGCTAATAAGGGAGGAGATGTAGTCAAATGTGCGGTTGTGGAGAGCTTTGTACATGAGCCCCAATATAATAAATTGGATTCTAAAGGAAATAGGGAGCCAGTGTAGAGATTTTACAGAGAAGTGAGGTGTGAGGGGTGCAGGAAGTGAGGTGTATGAGTCTGGCACAGGCGTTCATTACAGACTGCAGAGGGAAAATTTGGGATCTCTTAAGTCCAGAGAGAAAGAGGTTACAGTAGTCAAGGCGGGAGATAATTAGAGCTTGGATGAGCATTTTAGTAGAGTCTGGATTACGAAAGGGACAGATGCGTGCAATGTTTTATAGGTGGAAGTAGCAAGATTTGGTTAGAGACTGAATTTGAGGAGTAAAGGATAGATTGGAGTCCAAGAGGAGCCTGAGAGGTAGAAGTAATGGTGGCACCATTCACCTGAAGAGAAATGGGAGCAGGAATGGAGGTTTTAGTGGGAGGGAAGAAGAGAAGTTCAGTATTCGAGAGGTTGAGATTTAGGAAATGGGAAGTCATCCAGTCGGAGACGGCTGACAGGCAGGCTGTAAATGGTCCAACATAGGAGGAGAGAGATCAGGGGAGGGAAGGTAGATTTAGGTGTCGTCAGCATAGAGATGATATCCAATATTCCATAGTAAGAAATTAGTTTTTCCAGAGAGGCGTTATAGGTCGAAAAGAGTAGGGCACCCAGAACAGAGCCTTGAGGTATCCCAACTGAAAGAAGAACTGGTGGTGAGGAGACACCAGCAAAGGAGACACTGAAGGAGCGAAGCAAGATAGGAAGAGAACCAGGAGAGAGCAATGTCACTGAATCCAAGCTGACGCAGCGTGAGGAGCAGGAGAGGGTGATGAACAGTGTCGATTGCAGCGGAAAGGTAAAGAAGACTAAGGAGTGTGAAGTGACCTTTGGTTTCAGCGGCAGCTAAATAATTAGTCACATTGGTCAGAGCAATCTCAGTAGATTGTTGGGAGCGAAAGCCAGACTGGTGCGTTTCGAGTAGAGTTAGCAGCAAGAAAACTGGTGAGCTGGTTATAGACCAGACATTCTAGGATTTTGGAGGCAAAGGGGGAGGTAGGATCAAGATATGGCTTTTTTAGAATGCGGGTGAACAAAGCAATTTTGAATACAGAAGATTCCAGAGGAGAGGGAGAGGTTAAAAATATGAGTCAAACCAGGGATAGTAACTGGTAGGACAGGCCAAATAAGGTGTGAGGGGATGGGATCAAGTGGACAGGTGGTCAGGCAGGAGGACATGAGAAGTTCTGAGAAATCCTTCTCCGAGACCAGAGAAAAGGAAGACATAGTAGAAGAGGGAGCAGGGAGTGAGGAGTCAGTGGGGTAGAATGGTTAAAGGAGAAGGGCATATCCTACCCAGAGTTTTTTGCTGCATATGAGGATCCCCATGTACCGTTTAAGCTCAAATCTTTTATTTTCCTAAGCTGAGAAAAGTATACACATGGAAAGGTAACACTGCCTGATGAGAGTCTGGGGCAGGCAGGCTAATACTGTCTGTGTTTTGGGCTTTGTGGCTATAGTACACAATGTATTGATTAATAGAATTACATCACAGGCTCATGATCTTTGATAAAAAAAATGTTAAAATTAAGTGACTGACTTTTTTGCTAAAATAGGGGATTATGAAAAATTTCGTAAAAGGATAAGTCTCCTTTTGCTATAGAAAGAAGCAATGACACATTTACATTGATTACCTCTTACTAACTAGAAGCTGAAATTCCTTGAAGGCATAAGGTTGACATCCTCATTGGCAAATATGTTTAGCCAAGCAGAAGGGTTAAAAATCAGAATAAAGGCAGGCGAAAAAAAAATCTGATTTAGAACCCATGGGCAAAAATACCAATAAAGCTCAAATATAGTTCTTAATATATAGAGCTGTATCAAAAAGAAGTAATATTTCCTTATACAGTCCACATGGGGGTGTTATAACCTCAAAAACAATATACAGTTGTGTTCAAAATTATTCAACCCCCACTGAAATTGAGTGTTTTGGCCAGTTTGACATTGATTTTGATCATTCAGTCATCTTGCTTACAATTAAATCAAAGAGGCACGTGTAGGTCAGACAAATATAACATAACATTTATAATGAAATAACCACAAATGTCTTTTCTGTGCTCACATCATTATCAGTTTTATTCAACCCCCAAGTGACATTCAATCTTAGTACTTAGTACAACATCCTTTTACAGTTATAACAGCTTTTAAACGTGAAGCATAGCTTGACACAAGTGTCTTGCAGCGATCTACGGGTATCTTCACCCATTCGTCATGGGCAAAAGCCTCCAGTTCAGTCACATTCTTAGGCTTGCGCACTGCAACTGCTTTCTTTAAGTCCCAAGAGAGGTTCTCAATCGGATTTAAGTCAGGTGACTACGATGGCGACTCCAAAATGTTCCAGCCTTTAATCTGCAACCATGCTCTAGTGGACTTGGAGGTATGCTTGGGATCATTGTCCTGTTGAAAGGTCCAACGTCTCCCAAGTCACAGGTTTGTGACGGACTGCATCACATTGTCCTGGTACTGAAGAGAATTCATGGTACCTTACACACGCTGAAGCTTCCCTGTACCTGCAGAAGCAAAACAGCCCCAAAGCATGATTGACCCCCCGCCATGCTTCACAGTAGGCAAGGTGTTCTTTTCTTCATAGGCCTTGTTCTTCCTCCTCCAAACATAGCGTTGATCCATGGGCCCAAACAGTTCTAATTTTGTTTCATCAGTCCACAGAACACTATCCCAAAACTTCTGTGGTTCGTCCACATGACTTTTGGCATACTGCAGTCGACTCTTCTTATTCTTTGGAGACAGCAAGGGGGTGCGCCTGGGAGTTCTGGCATGGAGACCTTCATTACGCAGTGTGCGCCGTATTGTCTGAGCTGAAACTTCAGTACCCACATCTGACAAATCTTTTCTCAGTTCCTCAGCAGTCACACGGGGACTTTTCTCCACTCTACGCTTCAGGTAGCGCACAGCAGTCGAAGTCAGCATCTTCTTTCTGCCACGACCAGGTAGCGTTTCAACAGTGCCCTTTGCCTTGAATTTGTGAATGATGCTTCCTATGGTCTCTCTTGGTATGTTTAACATCTTTGCAATCTTCTTATAGCCATTGCCCTTCCTGTGAAGAGTAAACACCTCTTCTCTTGTCTTCCTGGACCATTCTCTTGACTTCACCATGTTTGTAACCACACCAGTAAATGTCTAAAAGGAGCTGAGTATCACAGTCATTTTAAAGCTGCCTAATTGGTGCTTATTATGCTTTATTGCTGCTCCGTGACATCCACAGGGGTTTTCAATACCTGATTGAAAACACTTGAATGAACCTCTGTTCTTCAGAGTGGTAGTCTTTAAGGGGTTGAATAATTGTGTCAATGAAGAATTCACAAAAGAAACATTTACTACTGTATTACAAAACCAATTGATGTCATTTTAGTTGCATATGGTTCTTTAAAAAGTCCTTGTAGGATTTCATTCTGAATACAATTACAAATGTACACTAAATTCCCTAAAACCCTTTACAGCAGTGGGGGTTGAATAATTTTGAACACAACTGTATATCCAAGCTAGCACAGTCTAGTTGTAAACATTTATATAATATAAAACACATAAATTGTTGAGATCTCTAAAAAGTCCCGTGGCATCCACTATGCTGCAAAAATAAATGTAGAAAGAATAAAAGTCTCTTTTGCAAGGAGCTCATATTTAATTGCCCTTTAGCAATATATTCCACTGAGGATACATGAAGCTAAGTACAGGCAAAACACCTCTCAATTTACATATTTTTAAGGATCTATTCACTAAAGGGAGAAGTCAGGAGAATTGAAAATTCTAGGTCAAAATTGCCAAACCAGAAATATTTATCTCACTTTCCAAATCGACTATTTGTTCTAGATTGTTCTCAACTTCTGCGTTTCACCTTTTAGTGAATAGACCCTTTAGTGTATCTTTTTTTTTTTGGAGAAAGTATTTTCCCAGGAAGGATACATTGAGATTTCTCTCGTTTTCAATTATGTCCTGGGTGGCGAGTATGTACTGTTGGGTGTCTTGCCTAAGAACACTTACTGGAGAGGTGCTCTTGCCGGGATTCGAACCTGTGCTCTGTAAAGAGCAGTGATGTTACCTCTATTCCATCCACCCTTCCTACAACTCCGGTCTTGTGCCTACTAGGGATGAGCTGTTCGATTCGATCTGTTCAGTGTTCGATTCGAACGTCGCCCGTTCGGCTGTTCGTCGAACTCCGAACATTTCCGAACATGTTCACCCACAATGCACCATAATGGACCACAATGCACTTTTCCACTGGCCTGAAGCTTGCAAGACAGGTGCAAGACTATGCCAATCATGGCTCAGAGTCCTGATTGGGCAAATTTTGCCCAATCATGGGCTCACAGAGCTAAATCCCACAGCACACTATATAAGGCGTCTCTCGCAGCCCCAGCACGTGTGTTTTGAGAGGAGATTGTTCTGTTAGTGTGTCTTGTCAGTGCCAGCAGCTATTGGGGGGGGTCTCACTTCTAGCAGATATATGGGAATTGTTGTAATCTGTGTCTTCTCAGTGCCAGCAGCTATTGGGGAGTCTCACTTCTAGCAGATATCTGGAAATTGTTGTAATCTGTGTCTTGTCAGTGCCAGCAGCTATTGGGGGGTCTCACTTCTAGCAGATATCTGGGAATTGTAATCTGTGTGATGTCACTGCCACCCATCAGGGGGTCTCACTGATTTATAGGAGGTTCCTGGGAATTGTGATTTGTGTCTTGTCACTGCCACCCATCAGGGGGTCTCACTGATTTATAGGAGGTTCCTGGGAATTGTAATTTGTGTCTTGTCACTGCCACCCATCAGGGGGTCTCACTGATTTATAGGAGGTTCCTGGGAATTGTAATTTGTGTCTTGTCACTGCCACCCATCAGTGGTCTCACTGATTTATAGGAGGTTCCTGGGAATTGAAATTTGTGTATTGTGACTGCCACCCATCAGGGGGTCTCACTGATTTATAGGAAGTTCCAGGTAATTGTAATTTGTGTCTTGTCACTGCCACCCATCAGGGGGTCTCACAGACTTGTAGCAGATATCTGAGAATTGTAATCTGTGTCTTCTCACTGCCAGCTATCAGGGGGTTCCACATACTTCTATCAGATTTCTGCAAATTTTAATCTGTGTCTTGTCACTGCCACCCATCGGGGGGTCTCACTGATTTATAGGAGGTTCCTGGGAAATGTAATTTGTGTCTTGTCACTGCCACCCATCAGGGGGTCTCACTGATTTATAGGAGGTTCCTGGGAATTGTAATTTGTGTCTTGTCACTGCCACCCATCAGGGGTCTCACTGATTTATAGGAGGTTCCTGAGAATTGTAATTTGTGTCTTCTCACTGCCAGCTCTCAGGGGGTCCACATACTTCTAGCAGATATCTGGGAATTGTAATATGTGTCTTGTCACTGTTGCCAGCTATCAGGGGGTCCTATCAGGGGGTCTCACAGACTTGTAGCAGACTTCTGGGAATTTTAATCTGTGTCTTGTCACTGGCTGACAGCTATCAGGGTGTCTCACTGAGTTATACCAGAGTTCTGGAAATCTTTAATCTAGATAACACAGTTGAATCAGAGTTTGGCATATCTACAATTTTTATAACAGAGTTGAAACAGAGTTCTGTATATCTATAATCTATATATCACTCACCATGTCAGAAAGACCAAAAAGGACAGGCAGATGCTCCCATACACAGATAAGAGGGCAAGCAGCCTCTGTGTCGGGAGGCTGTGCCTCTGGTCATCATGGAAGTGGTGCATCCTCTACAGGGGCACGCTTGTCCTTTTCTAACTGGTGCTGGCCGTCTTAAGCAGCAGCAACATACAGAGGATTTGGTGGATTGGCTAACAAGTCCATCCTCAGCCTCCGAGTCCTCTGCCAGCCAGGCCTGTAGTGGTTTACAGTCCACCTCAGCTGCCAAAGCATCTAATGCAGCCTCCATGTCCACAGCTCCTCCTGCCGAAGCCTCACCAACATACACGGAGGAGTCAGCTGAATTGTTTGCCTACAATGACAGTGACATGCTGCTTGAGGATGCGCAGCAACTACAGTGCTCTGACTCAAACTCTGAGGTTGAGGAAGTGAGTATAATCAACCTAGAGGAAGGGGGTGCCAGTGACACACAAATAACTGGCACTCATGTTGCCCCAGCAGCTGCAGCATACTGCCAAGTTGGTTCCAGTGATGAGGAGATAGAGGGTGATGACGATGATGAGGTCACTGACTCCACATGGGTGCCTGATCGAACAGAGGAGTCAATTGAGGAGGAGGAGGCACAACTAACACGAGGCACAACGTCCTCTATGACCAACCGTAGCCAGTCCAAGGCATCAGAAGTCACAGCTGCTCAGGTGCAGAGCGCTGTTGTCTCAAAGACTACATGTACAGGTAGTCTGCTGTCTGGGAGTTCTTTAAGAAATGTGCAGCAGACCGCACCGTTGCTATTTGTAATCTATGTCAGATGAGGATCAAGCGTGGGAAAGACATCTCACGCTTGGGTACCACGTGCTTGAGGTGACATATGACCACCTGCCATGCATCCCGTTGGCACAACAGTTTGCATAGGTCCTCCTCCTCCTCATCTGCCTCTACCCCCACTATATGCCCTGCCATGTCATTGCCTACAACCTCCACTGACAGGGATGATGCTACAGTAATGGGTGTACCAGGTCCTTCCTCACAATGTGACAGCATACCATCAGCTGAAGATTTACGCAGTCAGATTACGTTGCCCCAGCTGCTGCAGCGTAAGAAAAAATATAGTCCCAACCATCCCCAAGCACAGCATCTAAATGCCAGTTTAGCAAAATTACTCGCATTACAGCTGCTGCCTTTCCAGCTGGTGGACTCTGCTTCCTTCCGTGAATTTGCTGAATGTGCTGTACCACAGTGGCAGGTTCCAAAACGTCATTTCTTTTCACGGAAGGCCATTCCAGCACTATATCAGCACGTGGAACACAATGTTATGGAGTCATTGGGATGGGCAGTCAGCAGCAAGGTGCACATGACTTTAGACATGTGGTCCAGCAAGCATGGACATGGCCGTTACATTTCCTTCAAGGCACACTGGATAACACTGATTGCAGCTGGGAGGGATCCAAGACGGGGCTCTGTGCTGGAGCTTGTTCATCCACCACGCCTCCAGAAAGCTGCTTGTATGAGGTCTGTCTGCTCCACCACCTCTCCCTCTTCCTCTTCCTCCTCCTCCTTCTCTGTCTCTGGCGAAGTGGCAGTTAAACTGACGTGTGGCAGGGGCTACGCAATGGCTCAAGCTAAAAGATGCCATACTGTGCTTGAGCTGGTTTGTTTAGGGGACAGGAGCCACACCGGGCCAGAAATTCTGTCAGCACTGCAGGGGCAGGTGCAGAGATGGTTAACACCACGCCAGCTTCAGCTGGGAATTATTATTATTATTCTTTATTTATAAAGCGCCAGCATATTCCGCAGCGCTGTCGTCGAATGGTCGTCTTTGATAATGGCAGCAACCTTCTCTCCGCCCTACGCCTGGGTAAATTGACGCATGTACCATGCTTAGCACACGTCCTAAATCTGGTGGTCATAGAGGATGTTGTGCCTCGTGTTTGATGTGCCTCCTCCTCCTCCTCCTAGTACTCACTTGACTCCTCTGTTCAATCAGGCACCCAGGTGGAGTCAGTGACCTCATCATCATTGTCATCATCACCCCCTATCTCCTCATCACTGATTATACTCCCTTCCTCAACCTCAGAGATTGAATCAGAGCACTGTACTTGCTGCGCTTCCTCAAGCAGCATGTCACTGTCATTGTAGTCAATCAATTCAGCTGACTACTCCGTGTAGGATAGCAAGGCTACGGCAGGAGTAGCTGTGGACATGGAGGCTGCATTAGATGCTTTGGCAGCTGAGGTGGACTATAAAGCACTACAAGCCTGGCTAGCAGAGGACTCGGAGGATGAGGATGGCCTGGTTAGCCAATCCACCAAATCCTCTGTATGTTGCTGCTGCTTAAGATCATTAAGCCTTTCTTGGTAACTTTTCTCTTTCAAGCCGTACACCATTTTAGTAGCCCTTCTCTGAACTCTCTCGAAGATGTCTATATCCTTCTGGAGATACGGTCTCCAGTACTGCACACAGTACTCCAAGTGAGGTCTCACCAGTGCTCTGTACAGTGGCATGAGCACTTCCCTTTTCCTACTGCTAATACCTCTCCCTACACAACCAAGTATTCTGCTAGCATGTCCTGCTGCTCTATTACATTGACTACTTACCCTTAGATCCTCTGAAATAATGACCCCTAAATCCCTTTCCTCAGATGTTGAGGTTAGGACTTTTTCAAATATTCTATATTCAGCCCTTGGGTTTTTACATCCCAGGTGCATTATCTTGCACTTATCCACATTAAAACTCAATTGCCACAACTCCGACCATTTTTTTAGTTTACCTAAATCATTTGTCATTTGGCTGATCCCTCCAGGAACGTCAACCCTGTTGCAAATCTTTGTGTCATCAGCAAAAAGACATACTTTTCCATTAATTCCTTCTGCAATATCACTAATAAAAATATTAAAGAGAATGGGTCCAAGTACTGACCCCTGAGGTACCCCACTGGTAACAAGACCTTGCGCCGAATAAACTCCATTTACCACAACCCTCTGTCCTTGTTAAAAGGGATGAGCGGTTCGGGTTCGGACAGTTCGGAGTTCGGCCCGAACTTAGCCTGTTCGGGTAGATCGCGAACTCCGGTCATTCCCAGCAAGTGTCCGCCTGGCAGAAACCGTCTGATCTGTGACATGCCCACCAGGTGGAACACGACATTAGCAATGCTGCAGCGTCTGCACAAGCAGCAGAGGGCCATCAATGAGTACCTGTGTGAGTATGGCACAAGGGCAGGTTCAGGTTAACTTGGTTCCCCCCCTAATCAGTAGCTGATTATCAAGGATGCATGCACTGTACTGTCGCCATTTGAGGAGACAACGAGGATGGTGAGCAGGGACAGTGCATGGATCAGTGACACAATTCCTTTAGTGTTCCTGCTGGAGCACACTCTGCGGGGAATTATAGATGTGGCACTCGAGGCAGAGCAACAGGAGGAAGAGGAGGCCTTCCCTAGCTCTGAAGGCCCCAGTCTTTATGCAGACAGCATTCCTGTGGGTCCTCAGATCAGACAGGAGGAGGATGAGGAGGAATATTTAAGTAGTGGGGGCATTGAAGGTGGGGATTCCTCAAGGGAGGGTGTTGTGTGCCCAGAAACTCAAGAACTAGTACGTGGCTGGGAGGAGGAAGTGCACGATGGGGTCATCCTCATTGACCAGGAAGACTCGGAAGCTAATGCCACCTCCAACCTACACTGCATGGGCTCCCTTATGCTGCAAAGCCTGCTAAAGGACCCCAGGGTTCGTGCTATCAAGGAGAGGGATCATTACTGGTTGGCAAGCCTTCTTGATCCACGATACAAGGGTAAAGTTGCAGAGCTCATCCTGCCTACACAGAGGGAGCGCAGGATGAAACAACTTGAGGACGCTCTAAAGCGACACTTGTGTAACACCTTTCCAGGCACTGGTAGGTTACCAAGTGATGACACAGGTGCTTCTGAGGCTGCGGATGATCAGAGGAAGAGCGGTGAATGCCGGGGCCGCTTGACTGATGCCTTTTTTGAAAAAATTTAGTCCACGACGACCAGGGACGTCAAATGTAGGCACCCATTGCCAGCGTCTTCACCGTATGGTGCAGGACTACCTAGGGGCAAGGGCAGACCTGGATTCTTTTACAGCAGATGATCCACTGGCTTACTGGGTGTTGAGATTGGATCACTGGCCAGAACTTTGCCAATATGCTATGCAGCTACTAGGTTGCCCTTCATCCAGCGTGCTTTCTGAAAGGACGTTCAGTGCCGCTGGAGGTTTTGTCACAGACAAAAGAGTTCGTCTGTCCACCGACTCTGTAAACCGGCTGACATTTATAAAAATTAATCAGTCCTGTATCAGCAGCTATCAATCCCCTGATGCTGACGTAACTGAATAGATTGGGGATCTCTTCTGCATTCCCAAAACCTCCACCACTGCACTCTTCCACAATACCACAGAGGGGTTACTTACGGTGTGAAGGCTGCCACCAAAGGCACAATATTTGGGTGCACTGCCACTGATGCCCATATTACCAGATTCATATCATTTTAATATTGGACCGCAGGGTCCAACCCTGCACTCTTCCACAATACCACAAAGAGGTTACGGTGTGAAGGCACTTTCTGCCACCAAAGGCACAATATTTGGGTGCACTGACACCTGTACCAGATTCATATAATTTTAAGATTGGACTGCAGGGTCCAGCCCTGCACTTTTCCACAATACAACAGAGGGGTTACGGTGTGACGGCTGTTGCCGACTCTAAAGGCCCAATTTTAAAGCACCTATTGTTACTTTCATCCAAAGCTTTCACCATAATTAAGCCACAAAATTACTAAACTTGTTCTGCGTGTCCTAAAATGTCTCCTCTTTTCATACAGACTGACGCCCCAAACAGTTGTTTATGAATAGATTAAAGGAAAACAATTTACCGTCATTTGAAATGTCATTTTTTTTGTTTTTAATTGTTTCTATACATCCTACAAATCCGCCACTTCACGGGCAGGTTATGGGGACCTCCTAGGCATGATATTTGAAGGAATTTTTCGTTTTTATTCTTAACCTTTATTTCATGGAAAACTCACTGTTCCTTTAAAAGCGTTTTTTTAATTACTTTTTGTCCTTGTTTCCTGTCCCTTAGGGCACTAACCGGACCCACAAACACCTTTTATGGCAAATATCTTGCATATATGCCCTCTGTGAGGGCACTCTAAAAATCAAACTTTCGAGTTCCATTGACTCTCATTGAGTTCGGTTCGTGTTCGCGTTCGTTAGTATATTTCTATTGATCTGTGTTGCATACCCACACTTTACTTCCTGGTGATACAGGATTAGTCTACCTAAAACACATTTATTTTTGGTCTGTTCATTTCACACAGATATGTATGGTGTTAGTTTAATGTTTTCAGTCATTTATTTACAGAACCTACGAGTTCTGCGTTTATTTGCAAAGTGGGACCTGAGAGTCCATCTACTACCATGACAATGCAGGATACTGTTTGTGTAACATGGTAATGTCTAACGAAATAAATAAACCAAATGATATTCAGAAAACGTATGAGTAATACAGGTGTGTGTATACATACCTTTGTTGTACCACTGCCTTTTCACATTTCAATTTCCTTATTGTCCTACTACATGTCCACTCTTGCAAAATAAAATTCTATGGCACACCTGATGAGCATTTGTGGCACACTAGCACCCAATGGAAGGAAGTAAATGGTCCATGACGTGAAGTCCAAAGCTATTGGCTATAATATAAAACAATACTCATCATAATGACCACCTGTCTATTCCACAACAGACTCCGGTTTGTATCTGTTGTAGTCTGTGTGAAGAACTGCCCCTCAGCATTCCCCAGCTAGGCCCAGTCACCTCACCTCCTGGTCTCTCCAAGTATATTTGCTGGGATGATGTGCAGCAGCCAGATACATTAGGAAGTCAGTTGGTGTGGTGAGAGGAGTGAGATAGATGTGTGTGCCTGAAACATAGACAAGTATCTCTGCCAGCTCCTGATAGTGAGGCTCTACTTGTAGGTCTTCCTATTGACAATCTGGGCTTTATAGGGTCAGACGTTTATTTCAAAATGCCATTTTATTAGTGGGCCAAATTTCCATTCACCCTGCATTAATTTCTACTAGGTGAATTAGCGAGTGGAAATTTTGAACCCTGTTCTAAAATCTAGGAAACGTTCACTAGGGCAATAAACGATATAACAGATACTGTGGTATAATGTATTATGGAAGAGTATGATAAAGTAAAAGTCATATTCAACTCTGGGACTTGGTTTGCCAGAATTCTCAACTGCCTCATAACTAGGGATGAGCCGTTCGGTTCGATCTGTTCGGAGTTCGATTCGAACATCGCCTGTTCGCGAAATACGAATATTTCCACGTGTTCGCCGTATGTTCGCCCACAATGCACCACAATGGACCACAATGCACTTTTGCACTGGCCTGAAGCTTGTAATTGGCTACAGCCTTGCACCTGACCACAGGTTTCGTGCCTAGGAGGTCCCCATAACCTGCTCGTGAAGTGGCGGATTTCTAGGATTTATAGAAACATTTAAAAACAAAAAAATTACGTTTCAAATGACAGTAAAATGCTTTTCCTTTAATCTATTCATAAACAACTGCTTGGGTCGGCAGCCTGTATGAAAAGACATTTTAGGACGCGCAGAAAAAGCTTAGTGATTTTTTGGCTAAATTATGGTGAAACTTATGCAGGCTTTGGATGAAAGTAACAATAGGTGCTTTAAAATTGGGCCTTTAGCGTTGGCAACAGTGCCGTCACACCGTAACCCCTCTGTGGTATTGTGGAAGAGTTTAGGGTGGACCATGCAGTCCTATATTAAAAAGATATGAATCTGGTAAAGGCGTCAGTGCAGCCAAATATTGTGCCTTTGGTGCCAGGCCAGCAAGTGCCATCATACAGTAACCCCTCTGTGGTATTGTGGAAGAGTGCAGGGGTGGACCATGCGGTCCTATATTAAAAAGATATGAATCTGGTAAAGGCGTCAGTGCAGCCAAATATTGTGCCTTTGGTGCCAGGCCAGCAAGTGCCATCATACAGTAACCCCTCTGTGTGGTATTGTGGAAGAGTGCAGGGGTGGACCATGCGGTCCTATATTAAAAAGATATGAATCTGGTAAAGGCGTCAGTGAAGCCAAATATTGTGGCTTTGGTGCCAGACCAGCAAGTGCCTTCATACAGTAACCCCTCTGTGGTATTGTGAAAGAGTGCAGAGGTGGACCATGCGGTCCTATATTAAAAAGATATGAATCTGGTAAAAGCGTCAGTGCAGCCAAATATTGTGCCTTTGGTGCCAGACCAGCAAGTGCCATAATACAGTAACCCCAGGTTCAAGACTATGCCAATAATAGCTCAAATTTTGCCCAATCATGGGCTCACAGAGCTAAGTCCCGCCGCACACTATATAAGGCTTCACACAACGCTTCAGCACGCGTTTGAGAGGAGATTTGAGAGGAGATTGTTCTTGTGTTAGTGTGTGTTCTCACTGCCAGTCTGCCACCAGCTACGGGGGGGTCTCATTTCTACAAAATATCTGGGAATTGTTCTAATCTGTGTGTTCTCACTGACTCCCAGTATTTTGGGGGTCAGTAATTTCTACGAAATATTTGGGAATTGAGGTAATCTGTGTCTTGTCACTGCCACCCTGAATTTTGGGGGGGGGTCAGTAATTTCTACAAAATATTTGGGAATTGAGGTAATCTGTGTCTTGTCACTGCCACCCTGAATTTTGGGGGGTCAGTAATTTCTACAAAATATTTGGGAATTGAGGTAATCTGTGTCTTGTCACTGCCACCAGCAACTATTTTGGGGGTCAGTAATTTCTACAAAATATTTGGGAATTAAGGTAATCCGTGTCTTGTCACTGCCACCAGCAACTATTTTGGCGGGTCAGTAATCTCTCCAAAATATCTGGGAATTGTGGTAATATGTGTGTTCTCACTGCCACCAGCAACTATTTTGGGGGTTAGTAATTTCTACAAAATATTTGGGAATTGAGGTAATCTGTGTCTTGTCACTGCCACCCTGAATTTTGGGGGGTCAGTAATTTCTACAAAATATTTGGGAATTGAGGTAATCTGGGTCTTGTCACTGCCACCAGCAACTATTTTGGGGGGTCAGTAATTTCTACAAAATATTTGGGAATTGAGGTAATCTGTGTCTTGTCACTGCCACCCTGAATTTTGGGGGGTCAGTCATTTCTACAAAATATTTGGGAATTGAGGTAATCTGGGTCTTGTCACTTCCACCCCTGCACTCTTCCACAATACCACACAGAGGGGTTACTGTATGATGGCACTTGCTGGCCTGGCACCAAAGGCACAATATTTGGCTGCACTGACGCCTTTACCAGATTCATATCTTTTTAATATAGGACCGCATGGTCCACCCCTGCACTCTTCCACAATACCACAGATGGGTTACTGTATGATGGCACTTGCTGGCCTGGCACCAAAGGCACAATATTTGGCTGCACTGACGCCTTTACCAGATTCATATCTTTTTAATATAGGACTGCATGGTCCACCCTAAACTCTTCCACAATACCACAGAGGGGTTACGGTGTGACGGCACTGTTGCCAACGCTAAAGGCCCAATTTTAAAGCACCTATTGTTACTTTCATCCAAAGCCTGCATAAGTTTCACCATAATTTAGCCAAAAAATCACTAAGCTTTTTCTGCGCGTCCTAAAATGTCTTTTCATACAGGCTGCCGACCCAAGCAGTTGTTTATGAATAGATTAAAGGAAAAGCATTTTACTGTCATTTGAAACGTAATTTTTTTGTTTTTAAATGTTTCTATACTACATCCTAGAAATCCGCCACTTCACGAGCAGGTTATGGGGACCTCCTAGGCACGAAACCCGTGGTCAGGTGCAAGGCTGTAGCCAATTACAAACTTCAGGCCAGTGGAAAAGTGCATTGTGGTCCATTGTGGTGCATTGTGGGCGAACATGCGGCGAACATGTGGAAATGTTCGTAGTTCTCGAACAGGCAATGTTCGAATCGAACTTCGAACCGATCGAACTGAACAGCTCATCCCTAATCCTCATTGACCAGGAAGAATCGGAAGCTAATACCACCTCCAACCTACGCTGCATGGGCTCCCTTATCCTGCAAAGCCTGCTAAAGGACCCCTGGATTCGTGCTATCAAGGAGAGGGATCATTACTGGTTGGCAACCCTTCTTGATCCACGATACAAAGGTAAAGATGCAGAGCTCATCCTGCTAAAGGACCCCTGGATTCGTGCTATCAAGGAGAGGGATCATTACTGGTTGGCAACCCTTCTTGATCCACGATACAAGGGTAAAGATGCAGAGCTCATCCTGCCCGCACAGAGGGAGCACAGGATGAAAAAACTTGAGGACGCTCTAATGCGACACTTATGTAACACCTTTCCAGGCACTGGTAGGTTACCAAGTGATGACACAGGTGCTTCTGAGGCTGCGGAGGATCAGAGGAATAGTGGTGAAGGCTGGGGCCGCTTGACTGATGCCTTTTTAAATTTTTTTAGTCCACGACGCCCAGGGACGTCAAATGTAAGCACCCATTGCCAGCGTCTTCACCGTATGGTGCAGGACTACCTAGGGGCAAGAGCAGACCTGGATACCTTTCCAGCAGATGATCCACTGGCTTACTGGGTGTTGAGATTGGATCACTGGCCAGAATTTAGCCAATATGCTATGAAGCTACTAGATTGCCCTTCATCCAGCGTGCTTTCTGAAAGGACGTTCAGTGCCGCTGGAGGTTTTGTCACAGACAAAAGAGTCTGTCTGCTAGACATGTGCACAGCACAAAATTTCGTTTTGAACTAATGCATTAGTACTAAAATGCAATTTATTTAGTTGCTAAAGAAATTCGTTTTCAGTTCTTTAGTATGAAAACTAATTTCATTCATCCGAAAACCAGTGGATACAATTACTATTGTAGTGGCTCCTCAGAGGACTGAGATCGCTGCTTGTTACAGTATCTCTCACTCTCAGCACAATGTGGGCCATATTTTATAGCTGGTGCTAACTTAACCAGAGCTGTTGTAAACTTCCCAGAGCTATTATAGCCTATGGAGGTTTTCAGTTACAACAGCTCTGGTTAAGTTAGCACCAACATTGTAATACTGCCCCGTGTCAGCAAAGCTGTTACAGTAACTGACTGCTGCTCATCACAGCGCTCAGAGTTTCAGTAAAACTAGTAAATAATATTTTTATATATAAGAAGTTAGAACAATATTATTTCCTTGCTTTACTGAAACTCTGAGCGCTGTTACAGTCAATTATTGTAACAGCTGAGCCTGATACATTGTACTGAGAGATAATGTAACAAGCAGCCGATCTCAGCGCTCACAGCCACTGGATTTAAAGGGCTAAAAAAAAAAGGCTCCTCTCTGTATAATGTTTAGAACATCCTCCTGCATTAATTAATACCCCTCTCTGTATAATGTATACAACATCCTCCTGCATTATTAATACCCCTCTCTGTATAATGTATACAACATACCTGCATTATTAATACCCCTCTCTGTATAATATATAGAACATCTCCTGAATTATGTCCTTCTCAGTATAACCTCCTGCTGCATTGGCATGTGGAGGGTGCAGAACTTCGGATGTTGCGATGTTGCGCTCTTCATTGCTGGCTTCACCTTCACTCATCATATAATATCACAAAAAGGACTGAAACTAAAATGTAATGCATTTTATTTTAGTTTCTTTCGTTTTTTGTACTGAGCAGTTTCGTTTCTCTTGAGTCATACTAAAACTAAATTATCCCAAAATTCGGACTAAATCGTTTTAGTACTAAAACGAATGCACATGTCTACTGTCTGCTACCCCATACACCATACTGCTTGAAGAAGGGCACAGGTCAAGTGCCGAAACGCGTCCAGTTAACCCCCCCTGATTTATGCGATTTTATATTTACATGTTTTAGAAATAAAAAAAAATCTGAACTTTTACCCCCATTCTCAGCTTTACTCGTATACATAGAGTACCTTCCAGACTGTGGAAGGTACTTCATAGCAACACCAGAGGTTTTTTACCTCCCTTCACCCCCTCCCCCCACTCTCCTTCCCCTATTTTTTGCTGGTTGAATATCAACACAGAAGTGGGAGGTGAAAGACGTTCCAGGAGAGAGAGGTGAGGTACACACCGAACTAAGGGGTACCATCTGCTTACGGTGAGCCTGAGACAACCGAGGCTCCATCATCGGTGAGTTGGACTGAAAAGTCAATCCTGACTGCCATTTTTATTTACTGTGTTACGCTATGGGAGCGCTGTCTCTCTGCTTGTATTTTATTTGAGGCCGACTGGAAGACAAAGAAAGGATACGCCACCCTATATCTGGTGTGAGGTACTTCAACCTAGAGCCGGGATTCACTATGCTCTGTAATCTGTGAATGAGTTTCTTTTATATACTCACCTGAATTATACGAAACAGTCTGCACTATTGTTTTTTCGTTTCCCCTTTTTTTCCCTTTATAAACTATCCACTGAGGAGAAGAGCTGCGAAAGTGGGACATTTTACTCTACAACATGGCTCATATGCTGTGCAACGACTCGTGACCACAGAACCTGGTTTTATTTATATTTTGCACATTTACACGTGCACTTTACTGTGGTTTAGGACATATCTATTTTTTAGCCTGCCAGAGAACTATTAGTACCTTGTGTATCACTGCACATTTTGTGCAGGCACTTAACTGATAAGTGGATTTTATAAGCACATGCACTATTATTATACACCATTTTTTGCATGTTTCAAGGATCTGCTATTACCGACTGAATTGTGGATTGTGATTTTGCACATTCAACTGTCATTTGCACATTTATTGCCATTTGTACGTCTCTCGGGACCTGATGGTTCTTTGCGACATATACAGGGTTATTCAGAGAGTGTGAAAAGCAGGAGAATGACTGGAGAATGGCTGGAGAATGAAAAATTCTAGGTCAAAATAGCCGATTTGGAAAGTGAGATGAAAGGGAGAATTTTTCTGGTTTGGCTATTTTGACCTAGAATTTTTCATTCTCCAGTCATTCTCCAGCCATTCTCCTGCTTTTCATGCTCTCTGAATAACCCTGATAGAGATATTGTTGATTCTAGGCTCTAATACGAGTACCCGAAGGGCCTTTTAGGCCTGGGTCTATGTGATTCACAGATGTACCACTGCGCCACTAGGACTGCTTTTGTTTCCAAAAGAGTGCGTCTGTCCACCGACTCTGTAGACCGGCTGACATTTTTAAAAATGAATCAGTCCTGGATCAGCAGCTATCAATCCCCTGATGCTGACGTAACGGAATTGATCGGGGATGTCTTCTGCATTCACAAAACCTTCACCACTGAGCTCTTCCACAATACCACAAAGAGGTTTCGGTGTGAAGGCACTTGCTGCCACCAAAGGCACAATATTTGGGTGCACTGACGCCTGTACCAGATTTATATCATTTAAATTTTTTGGACCGCAGGGTCCAACCCTGCACTCTTCCACAATACCACAAAAGGGTTGCGGTGTGAAGGCACTTGCTGCCACCAAAGGCACAATATGTGGCTGCACTGACACTGACGCCTATATTACCAGATTTATATCATTTAAATTTTTTGAAATGCAGGGTCCATCGCTGCACTCTTCCACAATACCACAGAGGGGTTACGGTGTGACGGCACTGTTGCCGACACTAAAGGCCCAATTTTAAAGCACCTATTGTTACTTTCATCCAAAACCTGCATAAGTTTCACGATAATTTAGCCAAAAAATCACTAAACTTGTTCTGTGTGTCCTAAAAGGTCTCCTATTTTAATACAGACAGCCGCCCCAAGCAGTTGTTTATGAATAGATTAAAGGAAAACCGTTTACCGTCATTTGAAACTCACTGTCCCTTTAAAAACGATTTTTTTTAAAACTTTTTGTCCTTGTTTCCTGTCCCCCAGGGCACTACCCGGACCCCCAAACACCTTTTATGGCAAATATCTAGCATATATGCCTTCTTGGAGGGCACTCTAAAAATCAAATTTTGAGTCCCATTGACGTGCATTGAGTTCGCGTTCGAATCCGAACATTTGAAAATTTCGTGTTTTTTTTTTTAATTTTTTACTTTTTTTCTTTGTTACCTGTCCCCCAGGGCACTACCCGGCATATGCCCTCTTGGAGGGCACTCTAAAACTGAACTTTTGAGTCCCCTTGACTTGCATTCAGTTTGGTTCGTGTTTGCGTTTGAACTCGAACTTTTGAAATTGTTCGAGTTCGAATTTGAACCGAACACGGGGGTGTTCGGCTCATCCCTACTTATAACCTTCAAGTGGAAAATATATTTGTGTTTCATGCAATACTTTTGAAATGACAAGAAGTAATAATAACTGGAATATATCTTTCCCCTTAATCGCTTATATGAAAACACTTTTTACCATTTTAGATTTGGAATGGTACATAATAACAAATTGTAGGTATGGAACATATATATATATAAAATATAAAACTGCAAAGTTATATAAGTAGGGAAGAACAGCATGAAAATTTACATAACACAGGGATGTTTGGTGTACCGGTGTGTCAGTTTTCAATATCTAACCAGTATGGATTTCAAATTAATGTGCAACATTACTTTTTTTTATAGTAGTGGAAATGAATAGCAATGTTTGCCATCCATTTTTACTCTGAGATACTTTTTGAGCAACCTCTAGTCCAAATTTGTAATTTATTACTTTGATTAACCAATGCGCTAGCAACTTACTTGCATAACATGTGTTGAATTATAATATTTAGTTTTACACATGATCTTAAAACCACAGCCCATCCTGGCGGCAGGGGGAATTGAAAGCCAAAGGGCGGAATAGCACGTTCCATGGCTTTCTGGCCCTCCTCCGGGCCCGACTTTCTTCCCAGTGGATAACCGTCATTGGCTGCAGGGGGACTGTCTGAGTTCCCTGCTGTTCTAAGGGGTTAATAAATTAAAATAGATACTCAAATATGAAAAATAAAACTCTGTATACAGAGGAATGAACTACAGTATTACGAACTGGTGAATATGATAAGTATCCATAGACCTTTTTTATTCCAGCATATCTATTGTTATAATAAAATAATCAAAACTGTATATTATAATTGACCTTCTACCTTAAATAAAGAATAATTTAAAATGTGTTTATTTTATTCACAGGTTTCTGAGCGTGTACGTATCTTGGTAACTGATGCCAATGATGAAAGCCCAGAATTCATCCATACTCCATATATTGTGAATGTGCCAGAGGTTAGATATATTTTTCTGTTTCTATGCCGACTAAATGTTCTAACAAAGAATACATTTTTAAAATATATATTTGTCTCGCAGTATGTAGAAGTTAATTTAATATTGCACATTTATACAGATTCCCTGATTATTTGTAAAGTATTGACTTTCTATATGAGGGGATATGATTATCCATGCTCCCTGGCTGTACATGACAGCATCACTTTAGGAATCCTCTGCTGGAGAGATGGAATGTGAGATACTGATACATTTGTTGTAGGAGTTCTATTTAACTATGGGTACACAACGATGGAACAACACAAAAGATTCCAAGATTTTAACAATCTTAACTAGGGCTCACTCTGACTCTTCTGAAATTTCTTTGGGCAGAGAATTCACTGTAGTTCACCATTTTTATCAGGGTTATTCAAAGAGAATCGAAAAGTCACCACACGTTCGGTGGTTTTTCGTTGTCTTCAATTCAGTGCGATTTGGTGATCACATTTCGGCGACCCTGCGGTGTATTCAGCAAGCACCACATGGCCATCGTAGTGCAGGGAAAAGCCGCCGCAAACCCGACGAACACTCACCGCCAAACCCGGCGAACGCTCACCGAAACCCCCAAAAACATCTGGATTAACCCCGCCGAACGCGCTGGGGAAATCCGAGCAGCCGTCGATCACAGCGCAGAGCAGCCGCCGGAATAAGCCGACACCGCAGACGAATGGAGTGAAAAAAACCAGTACACTTGCATGTTTGAAAAGTGAAACGCGGTTTGCAAAGAAACTACAGAATGAAAATGTCTGAAATTTACATATAAGATCCAATGATCCTGTTACAGAAAAAAGAAAAAACGATTTAAAGAAAAAAACTGAAAAAAATTCACACAAAAATCCTGAAATATGCCTAAAAGATCCTAAAAAATCTATAAATAGACTTTTTACTGCAGAATATTATAATCAACAGTTTATTAGACATTGAATTAAAACGGGAATATTATATAAAGGCGAAGCCTGTGGGATTCGCCTGAATAAATCTGTCGCATGAGACCACTGAACAGCAGGTCAATTCAGCAACTTTTCACTGCTGTTTTGTGTTCTCTGAATAGACAAAGCATTGCTTTTCTATGGGGATTTCACTGCCCTCGAACAGGCACCGAACAGGCACCGTATGTGCAGGCAATTCGCCAGGATTTGGCGAACTGCCTGCTCTCTGAATAGCTGAATGGCCAGGTAAGGTAACCGTTACGTTGAATTTCACTGTTCGGTTATCTTTCGGCCACAATTCGGATCTCTTTTAATAACCCTGAATGTCACAGTAGTTCGCTGAAGAAAATCCACCATTGATGAACTAAAACAACAGTGAGTGAAAAAGCCTGTTGTGTTTACAAACTGTTATATTCAAAATTGAGATAAAATATTTTCCAATTAAAGTTTTTATTAAGTTTCAATACAGTTTACAATAAAGTAATGACAATATTCTTCAACCAATTATATCAAATTAAAAGAAAAAGAAGGGGCGTGTAAGCAAGCACCTACATCCCCGAGAAAAGGAAAAGAAAATAAGATAAGATAGAATTAATAGAGAGAGATTCAAACGAGAACTAGAGGTTTCACTTTTGTAGTTGAAACCGTTGTGAAATCAGTCATGAGAAGGAACCAACTTTATTTATATCCTCGGATTAATGAGTACGAGATAGTTTATATGCATCCCAGATGAACCAAAAAGTTCTTTGAGATGGGTTGGACCCCGCCACCCTTCTAGGCATCCCATCCAAGAGGTGAAACTTGGTTAGTCTCTCTGCATTATCCGAAACAGGAGGAATATCCCCCGATTTCCACATGGCCGCTACTAGTAGTGAAGCTATAGATAGAATATGAACCAGTAGTTGTTTTTGGTGTCTTTTGAGGGATGTAGGAAACAATTGAATTAATAGGATTTCTGGTTGGGGATCTATGGTGGTGCCGATGATAATAGAACTCAGTTGTGCCACTTCTTTCCACCAGGCCTCTATCTTGGGGCACAACCACCATATATGGAAGTAAGAAACTCCTGTCCCTCCACATCTCCAACAATTTGGTGTTGTACCCTTCTTGATGTGACTTTCTCTATCAGGCGTTAAGTACCATCTATATAATAGCTTTTTACGTGCCTCACCCAGTGATGCGCATCTAAATTTCCCATTATCATCTTCAAAGCTTTTCGTCCAATTTTCAATAGTTACCTCCCTCTCCAAATCTCTTTCCCATGCTGTCTGGAACCCCCAATGTTTAATAGAGGGGGCTAGCAGTAAGCTGTTATAGCATAATGAGATCATACCTTTCCTGTTCGTGGATTTTGAACATCTTATCTCAAATGGGGATAAAAGAGGTGTTGATGTTGATAGTTTCCCCCCTATTCCCCAAGTCTTGAGGTAGGATTGAATTCTTTTGTACGAGAACCAGAGGGTGGGTGGGATCGAGTATTGAACAATCAGTTGGGGGAAACCACTCAGGCCATCTTGCTTAAATAGGTGACAGATCCGGGTCACTGAGCCCTGGATCCAGGGAGTTGGGTCAAAGTCCTTCAGTAAAGTGCGGAATGCCGATATCGGAGTCGCCATCGAGAGTGGGTGATATGTCGTCAATTTAGTCATGTTGCTATCCCATTGTCTAACCAACAAAGCAGCAAGAGGAGGGAGTGCTGTCGGTTTCGGACGTAGGCTCCTAGGGAGCCACAATATTACTCCTGGATCGAATGGGAGAAAGGCGTGCGAGATTAATCTGGTCCACTGTGGTCCTATTGTGCCTTGTATCATTTGATGTGTGTGTGCTAGTAAGAAAGCAGAGTAGTAGAGGATAAGGTTAGGAACTCCCATCCCACCCCTATCTCTGGGTTGACAAAGTAGTGCCATGCTCACTCTCGGTCTCTTCCCTCTCCATATGAATCTAGTGAGCATTCTTTGGAGGGACTGGAGGTAGCTCCTCGGCAGCCACGTCGGCACAGCTCTGAATAAATAAAGTAGCTTCGGAAGCAATGACATTTTCACTGTTGCCATCTGCCCCACCCAGGACACCTCCAGTCCCGACCATTTGTGGCAGAGTCTGTCCAGTTCCAGCAGCAGAGGTTTATAGTTGTTTTGAAATACATCTGTATTTGAAAAGGATATCTGGACTCCTAGATATTTAAGATGAGAAGATCTCCACTCGTATGGGAAGCAAGCGCGTAGGGGCTGTAAGACATCTCTTGGGATCATGTACGGTAATGCTTGTGATTTCTTAATATTTATTTTATGAAAAGATGCTCTACTATATTCTTACAGAACTGAATGTAAGGCTGGGAGGGATTTGGCAGGATCTGTAAGCATTAGTAGGATATCTTCCGCAAAGAGACTCAATTTGCACTGAGTGGGGCCTACATCCACCCCACGAATTTCATCAGTTTGGCGGGTGGCTTGTGCTAAGGGCTCCAGTACCAGAGCATAGAGTAAGGGCGAGAGGGGGCAGCCCTGTCTCGTCCCGTTAGTGATGGTGATATCTCTAGAAGTGAAGCCGGCTTGTAAAATGTTAGCTTGGGGATGAGCATATAGTGAGAAAATGGCCGTGATAAACGGGGTGGGGATATTAAATTTGAGGAGAATATGGCGAAGGAATAGCCAGTTTACCCGGTCGAAAGCCTTCTCGGCGGCTAATGATAACAGTAGCATCAGTTGTCGGTGAGCAGTCACTTGATCTATTAGGGATAGAGTTTTCAACGTGTTATCTGGACCTTGTCTGCCCTTAATGAACCCTACCTGGTCATCTGCAATTGGACGCGGTAAAACCTCTGACAATCTATTCGCTAGTATTTTGGCGTATAATTTCGTATCTATATTCAATAGTGATATTGGTCTATATTGGGAGCAGAGCTGGGATGGAGAATTAGTCTTGGGTATTGTTATAATGTGGGCATTAAGCCACTCTCTTGGGGAATGGCCATTAGTAAACATATCATTGTAAAAGGGGAGCAAGTGTGTGTTCAGAACATCTGCAAAGCTTTTGTAATATTTAGCGGTGAAACCATCGGGGCCCGGGGCCTTCCCCTCCGGAAGTGATCTCAGAACCGTTTGTAGTTCCATAAGAGTAATCGGGTTTGATAAGTTCGTGCCTAATTCTTCAGTAATCGTAGGGAGATGGATATTCTGCAAGTAAGGTACTATATCAGTCAGTGTGGGGGAATGTGTGTCTACGTCACCACCCAGATTGTATAAGGCCGTATAATAGTCTGCAAAACATTCCGCGATTCGCCTCGGTTGGAAGTGGAGATTGCCCTTCGCATCTAACATCTGTGGGATGCGGGATTGACTGGCCCTAGCTCTCAATTTACTAGCCAACATTTTACTCGCTTTATTACTATATATATAGCATTTAGCCTTCAGTCGTATAAGGGCCCAAGAGTAGTCCAGTTTGTCCATGTCAATAAGCTTTTTGCGCAATTCTGATACCTTGGCCAGGGAGTCTTCAGTCTGCAGTCTTTTATGATCAGTGTCTGCCTCATCTATGTCTCTCAATAGCGATATTCTCTGTTCTGAGTATTGCCTTTTGATCCTAGCCCCCCATTTAATCAAAATACCTCTTATCACTGCTTTATGGGCCTGCCAGATCGTACCCATCGATAATTCTGGCGAAACATTTTCTTTAAAATAGTTATTTAAGGTGAGTTATTTAAGCCCCATGGCGACTAAATGAATCTTTGTTAGCTAATGTGGAAGTGAGCATTAGCTCAGATTAGCTAACAAAGATTCATTTAGTCGCCATGGGGCTTTACCACAGGGCTCATAGCAATCAGTTAAGCATAAAGTAATAGGTGCATGGTCCGACCATGATATGGCACCAATTACGCAGTCCCGTATTTGGCTCAACATTTCACCTTTCACCAGGATGTAGTCGATTCTGGAATATACGCTGTGTGCCATGGAAAAAAAGGGGTGATCTACTTTGCCCGGATGAAGTAGTCTCCACGCGTCGAAAAGATGGTGTCCTGCCAGTAATGCAGCGTTCTGTTGCCTCTCAGATCTCAGTCTTTTAGGCATCTTCGGAGATATGTCCAGGGAAAGATTAAGGTCCCCACAGACGATTTGCCTGCCCGAGGAGATACTTTTCAGTCGGTTCAAGACCTTTCCTAGGAACGGTCGCTGCGAGTCGTTCGGGCAATATATATTCGCAATGGTGTACACTGTGAGATTCAGAGAACAAACCAGTAGAAGGAATCTACCATTAGGGTCCACCACCTTGTGTATGAGTTGAAACGCTACTCTTGTGAATAAGGATTGATACACCTCTGGTTTTCGTCGGCGATGTGGCATGCAGTTGGGTGGAGAATTGCTTTAGGTATAATCGTGGATGTGCTTGGGTCTTGAATTGGGTCTCCTGTAAGCAAACAATATCCGGCGAGGCTGACTTGAGGTCTGCGTACAACGAGTGTCTTTTGTGTGGGATGTTCAGTCCCTTAACATTCAGTGAAAACAACTTCATACAGGATAGTCACTCCAGGCTCTCACCGCTCTGGATTGAATCATCTTAATCTCGATTCTCGCCAACTGGGCAAGGTCAGTCCAACAAGAAAAAAAGGGGAAAAAAAAGGATCTTGAGCTCCAGGAAAAGAAAAGAAGAAAAAAGGAGCAAACAAGAAAAAAGAAACTGGAAGTGATAGACACTCCATCCATGTACACCAAATTCTGCCTCCTAGAGTTGAGTTCACCTAACAGCTTGCCCCATAGCCATGGGGGGAGGAGGGGTGGTCGCGCCATGACCAAGGACATAACCTTGAGTCTTTGGAAAGACGCCGTCTCCACCTCAATATTAGCATCCAGTAGATTTCAGGTCATCGGTATCAACTCCATTTGGGGGTCGACTCAGCAGAACGAGCTCTGCATCCGCTTCTCATTTGGCGGTGTTAACCCTGTTCCACTCTGGGGATACTTTCGACGGAGATGGCGGGTTCTGTCTCGGGGGAGTAAATTCCTTCAGTAGTGCCCACTCTTTTAGGGTGCGAAGGCCCGTCAAGGGGTCCGGTAGAACATGCAGTTTCCCCTGTCTCCACACTAGTAATTTGGTTGGGTATCCCCCGCGGTATTGGATATCATGATTCCTTAACGTCTTAGTGACCGAGCCAAATTCACGTCGCTTAGCCATCGTCTGAAAAAAAAAGAACCTCCGAGAACGGCTCAGGAAGGGACCCCTGCTTACGGGTTTCCGACAACAATTGCTCATTCACCTTAAAAAAATGTACTCTCACCAAGATATCACGAGTTACGGAGGCAGTCAGATGTTTAGGCTTGGGGACCCTGTTGGCTCTATCCAGCTGGAGGTCGAGTTCAGAGGCCTCAGGAAGTAAAGTTTGAAAAAGACGCTGAACATAGTCCCGCAGGCCTTCTGTTTTTACAGTTTCTGGGACCCCTCTTATTCTTAGATTATTTCTCCTAGATCGGTCCTCTAAATCAGCCAATTTAGCTCCTTGTGATTCATGGGTTGCTTTAAGTTCTTTAAAAGCGTCAACAAGTTCATTGTGTGCCAAACAAAGATCATCGGTTTTGGCCTCTAACTGATCCGTTCGGTCTCCCAGGTCTCTTAGATCTTTATGCAGTTCAGCCACTATACTTTTAAAGTCATTTTGCAGGGTATCCCTTAATTCTCCCAGTTGTGCTCTAATCAGATTTTCTGAGGCCGGAGCGTGCACAGGGGGAAGAGGTATCATACCTTCCTCGGAGCCTTCCAAAGAGCTGGGCGAGTGCGCATCTCGGGAGCCACCATCTTGAAAATTTAGGGCCTTTACTTTTCGGACCGATCCCGGTCCATCTTGGCCTCAGGTCCCCTTCGGTGGAGCCATGATCCATTCCCCCACTCTTCCGACTCAATGCTCTCCCGAAATCGCGGGGATCTGCCACTTTAAACTGCCGCTTTAGGTGGATTATTGCAGCATGTCTCCAGAGATTCTCTCACTCGCGGCTACTTCTCATGGCGGTCATTATTTGTGCTTCTTACAGTCTGTTTGGGCATTCGTCCGTTTCTCGGGAAAATGGTGAGTGGTAGAAGTTTCGCCGTCCTCCAGGTTCTTCGTCCACTTGGTCGTTCGAAGGGAGATGGATTGTACGTTTCTGAATCTCAAGCTGTGCGGCCCAGACAGCAGGCTCCAAGCAGCAAAGAATCTTGCACAGAGCTCCCACAGCCTCCTCCGCTCCGCATCCCCTGGGAGAGAGATGTACACTGACCCCCCTGCGACATGTCCACAGTGCCCAGCAACGACTTCAAGATAAAATATTTTACATTATTTTACTATTTCTATTTCTTTACATAAAGTAATTATATATATATATACAGTTGTGTTCAAAATTATTCAACCCCCAATGCTGTAAAGGGTTTTAGGGAATTTAGTGTATATTTGTAATTGTATTCAGAATGAAATCCTACAAGGACTTTTTAAAGAACCATATGCAACTAAAATGACATCAATTGGTTTTGTATAACAGTAGTAAATGTTTCTTTTGTGAATTCTTCATTGACACAATTATTCAACCCCTTAAAGACTACCACTCTGAAGAACAGAGGTTCATTCTTGTGTTTTCAATCAGGTATTGAAAACACCTGTGGATGTCACGGAGCAGCAATAAAGCATAATAAGCACCAATTAGGCAGCTTTAAAATGACTGTGATACTCAGCTCCTTCTAGACATTTACTGGTGTGGTTACAAACATGGTGAAGTCAAGAGAATGGTCCAGGAAGACAAGAGAAGAGGTGATTACTCTTCACAGGAAGGGCAATGGCTATAAGAAGATTGCAAAGATGTTTAACATACCAAGAGAGACCATAGGAAGCATCATTCGCAAATTCAAGGCAAAGGGCACTGTTGAAACGTTACCTGGTCGTGGCAGAAAGAAGATGCTGACTTCGACTGCTGTGCGCTACCTGAAGTGTAGAGTGGAGAAAAGTCCCCGTGTGACTGCTGAGGAACTGAGAAAAGATTTGTCAGATGTGGGTACTGAAGTCTCAGCTCAGACAATACGGCGCACACTGCGTAATGAATGCCTGCATGCCAGAACTCCCAGGCGCACCCCCTTGCTGTCTCCAAATAATAAGAAGAGTCGACTGCAGTATGCCAAAAGTCATGTGGACAAACCACAGAAGTTTTGGGATAGTGTTCTGTGGACTGATGAAACAAAATTAGAACTGTTTGGGCCCATGGATCAACGCTATGTTTGGAGGAGGAAGAACAAGGCCTATGAAGAAAAGAACACCTTGCCTACTGTGAAGCATGGCGGGGGGTCAATCATGCTTTGGGGCTGTTTTGCTTCTGCAGGTACAAGGAAGCTTCAGCGTGTGCAAGGTACCATGAATTCTCTTCAGTACCAGGAGATATTGGATGACAATGTGATGCAGTCCGTCACAAACCTGAGGCTTGGGAGATGTTGGACCTTTCAACAGGACAATGATCCCAAGCATACCTCCAAGTCCACTAGAGCATGGTTGCAGATTAAAGGCTGGAACATTTTGGAGTGGCCATCGCAATCACCTGACTTAATCCGATTGAGAACCTCTGGTGGGACTTAAAGAAAGCAGTTGCAGTGCGCAAGCCTAAGAATGTGACTGAACTGGAGGCTTTTGCCCATGGCGAATGGGCGAAGATACCGTAGATCGCTGCAAGACACTTGTGTCAAGCTATGCTTCACGTTTAAAAGCTGTTATAACTGAAAAAGGATGTTGTACTAAGTACTAAGATTGAATGTCACTTGGGGGTTGAATAAAACTGATAATGATGTGAGCACAGAAAAGACTTTTGTGGTTATTTCATTATAAATGTTATGTTATATTTGTCTGACCTACACGTGCCTCTTTGATTTAATTGTAAGCAAGATGACTGAATGATCAAAATCAATGTCAAACTGGCCAAAACACTCAATTTCAGGGGGGGTTGAATAATTTTGAACACAACTGTATATATATATGTGTGTGTGTGTGTGTGTGTGTGTGTGTGTGTGTGTGTGTGTGTGTGTGTATACAGTTGCAATAAAAAGTATGTGAACCCTTTGGGATTACGTGGAGTTTTGCATGAATTGGTTATAAAATGTGCTCTGATCTTCATCTAAATCACAACAATTTGAAAAACACAGTCTGCTTAAAATAATACAACACAAACATTATATGTTTTCATGTGTTTATTGAACATAACATGTAAACATTCACAGTGCAGGGTGGAAACAGTATGTGAACCCCTAGCCTAATGACTTCTCCAAGAGCTAATTGGAGCCAGGAGTGAGCCAACCTTGAGTCCAATCCGTGTGATATTATTCGATGTGTTGCTGAGAGCTGTCCCGCCCTTTAAAAACACACATCAGTTTTAGGTTTACTGGTTTCAAGAAGCCCTGCCTGATGTGAACCATGCCTAGCAGAAAAGAGCTCTCAGAAGACCTACGATCAAGAATTGTTGACTTGCATGAAGCTGGAAAGGGTTACAAAAGTCTCTCCAAAAGCCTTGATGTTCATTAGGGATGAGCTGTTCGGTTCGATCTCTTCGGAGTTTGCATCGAACATCGGCCGTTCGACAGTTCGCGAACTTTGAACATTTCCGCGTGTTCGGTTCGAGTTAAAAAAAAAAGAAAATTGAAAAAAGTATAAAAAATGCTTACAAAATACTAAAAAATCTAGAAATAAAGAGACTCTTTACTGCAGAATATTCTAAGCAACGGTTTATTAGATATTGAATTAAAACAGGAATATTTTTAACATTGAAGCCTATGGGATAAAACATTCTTCTTACTAAAACATCAGGCAGACACGGCCCTCTAATGAGGCACTGTAGAGGGCAGCCTGCAGGGGCCTCCCAAGGATCCCCTTGAGGAGCATTGAGGAGCATGCGGCCACCGGATTACAGAGCTGCGACTGTGCGGGCTAGCCGCCCACGTGCATGTGGCAGAGACAGGCAGCGCAGGGAGGGAGCCACTGCACCTACGGCTACAGCAGACCCCCCCCACAACCAGGATCCAGGGAGCCCCCACTGACCACCAGGCTAAGGTAAGGCGACACATTTCTAAAAAAAATAAAGTCCGAGGACATTTTTAAATGTGCCTGGAAACATAAAACTTTTTTTTTCTTTCTCTACCTGGCTGAATGTATTTAATCTACATATATTAGATACATTCAGCCAGGTAGAGGGGGGTGGCATGTGGGCTGCACGGGGTCTCAGGCAGTGGTTTGGTTTTTTTGTGTGTTTATTTTTAGCAAATTTATAGGGGAAGGTAAGGGCAGGTATGATATATATGTATATATATATATATATATATATATATGATATATATCTATATTCTTATAAATATATATATCCAGACTTGTATTACACACACATTTTGGCAACTAATTGCTCCCCCCCCCCAATTTGGCTGATCCCTCCAGAAGGATTGTTGAACCCGATAGAGCAGAGAATAATATATTATTTTATATTTTTATACTATTCCTATTAAATTAACAGTAATTTTTGATGTATTTTATTCAGTAGAAACTTTTTTTTGCCTATATAACATGTGCTTTGTGAAAATAAAACAGTTTTGTGTGTACATTTTAATTTAGTTGATTCCTGTCCAGTGCGGTGAGAAGCAAACGTAATGCAGTGTAGACACGCTGCGAGGCGGAGCGGAGTGAAGTCAAGCCTGCAAAATGTTTGCTTCTCTTCGCTTCGCTACGCTGTGCGTCGCTACACGCTCAGTGTGTCTCAGCCTTTATTCCTGCATCGCTAGCTTACCGAATCAGTTTGTATACTTGTTACTGAACCTGCTTGTTCTGAGGACCCGATCTGTTGCCGACTTTGCCTGCCATTTGACTATTCTCTCTGTGTATTCCCTGCCTGTTCTGTTTGCTTCCTGTTGCTACTGGTGTGCGCCGATTCTCACCATATACAGTAGCGCAGTACAAGTGCCTAAACATTGCTGACCTGGTTTTGTTATAGCTGCTGATGTAGCTGAATAGATCGGGGATCTCTTCTGCATTACCAAAACCTCCACCATTGCACTCTTCCACAATACCACAGAGGGGTTACAGTGTGAAGGCACTTGCTGCCACCAAAGGCAAAAGATTTGGGTGCACTGACGCCTATATCCAGATTCATATCATTTTAATATTTGACCGCAGGGTCCAACCCTAAACTCTTCCACAATACCACAGAGGGGTTACGGTGTGACGGCACTGTTGCCGACCCTAAAGGCCCAATTTTAACCCTTTCGCTGCTGAGGCGTTTCACGCCTCTGTGCTGAGGTCATATTTACCAGTTTTGCTCATCATGTTTAAATGCGTTTTGAAGGCTTATTTTAGTATATGACCCAGACATATTATATATCGTTCTTTCCGTCAGACTCGGCAGATTAATAATATGTCATTATTATATGTATACGTCATGACCTGTCTGTATATTATAACAAAAAATGCAATAAAATATGAATTTTCAATAATTTACAATGTGTAAAGTGTATTTTTTTCACATTTTAACATGCGAGCAATTGCGGTTATATTTTGTATGGGGTGCGCTTGTTAAAAAAATTAGAGATGGGGTCTCGTTACCTTTTTTTTGGGGGGAAATTACGTGATTTTTAACAAACGCACCGCATACAAAAATTGTTAGTGCAGCATCCTTGTTCACATTATAATTGAAATGGGAACAATATTGCTGCATTAACAAACCAAAAAAAAAAAAAATTGTTTATTTTTTTTTATAATTTGTTTTTAAATATTTGTTTATTTTTATTTTAAATTTTTTTTTTTTAAAAAAAACTTTTTTCACAGTAGTGTTTGGTATCGTTGGAACGGCCATGCTCTTGCCGATCCAACAGTACCAAACTTTAACCCCTAGCTGCCACAGATCGGGAGATAGGGGGTTCATTGGAACCCCCTATCTCCACCGTTGGTGGCAGCTAGGAGTTAACTCCAGGACTGGCGTCATTGTGCTATGCACGATGACGCCAGTCCTCAGGGGGAGTTCCCGGAGGCTTGGCCGACATCCAAGATGTCGGCCAGCTCCGGGAAAGGATCACGAACCGGCGCTTTTCAGCGCCGTTTCGTGATCCGGCTCCCCAGGGGTTAATGACAGCCACCGTTTGGAAGAGCAGGCTGTGCCCTTCCAAGCGGTGCCTGTCTTAACCCCCTGCTCCCCGGAGATCGGGAGGGAGAGAGGTCCGAACGACCTCCCCCTCCCTTTCAGGCGCCTCCTCCGCACATGCGGGGGGGGCGCCTGAATTAGATGTCATCGCGGCGACGCGATGACATCTAATGTCCCCGCCGGGCTCCTGAGTGCTGGGCTGACATCCAAGATGTCAGCCCGCACCGGGAGGGCGCAGCAATCCGCCGGAATCCAGCGGATTGCTGCCTCCTGTGCTCGGATGTGCTGAGCGCGTCCGTAGCACAGGAGAACCACTTGGCTGGACGCGCTGAGCGCGTCCATAGCAGCCAAGTGGTTAAAGCACCTATTGTTACTTTCATCCAAAGCCTGCATAAATGTCACCATAATTTAGCCCAAAAAAATCACTAAACTTGTTCTGCATATCCTAAAACGTCTCTTTTCATACAGGCTGCCGCCCCAAGCAGTTGTTTATGAATAGATTAAAGGAAAACCATTTACCGTAATTTGAAACGTCATTTTTTTGTTTTTAAATGTTTCTATACATCCTAAAAATCCGCCACTTCACAGGCAGGTTATGGGGACCTCCTAGGCACGATATTTGAAGGAATTTTTCGTTTTTATTCTTAACCTTTATTTCATGGAAAACTCACTGTTTTTTTTACTTTTTGTCCTTGTTTCCTGTCCCCCAGGGCACGACCCGGAGCCCCATACACCTTTTATGGCAAATATCTTGTATATATGCCCTCTTGGAGGGCACTCTAAAAATCTAACTTTTGAGTCCCATTGACTTGCATTGAGTTCGGTTCGTGTTCGCGTTCGAACTCGAACTTTTGAAATTGTTTGAGTTCGAATGCGAACCGAACACAGGGGTGTTCGGCTCATCACTAATGTTCATGTGTCCACAGTAAGACAGACTGTCAATAAATGGAGAAAGTTCAGCACTGTTGCTACTCTCCCTAGGCGTGGTCGTCCTGTAAAGTTTACTGCAAGAGCACAGCGCAGAATGCTTAATGAGGTAAAGAAGAATCCTAGAGTGTTAGCTAAAGACTTACAGAAATCTCTGGCACATGCTAACATTTTTGTTGACACATCTACAATAAGAAAAACATTAAACAAGAATGGAGTACATGGGAGGACACCACGGAGGAAGCCATTGCTGTCCAAAAAGAATATTGCAGCACGTTTGAAGTTTGCAAAGGAGCACCTGGATGTTCCACAGGACTACTGGCAAAATATTCTGTGGACAGATTAAACCAAAATTGAGTTGCTTGGAAAAGACACACAACACTATGTGTGGAGAAAAAAAGGCACAGCACACCAACATTAAAACCTCATCCCCACTGTAAAACATGGCGGAGGGAGCATCATGGTTTGGGGCTGCTTTGCTGCCTCAGGGCCTGGATGGATTGTTGTCATTGATGGAAAAATGAATTCCAGAAGTTATCAAGACATTTCACAGAAAAACGTAAGACCATCTGTCCGCCAACTGAAGCTCTGCAGAGGATGGGTGATGCAACAGGACAATGACCCAAAGAATACAAGTAATTCAACAAAAGAATGGCTTAAACAAAACAAAATACGCCTTCTGGAGTGGCCCAGTCAGAGTCCTGACCTCAACCCGACTGAAATGCTGTGGCATGACCTTAAGAGAGCGATTCACACCAGACATCCCAAGAATATTGTTACACTGAAACAGTTTTGTGAAGAGGAGTGGTCCAAAATTACTCCAGATCGTTGTGCAGGTCTGATCTACAACTACAGGAAACATTTGGTTGAGGTTATTGCTGCCAAAGGAGGGTCAACCAGTTATTAAGTCCAAAGGTTCACATACTTTTTCCACCCTGCACTGTGAATGTTTACGTGTTCTGTTCAATAAACACATGAAAACATATAATGTTTGTGTTGTATTATTTTAAGCAGACTGTGTTTTTCAAATTGTTGTGACTTAGATGAAGATCAGAGCACATTTTATGACCAATTCATGCAAAACTCCACGTAATCCTAAAGGGTTCACATACTTTTTCTTGCAACTGTATATTTATATACTGAACATAAATAAAATGTTGTATCTGACCTCTACAGAGAGATACAGTATATGACATGTGGGGGTGCACTACATAGGAAAGTGGTATATCACAGGTGACAATAAGCAAAGCATGATGGGTAAATTTTCTCTAGTCCTTAACACTCAGCAAGGCTAAAGAGTCTTGATCCTTAAGGAAATAAAGCTATACTGTATATAACTATTGGGCTCTGTTCCACTTTGAGTGGTAATCTACAAGCCAATCACCACTCACAAGTTCACGAACCCTACTCCAGCCAGTAACAAGGAGCTGCAAATGCTGGACGTCGGCACAAGCAGTTAAGCATCAACGGCTTCCTGTTGCTGGCTCTTCTGCAAGATTCCTACTAAGTTAACAATTAAATTATTGGGAGACATTAATTGATACTGGTAGCGGCCCATTGCTGGTGTCCTGTCTTGGTGTTCAGTGGACACCATGGAGACTTTTGTAAGCTCTGCACAAGATGTGTGTACATGCATAGGAAATTTGCAGTAGGATGCTGCAACAGCTCAGCCACAAGGAATGTTTGTGGCTAGGCTTGAATGAGAGTAAGACAATTTCCATTCATATCAACGAGTGGAGCAGCTGAACATTTGCTATCCAAGACATATAAGTCACTGGATCGGCTTGACAGGTTTCTGGGTAGAGTTAGAATATTCAGTAGTAAGCAAAAATGAACTAATAAGTCTACTGATATATGAATTAAACAATGATAAAAACAAAACATTACAGACTCTCATGATATATGAGTTATTCTCACATTCAGTACAAATTTATGAATCTGATTCCCTTTTTTAATTTCTTTTCTATGTGTGGTCAAATTATTGTATTCAGAACTTTGAAAAAGCATTTTTTTTTACCATTTTCTTACTTTTTGATTATATGTAAGTATTGAACATACAAAAAAGCTGTATCCGTTCTTTGGTATATAATATGTGGGGTGCACTAAATAAGAAAGTGGAAACTGAAAGCAGATTCACATGTAGATGGCAAACATTCTCTTGGAGGTATATTTTATAAGAAGATCAGCTTGATTAAGTGAGAGATAGTTCCCTGAAGGATAGAAACTTTGGTATTCTCCTTAACTGAGATTTTCTCTAGGAAAATGAGACGTCCGGGATTGTGGACTTTATTTTGTCAATATTATTGAATAGTTCATATGTTTATTTGTGCTGTTGTATCTATACATTTTTATCATTTACAGTTTCAAAACTATTAAGGGAGTATATAGCAAAACTGACAAAATTCCTCTGGTCCTTAGTATACATCAAGGATAAAAATATTGCCTTTAATGGGTTGATAAACGAATATCATATTTAGTATAGATATTACGCTTTGTTGGGGGTTTCTTTGGACAATTCCATATAGTAAACACAAATAAAGCAAAATTTGTATGTGAAATGACATGATTGTTTCAAAGGTAATAGCATTTAAGCGCCTAGATGTATAATCTATTCCATCTTGTACTCAGGACACCCCACCTGGAAGCAGTATTTTTCAAGTAGAGGCAGTGGACAAAGATACAGGATCAGGTGGGAGCATCACTTATTCCATACAGGTAAATATTTGCTGAATTTTGAAACCTGCAAATTAATATGTAATATCACTTAATTTTCCACTACAATTGCCTGTAAATTGGTTCCCCATTAGTGTACTGATAACTGTAATACATCATTCTGTCTCTATGCTTTTTTCTGATTGAGCTTGTTGAAGCATTTTCTATTCATGTTATACTTTAAATTAAATTAGCTGCTTAGTACTTTATTTTTTGTCATTTTGATATTTTGTATCTCTTCACATGTCATCTATTCCAGAAACTGTGATATTTTATACTTTAAATTAAATTATCTGCTTGGTACTTGATTTCTTTACATTTTGTATTACCTCACATGTCATCTCATCCCAGAAACTGATGTAAACTTGTACCTTTGTTCCTTCTGAGGTTCGATTATCATCTCTCCCTACCTTTTTTATAAACTCTGGAACCTGCCTTATATCACAGCACTCTTTTTATTGAACGTTTTACCTTCTGTTTATCTTACTTGCAAAATCTTTCATTGCACTCATTCCTTTTTGTTCTCTGATCGTTCTTTTAAAATTTGTATTAAACTATTGTTTTATGATTCTTCCAAACTGATTTCTCATACAAACTATTCCAATGGACCTGATGTCCATTTCTTTATTGTTCTTGACTTTTGCTTCCTCTGTCTTCCTTTCCTTTGTTTTTGCCCTTTCTGCCTATCAGTTGCTTATTCTTTCCATTCATTTTCACTTCGCTTTCCTTGCCCTCACATTTATTGGTCACGTGTTGTGTGCAACATATTTTTTAAACATGAAAACATCTGTCTCTAGGGATACAGCGCTATTTTGTTAGGCCTCAGGCTTTTCACTTAATTTATTCTCACACATTCTGTTTTCGCACATATTTTTCACTGTAGCTGATTAGCTGATTCATTGATCGTGACGGCAACAACACCCTCACCTACTATGTATAGAATGAATAAGGGAAAAAATACTTTCCATGGGGAACAAAGGCATAAATTTATGTTTCTACCAAAATAAACACACAAATATAAGTGTGATAAATTTATGGTATACCTACCTATTTAGTACTGTATTATGATTGTTTTGCTTTGGAATGGATTGAGTAAGGTGATGGAAGCATTCTCTAATGATTTTCATAATTGTTGCCCATTTAACGTCTCATAATACCCCTGTGTTGTGTGCTAGATGACAAACACTAGCCTATTCTCTGGTGTCTCTATTCTGAGGAGTGTAATATAAATTATAATTGAACGCAGACCAATGTAGCATTACATATGGCTGTGCCTTCCTCTTAGGTCACACCAGTATTCAAGTTGAGCGGGAACACCTAGAAAATCAGTTCCCTCATGTCATGGTAAGTGACCCTGACTAAAATGCAGAAACTAACAAGCCGAGGTTAGAAGTAAGAAAGCAGAAAATTGTAGTCAGAGACAAGCCTAGGTCAGAAGAAAAAAGAAATGGTATATAAGCCGGGGTCAAGAATACCAGAAAGACGAAGGTACAAGCTGAAGGTCAGGACAGGAGATGAAAACAAAATCTGGTCTCTGAGGAGGATGTCTCGGCACTTCTCATGTCCTCCTGCCCAATCACCTGTCTGCTTGACCCCATCCCCTCGCACCTTACCCGGTCAGTCTTGCCACTTGTTGTCTCTGCTCTGACTCACATTTTCAACCTCTCCCTCTCCTTTGGTGTCTTCATTTCTGCTTTCAAACATGCTCTGATCACCCCTATCCTAAAGAAGCCATCTCTTGACCCCTCCTGACTCTCAAACTACCGTCCCATCTCTCTACTCCCCATTTGCCTCCAAAATCCTCGAACACCTGGTCTATAACCAGCTCTCCGGTTATCACTAACTCTCTACTTGTTCCGCACCAGTCCATTGTTCGTTCCCAACACTCCACTGAAACTGCTCTGACCAAGGTGACTAATGATCTAGTTGCTGCCAAAACCAAAGGTCACTTCTCCCTCCTTATTCTTCTCAATCTTTCTGCTGCATTTGACACTGTTGACCACCCTCTCCCGCTCCTCACGCTGCGTCAACTTCGCCTCAGTCCCTCCGCTCTCACCTGGTTCTCTTCCTACCTCTCTCTTCGCTCCTTTAGTGTCTCCTATGCTGGTGCCTCTTCCCCCCAAACTCCTCTCTCAGTTGGGGTACCTCAAGGCTCTGTTCTGGGTCCCCTACTCTTCTCGATCTGTACCGCCTCTCTTGGCAACCTCATCTCTTCCTATGGACTTCAATATCATCTCTATGCCGACGACACCCAAATCTACCTTTCTGTTCCCGATCTCTCACCTCCCATACTGGACCGTGTTACTGCCTGCCTGTGAGCTATCTCCGACTGGATGACTTCCCGTTTCCTAAAGCTTAACCTCTCTAAAACTGAACTTCTCGACTTCCCTCCCTCTAACACTAACATTCCTGTGGCCATTTCCCTTCAGGTGAATGGTGCCACTATTACTTCTACTTCTCAGACCCAGTGCCTCCGTGTCCTCCTAGACTCTGATCTGTCCTTTACTCCTCACATTCAGTCACTAACCAAATCCTGCTACTTCCACCTAAAAAACATTGCTCGGATCCGCCTCTGTCTTAATCAGGACTCTGCTAAAATGCTCATCCAAGCTCGTATTATCTCCCGCCTTGACTACCGTAACCTCCTTCTCTCTGACCTTAAGAGTTCCCAGATTCTCCCTCTGCAGTCTGTAATGAATGCCTTCGCCAGGCTCATCCACCTCACCTCCTGCACCTCTCACACCTCACCACTTTATCAATCTCTACACTGGCTTCCTATCTCCTATAGAATTCAATTCAAAACATTGGTACTCTCATACAAAGCTTAACCCCTTAGGGACCGATGACATACATTTACGTCATAAATGCATTGACTTTAAAGACCCCTGGTCCTTAAGGATTAAAGTCTACAAATGCCTAGGCCTCTCCTGGAGATTGTCTGTATGGTCTCCAATTTTTAATAATCAGAATATTCAACATTCTTACTCCGCCTATAATTTCCATACTTTTGCCCTTAGGGGTCTTTCGCCATAACCTAATTTAACCTCGAAACACAGCCCCTTCCCTACACTGCCCTAAGGTATATCATAGCTCCCTTAAGTATGCACCCCATGTATTACCTGCAATTACAGAGATCCCTTGATACACAGTTGCAAGACCTAGCCTCCTGTGATTTAGCCATTCCCATTGATTCCTTGATGCAGGCCGAGAACATATCACCGCTTCCCACCTCCCGTATTTATGCTTTGTTATGGGCAGTGTTGACCACGACCACTCCTTGGAACACAATTTCTAAATGGCTCTTCATTTTTTCAGCTCTCACTCCCCAGGACTTGATCAATGCCACAGTCTCCTCATGGAAGCTCATTTCTTCATCTAGCTACTGGGAAATGTTTTATAGACTCCTCCATCATAGGTACAAGGAATCCACTAGAATGGCCAGGGCCCACATACTATCAAATGACTGTTGCCCTAAATGTCAACATTCCTCTGTACTATGTACTGTACTGTGTACTCGCCTGCCATGCTCCCTCTAGGACGAACTGTGCCCTTTCCAGCAATGTCTCTCTTTTTTTAAAACTCCCGGATGATCGACAAGGACCAAATGCTTCTCCTGTCTGTACTGTGTGGAAAATACATAATTTCCTTTCTTACATCCTATTATGTGCTGTATCAGGGATGGATCCAGACACAAGTTTCAGGAGCGACACTCTACCAATTCTGGTGTACGATTCACTGTAACAAGGATAGGTATATGGCACAGAGATACGAACACATACATAGCTATACAGTATATACATACACAAGTACCATCTAGAAAAGCTGCTGGAGACAGGTTCAGCAACTAGGCTATTCCCAGACTTTTTAGATGGCGTCACAACCTTTTATGTCAATAAAAGCGTAATTTAGAACAAAAGCAAATGATCTCATTTACACAGAGCGATCTAACAACATTTATAATAATTTTCGAAGGAAACACCTTGAATCTGTAATCTACAGGAATTTTCTGTCATTATAACCTGAATCTTATTCCTGTACAGCAGTGAGTGACCCCAGAGCTGTCTTTGTATTTTGCCCTCTCCAATGCGAAATTGAGTATGCACAGTCTTCGGGAAATAGGATGCTCTTATTTTGTTTGGCAAGACACTCTGAAATTACCCAATTCCTAGGTATATGTCACACCCTCAGCACCTGGGGGGTCTCAGGAGGGGGCCAGGCACCCAGCGGCATCGATGGCTGGCCAGGTGCAAGCGTCCAAGCTGATCCCGGCATTCGTACACCTAATGAGGGGGCGTGGCACAGCATGATGACGCGGAGCCGCCGGCCTTATAGACAGGGCACGCAAATCGACTCAATGCCTTGATGTGAAGTTTGTTTCCCGCATCGCTAGTGTACCGTTTATTTGAGTCACTGATTCATTGTTTTATTGCTACGTTGCTGACCTGGACTGTATGAGGAACCTGATTGTTGCTGACTCGGACTGCCTACTTGACTATTCTCCCTCTGACCAAGCCTGTATGTATGCTATACCCAGAACAGACTCAGAGTGTATGCTGACTCAGAGAGTAGACTGACCCTGCATAACGCTGACCCTGATTGTACGAGGACCCTGTCTGTTGCCAAGTCGGATTGTTTACCTGATCACGCCATTTCTGAACCCTTGTGTATGAACGACTTGCATAAGCCTGACCCTGGTTACTCCTTAGCTGCTGTTAAGATTAACCCTTGCTGCCTTAGTGCATGCCATGTTCTGTTATGAGATCTGCTGCTTATATATATACCAAGGTTGTACTCTGTTTGCTGGTGTGTCAGTTCTCCCTGACTGGGAGCTATAGGATGAGCGGTCCCGACCACTCAAGGATCGGAAGGCTTAGAGGTCTGTCCAAAAGGATCCACACCACGGTTATCGAGGGTGAGCAATACAGTGAACGCGACAGTAGGCAGTAGCTGAGTGACAGGCAACAGAGGGTTGTGGTAAATGGAGTTTATTCGGCGCAAGGTTTTGTTACCAGTGGGGTACCTCAGGGGTCAGTACTTGGACCCATTCTCTTTAATATTTTTATTAGTGATATTGCAGAAGGTATTAATGGTAAAGTATGTCTTTTTTCTGATGACACAAAGATTTGCAACAGGGTTGACGTTCCTGGAGGGATCAGCCAAATGACAAATGATTTAGGTAAACAAAAAAAATGGTTGGAGTTGTGGCAATTGAGTTTTAATGTGGATAAGTGCAAGATAATGCACCTGGGACGTAAAAACCCAAGGGCTGAATATAGAATATTTGATACAGTCCTAACCTCAACATCTGAGGAAAGGGATTTAGGGGTTATTATTTAAGAGGATCTAAGGGTAAGTAGTCAATGTAATAGAGCAGCAGGAAATGCTAGCAGAATGCTTGGTTGTGTAGGGAGAGGTATTAGCAGTAGGAAAAGGGAAGTGCTCATGCCACTGTACAGAGCACTGGTGAGACCTCACTTGGAGTACTGTGTGCAGTACTGGATACCATATCTCCAGAAGGATATAGACATCTTAGAGAGAGTTCAGAGAAGGGCTACTAAAATGGAGTACAGCTTGAAGGAGAAAAGTTACCAGGAAAGGCTTAATGATCTTAATATGTACAGCTTGGAAAAAAGACGAGACAGAGGAGATATGATAGAAACATTTAAATACGTAAAGGGAATCCACAAGGTAGAGGAAGGGAGTATATTTAAACAGAAACAAAGTAGCAAAACAAGAGGACATAGTCTTAGATTAGAGGGGCAAAGGTTTAAAAGTAACCTCAGGAACCATTATTTTACTGAGAGAGTGGTGGATACATGGAACAGCCTTCCAGTAGAAGTGGTAGAGGCCAAAACAGTAATTGAATTTAAGCAGGCATGGGATAGGCATAAGGCTATCCTAAACAAAATATAAATCCAGGTAAAGTATCCATGTAATTGGGCAGACTAGATGGGCCGAAGGTTCTTATCTGCCGACATTTTCTATGTTTCTATGTTTCTATATGTAATTGCTAAACTTTAAAAAAAATGCTATTTCAAGCATTTAAATTAGTCTGTTGTATATTTTATAAACTACTTTTATTATGAACATTAACTATCTGAAGTGAACTTTCTATGATTTTGTTTTTAAAAAATGTATTGTGCTCTTTGTTTTCAGAATACGCACGGAACTAAATTTACAATAGATCGTCATAGTGGAGTTCTAAGGATAAAAACCGGGATGTCGCTAGATTTTGAAAAATCGAGAACTCATTTTGTCACTGTGTTAGCCAAGGTACGTCTTTTTATATCTGCAGATATTTTGTTATTTGTGTGTTAAATTATGCCTTACAAATATTGGGCCCTAGTCCATGGTTGGTTTTAACATAACCAGAGCTGCTGTAAACCTACCAGAGCCATTATAGGGCACTATAACAAACTTAATGCTATCATTAGCACTCAGATATGTGAGCATTAACGCTAGTTTAAGTGGTCCTAGCATATGGCCCCCCTATTACATTCTGAACGCTAACGGGTTAAAAAGCTTCCGCAAGCTTCTTGTACTTTGCGCTCCCTGTACTTAACATGGGGAGCACAAAGAGTAATTATTGTTTAGGATTCCATAGTCCTAGTGCTAATTACGCCCGCTGCGGTTAACTAAAAAGTTAATCACAGCTGGAAGCTGGTGCTAAATGATTCCGCTTTTGCAGAATCAGTCAGCACCAACTTAACCCCACCCCCCAAGAAAAAATCAGATACTCACCTCTCATCCCGTGGCGAGAGCGGTGGACCGATTTGCCGCTCCTGGCCCCCGGGAGCAGAGTGGGACTGAGACAAATAGTCCCTCCATGAATCACTCTGCGGCCCTACACGATCTTGTGAGAGAGAGATCTTGCAGGTCACGTGGCCTCGCAGGACAAGCCTCCATGGAGTCCTATCCAGGGCTTAAGGCTGCATTACGTGGCTGGCTGCTGAATCAACGTCTGCCCCATAGGGGAAACCTGCAGACATAAGATTGCAATAGCTCTGGTTACACCAACCTTGGAATAGGGTCCATTGTCTTCTAAGTGAAAAGTATGGGACAAATAAGATCTTCCTCCTCAATCAGTAAAAAAAATAATTAATTTAAAAAAAATAAAAGTCTTTCCAAAAGCTCTAAATGCTCAGTGTAGTGTTTGTTATTATCGGGTGCTATCATTTGTCCTTTGCACCACAAATAGCATGCAGTAATATAATTAGTAGGCCGAGAGGCCGCCAGGGCCTCGAAGACGCCGAGTGGCTGCCAGGACCTCGAGCAGGCTGACAGATGGCTGGGGCCTCACTTAGGCTCATTGGCCACCGAGACCTCGATTAGGCCCATCGCAGCCTGGGCCTCGAGTGAGCTCATTGGAATCTTTTTAAATTTATTTATTTGTTGTTTGTTTTAAAAACAATTTATTATTTCTATTTTTTTACAACAACCTTTTTTATTTTTTCATTTTTAAAAAAAACTTTTTGTATTTTTTTAAAATACATTTTTGTTTGTTTTACTTTTTAAAATACTATTTAAAATTATTTTTAAAAGACCTTTTTATTATTTAGACACATTTTTACTACATTTTCTCAGTATTGTGCTCGTCGGCCACATTACATTACTGACGTTAATGTTAACGCTCACTTGCGTGAGCATTAACATTAGCTGCGGTGTCTACTGCATATTACAATCCAAACGCAAGCGGGTTAAGTAACCCGTTTGCGTTTGGTACCTTGCGCTTTGCGCAAGGTTACTGTACTTTGTGTTCCCTATACTTAACATGTGGAGCGCAAAGTGTTAATCAGCGTTAGTATTACAATCTATTAGTGCTGATTAACGTCTGGCTGTGGTTAGCAAAAGGTTAACGGCAGCCAGGACTTGGTGTTAACGGATTCCACTTCTGAAGAATCCGTTAACACCATCCAGAAAAAATAAAAAAATTAATGCTCTACTCGGAAAAGAAGAACTTTTGCCTCAAGGACAATGGAGTCAAACCAGCACATTTAAGGATTAAACCTATATTTCATAACAAAAAAACAACAACAAGAGAGATTGTGGCAAATACAACACAGCTATAATAAGCTGGTTAAAACCACTTGCGCTGGTATCAAATAGAAGACATAAATTAAACATAAATTTTTATTAGATTGATTCTAAAAATAAATAGACATACAATTCTATATAGAAAAATACTCAGTATACTGAAAAACAGTGAGAAAATGTGTATAATGAGAGACCAAAATAGTATGAATTATCCCTATCCTCAATTCAGCAAATACAACTTAATTGGTTGATTAGTTAGCAGGATAGTGTATGGTTAGTGTATGGTTAGAATATCACTTAACAGTAGATAGAGGGTGTAGAGTAGACAACTGGATGAGCTAATGTACTGCAGTATAAGGATCCTAGATTGAACAATTAACTAACTTCTATAATAAACTTGGTCTCAGTCCTAAAAGGGATACACCAAGCACCAATGAGCTAAGTTAGGTAATGATTAAATATCACCAACCTATACCATGGACAATTAAACCATTCAATTAGTCAATATCTCATGTCCAGAAGGTAAAGCCCTAAATACGAACGTTCATTTGGAAAACATGTTATATCAAAGTTGAGTAGTTAAATACATACAAGAAAGGGGTCAATAAACTGTGTTGAATAAAGATAGGTATCGCCGACACATACCATGGACAAATACACCATTTAATTGGTAAGTAACTCGTGTCCAGAAGGTGCTGCCCTGAATAAAGAAGAATCTTGTGCTGACCCAATCTACAAAAACACACAGTACTACACAATGAATTATTCAAGTTGGTTGCTGCAGAGTTGGTTGCTGCAGTAAAATAGCCCCAATGGCAATAAATTGTTTAAAAATATTGTATCAAAGTTGAATAGTTGAATAAATTCAAAAAAAGGGGATCAATGAACTGTATTGAATAGATTGGTATCGCCGACACATACCATGGACAAATACACCATTTAATTGGTAAGTAACTCGTGTCCAGAAGGTGCTGCCCTGAATAAAATGGAGAATCTTGTGCTGACCCAATCTACAAAAACACACAATACTGCACAATGGATTATTCAAGTTGGTTGCTGCAGTGAAATGAATTGTTTGTAATCATAACACCATTGACAACAGTATACATGAGCCAACTGCTAAAAATAATGTGACATGATCAGTAACAAACGCTAACGCGCGTTTCGCCACTAAACAAGAGCGGCTTCGTGCAGAGCGTCTGGACGAAGCTGCTCTTGTTTAGTGGCGAAACGCGCGTTATTTTTTTAGCGTTTTAGGACTGAGACCAAGTTTATTATAGAAGTTAGTTAATTGTTCAATCTAGGATCCTTATACTGCAGTACATTAGCTCATCCAGTTGTCTACTCTACACCCTCTATCTACTGTTAAGTGATATTCTAACCATACACTAACCATACACTATCCTGCTAACTAATCAACCAATTAAGTTGTATTTGCTGAATTGAGGATAGGGATAATTCATACTATTTTGGTCTCTCATTACACACATTTTCTCACTGTTTTTCAGTATACTGAGTATTTTTCTATATAGAATTGTATGTCTATTTATTTTTAGAATCAATCTAATAAAAATTTATGTTTAATTTATGTCTTCTATTTGATACCAGCGCAAGTGGTTTTAACCAGCTTATTATAGCTGTGTTGTATTTGCCACAATCTCTCTTGTTGTTGTTTTTTTGTTAATGCTATATTCACCTCCTGTCCTGCGGCGAGGACCCCGGCTCCAACTGCCTCCTCCAGCCGGCGGGAGCAGGGAAAGACTGGATGCTCGTGGCTGTGCTCAGCGCTGCCGCATGCATTGCGGGGGTTACCACGCAGTAACAATGCAGGCAGCATTTTTTGCGCCTGCATTGTAATCCAAGTGACCTGTATGTCAAACCCACAGATTGAAATAACCTATTACATTTCTCTAGTTTTCGCCACGAAAAAGTATTACAATCTTTGCCAAAAAGTCAATACACTAGGGTGGTACGGAATGTACCCTGATAAACTCGAGATGAGACTGGGAAAAATACCCAAATTTTTTTTAGATCGAGCATATCCTAACAAATTGCTAGTTGATGAAAAGGAGAGGGCATTGACTTTAATTTGTGCAGAGCCAATTGCCCCATGGAACGATTTAATGATGACAAATTGGAAAGGATTGCATTTACAACAACCTTTAGTAGAGCGAGTATGGGTATCAATGCAATAATTCGAAAGCACTGGAAAATATTAAATAAAGAGTTTTCTGGGGTGAAGGAATATAAAACACACCCCTGTTTTCATAAAAAAGAAATAAGAACGTTCAGGATTATTTGGTGAGGGAAGACATGCAGAGTTATTCAAAGAGATCCGAATGGCTGCCGAAAGGTAACCGAACGCTGAAAATCAGCGTTCAGTTACCTTTCTTGGCCATTCGACTATTCAGAGAGCAGGCACATATGGTCCCTGTTCGGTGCCTGTTCGAGGGCAGTGAAATCCCCATAACTTCGGCTATTAAGAGAACAAAAACCAGCAGTGGAAAGTTGCCGAATTGCCCTGCCATTCGGTGGCTTCATGCGGCAGATTTATTCAGGCGAATCCCATAGGCTTCCATGTTAAAAATATTCCCATTTTAATTCAATATCTAATAAACCGTTTATTATAATATTCTGCAGTAAAAAGATTCTTTATTGTTAGATTTTTTAGGATCTTTTAAGTATTTTTTGGGATTTTTTTGCCAAAATTCTTTTGCCGATTTTTTTTTTTTTTAAAACGTTTGTTCTTTTTTCTGTAACAGCCCTTTTTATTATCATTCATTGGACCTCATATGTAAATTTCAGACATTTTCGCTCAGTAGTTTGTTTGCAAACAGCGTTTCACTTTTCAAACATTCGAACGAACATTTTTTTTTTCCCACTCCATTCGTCTGCAGTGTCGGGTTTTTCCGGCGGCTGTGATCGGCTCCTGCTTGGGTTTCTCCGGTGTGTTCGGCGGGGTTAATCCAGATGTTTTTGCAGGTTTTCTGCGTGCATTGGGCAGGTTTTCGGCGGCTTTTCCCTGCACTACGACGGCCCTGTGGTGCTTGTTGAATACACCGCAGGGTCGCCAAAAAAGGAATCGCCAAATTGGACCAAATTGAAGAGAATGAAAAGTCACCAAACATGCGGTGACTTTTCGATTCTCTTTGAATAACCCTGATAGGCTCGTTTAAAAATAAAAACAAACCTTTTTAGGAGAGAAGAGAAATGGAACATATCCTTGTCTACCATGTAGCTGCTGCAATGCAGTGTTTAAAGGAGACACTTTTGTCCACCCACAAACAGGTCAAGGATTTAAAATCATTTTTTTTTTACGTATGACAGCACTTTTGTAATTTATTTGATTAAGTGTCCCTGTGGACTTTTATATGTGTTTGAAACAACTAGAAAAATAAAAGAGAGAATAACAACATAAATCCACTCTCCATATAGGTAAAGTGGATTTACCAGTACCAGAACATTTTCAAAAGGAAAATCATTTAGTAGCACAACTTAATTTTCAGGTCATTGATTGGGTGCCACATTTAAGACGGGGGGAAATCGGCTTGCTTTGTTAAAAAGAAAGAAAAAGAATGGATATTTAAATTAGATACCTTGTGGCCATGAGGCCTTAATAAGGAGTTAAATTTGGATATGTTTCTATGAGAGGTATTGAGTTATACATGTTCCAGTGAGATGTATTTATTTGCATTGAAAGAGATGTCTACTTGCTAGAATGTATTAAGTATATAACTGTCTGAACAATGTAAGAGTTAACTATTGCAACCGCACCTACGAATTGGGACATTGGATTGTTTTTATTGTATATAAGAGGAGTAGTGAGAAGGTAGAATATGCATGACTAAGGCCTAGAGCCGAAACGTTGCAATTTTAGCCTCCCTTGGACAGTGAATAAAGATATTTTTTTCTATGGTTATTTTGGTGTGGCCCATTGTTTTTGTGAAAGTCTGATATGGGACAACGGACCCCTTGGTGGAGCACCCAGAGGATTACCATATGACAGGTTTGCTCCCACTGTGGTAGCCATGCTTTTCTGCCTCTGCATTATCTTTTTTTTACACATACAAAATTTTTGAGAGGGATGCAGAAGAGGAACAAGATGACATCAGGGGATAAAATACATATTTGCCATATCACAGAACATCTCAAAGGAGTAGCTACAGACACTGTAAACAATATCTTAGATAAGTCTGCTATCAAGCCTCCATCATCCAGCCGACAGTGGCACCATCGAGTCGGCATCCCAGGGGACAAAATAGTCCAAGACCCTCTGTGGCGAGGGGTGCATGGGATGTAGATAGCAAGGGGCAGGGGAGAGTAATGTAAAGAGGGAGAGAGAGAAGTAAGATGAGAAAGAGAGAAAAAAAGAGAGGGGGTGGAGAAGAGAGGGGGAGAAGTAAAACAGTTAAGAGAAAGCTGCAAGAGAAAACCTGAACCGCGTCCCTACACGCACCCCACAATCTCAACCAGAGAACGTAAGGGCTCTAGGAGGGGAGAGCAAACACCTTCACCCTCTGAGACCACACTCGTTGGAAATGGGCCATGCAGTCAGACGTTCCATAGTTAGAACATACCAAATTTTAGAGTCAATCTTAGATCGGGGGGAGGAGGACTCTTCCAAGTTTGCAGCAAGCAGATACGCACAACCATGCAGATCCAAGAAACAAGCTAGAGTTTGCAGCGAAGGAGCCGAACGGAGGGGTGAGGCTTATTCAGCAGGGCAGTCCATGGGTTGAGGGAGCATCTGCCCAGGTCTGCAAACACGCCCTCCAAATATTTCTGACCATGCCACAGGACCACCATGAGTGGAAGAAAGTACCCTCATCCCCACATCCCTGAAAGCACTCAGACAAGGCCCCAGAAATGCATCTTGCCAGTGTAGTCGGGTGAAGGTTCCACTGAGCCAGATTCTTGTAACAATTTTCCCTAATCGTTGAGCAGAACGTCACCCTGGTGTTGCAGTCAATAATATCTGTCCATTCCTCCTGAGGGCACGCCGAGCCCAAGTCCCTTTCCCATTTTGCAATATAAGGAGGGTCCTGGGGGAACGAAGCGTGGAGCAGCTGGCCATAGAGAACCGAGATGAACCCCCTTCATAGGGCCCTCTCTACTACAGCTCCTCTCATTAGGGGTCAGTCTAGAGAATGGGGCAGCCCTGATACAGGCCCAGGCAAAGTGAAGGAGTTGCAAAGCCCAGAAAGCCTCACGAGGAGGCAAGGCGTGCGACTCCCATAGATACCCCATAGTAACCCTGGAGCAGCAGGTGACCCAACTCCGTAAGTATTTGGGAATTGAGGTGATCTGTGTCTTGTGACTCACTGCCAGTGCCACGCAGTATTTTGGGGGTCAATAATTTCTACAAAATATCTGGGAATTGAGGTGATCTGTGTCTTGTCACACAGCCAGTGCCACACAGTATTTTGGGGGTCACTAATTTCTACAAAATATCTGGGAATTGAGGTGATCTGTGTCTTGTCACACAGCCAGTGCCACGCAGTATTTTGGGGGTCACTAATTTCTACAAAATATCTGGGAATTGAGGTGATCTGTGTCTTGTCACACAGCCAGAGACACGCAGTATTTTTGGGGTCACTAATTTCTACAAAATATCTGGGAATTGAGGTGATCTGTGTCTTGTCACACAGCCAGTGCCACACAGTATTTTGGGGGTCACTAATTTCTACAAAATATTTGGGAAGTGAGGTGATCTGTGTCTTGTGACTCACTGCCAGTGCCACGCAGTATTTTGGGCGTCAATAATTTCTACAAAATATCTGGGAATTGAGGTGATCTGTGTCTTGTCACACAGCCAGTGCCACACAGTATTTTGGGGGTCACTAATTTCTACAAAATATCTGGGAATTGAGGTGATCTGTGTCTTGTCACACAGCCAGTGCCACGCAGTATTTTGGGGGTCACTAATTTCTACAAAATATCTGGGAATTGAGGTGATCTGTGTCTTGTCACACAGCCAGAGACACGCAGTATTTTGGGGGTCACTAATTTCTACAAAATATCTGGGAATTGAGGTGATCTGTGTCTTGTCACACAGCAAGTGCCACACAGTATTTTGGGGGTCACTAATTTCTACAAAATATTTGGGAATTGTTATAATCCGTGTGTTCTCACTGGCTGCCACCCATCAGGGGGTCTCACTGATTTATAGGAGGTTTCTGAGACTTGTAATCTGTGTCTTCTCACTGCCAGCTGTCAGGGGGTCCCAGGGGGTCCCACAGGGGATCTCAATGGAGTCCATAGGACTCCATTGAAGCGAACGCTGGTGATCACATCATCAGCCAGATCTCACCTTGCGAGATCCGGCCGGTCAGCTTAGTGATACGCATTTGGAGACAGGAGGGACTTTTTCCCCCAGTTTTTCCTTGCTCCCGCCGGACTGAGGAGGCGGACAGAGCCGCGGTCCTCGCCATGGGACAGGAGGTGAGTATCTTGATTTTTTTGGGGGGTTTCTGGATGTTGCTAACGGATTCTGCAGAAGCAGAATCCGTTATCGCCAAGTCCTGGCTCCGGTTAACTTTTTGTTAACCGCTGCCAGACGTAAATCATGATTAATCTGATTAACACTTTGCGCTCCCCATGTTAAGTATAGGGAGTGCAAAGTACAATAACCTCGCGCTGAAAAGTGCAAGATACCAAACACTAACAAGTTACTTAACCCGTTAGCGTTGGATTGTAATATGTGTAAACTACTTGGGCTAACGTTAACGTTCACGCAGATGAGCGCTAACGTTAGCACCAAGTATGTAATTTGGCCCTGTGAGTTTTATAGCTGTGGAGATCCGTGATTCACTCATATACAGACACTGCACATTACTGTGAGTTTTATAAATGATCTGCTGTATTTCTGCTGCTCTCAATGACATACTTATGGCTATGGGCTGCCGTAACATCCTTGATTGTGCTTTCTAACTTACTGTATTTTTCGCTCCATAAGACGCACTTTTCTCCCCCCAAAAAGTAGGGGAAAAGTGGGTCTTATGGAGCGAATGCCCCATGATATGCCTCAGCTCACCTGCCGCCGCCGCGTTCGGCTCCCTCTGAGCGTGCGTCCGGCGGCAAGGAGCTTGGGCACTCGCCTGGGGGAGCCACGTGACCGCGATCTCGCGAGATCGCGGTCACGTGGCTCCCCCAGGAGAGTGCCCAAGCTTCCAGCCGCCGGACGCACGCTCAGAGGGAGACGAACGTGGCTGCGGCAGCAGGTGAGCTGAGGCATATCCATGAGCTGCTGGGGCATATCCATGTGTGAGCTGGGGCATCTCCATGAGCTGGGGCATATCCATGTGCTGGGGCATATCTATGTGCTGGGGCATATCCATGTGTGAGCTGGGGCATATCCATGAGCTGGGGCATATCCATGAGCTGGGGCATTATCCATGTGTGAGCTGGGGCATATCCATGTGTGAGCTGGGGCAAATCCATGTGTGAGCTGGGGCATATCCATGAGCTGGGGCAAATCCATGTGTGAGCTGGGGCAAATCCATGTGTGAGCTGGGGCATATCCATGAGCTGGGGCATATCCATGAGCTGGGGCATATCCATGAGCTGGGGCAAATCCATGTGTGAGCTGGGGCATTATCCATGTGTGAGCTGGGGCAAATCCATGTGTGAGCTGGGGCAAATCCATGAGCTGGGGCATTATCCATGAGCTGGGGGACAGTATCCATGAGCTGGGGCAAAATCCATGAGAGGAGCTGGGGCAATATCCATTATTACACTATTTGATTCAGAATATTTATTTTCCTGTTTTCCTCCTCTAAAAACTAGGTGCGTCTTATGGTCAGGTGCGTCTTATGGAGCGAAAAATACATCTAGTATCCTTTGAGCACCTTAAGACACATATGCAGATCACAGAGAGACACAGGGCAGAAGCAGATGCTGGGCCCATGAAGACACTGGGCACACTGGGCAAAAGGAGACTCACAGGTAGACTCTGAGGTCACTGGAATAAAGAGCAGGCTGAAGAAGTTGGACACGCAGAGCCGCAAGGGTCTTGGAGGCACTGGATAAGTAGGGCACAGGAGCTTGGAGACGTAGAGAGCTCTTGGAGAATTAAAAGGCACTTGGAAGGTATGCTGGCTGGAGCCTTGCATAGGTATGCTGGCTGGAGGCTTGGCTAGCTCCATTGGCTGGTGGCTTGGAGAGATTCCATGATACACATGAGTCAAACAGAATACAGGATTCACAGGACATGTGATCCACCTTTCTTGGCGAGAGAGCTGACAAACTGAAGCTCTGAGAATAGAGCGTGATCTCCATTTCTAGTAAGTCCATCAGACTGATCAGCAGCACCTGGGGTAAAAAGATTCATTGTGTGGCCACAGCATTCCTGGAGTGGATCAGTAGATTGAAGAAAACCTGTGATGGTATTTACTGGGCAGGAGAGCTGCTGCTGGAAATATGAATTTAACCCTTTGCCGCGGAGCTGGTTGTGCTCGGCGGCGGGGCTCTAAAGCCGGTGGGGCATTCTAGTATGCCCCTTGCCAGCTGCTGCGGTGGGACCATCCTCCTATGGACTCCAGGAGGTGATACGCGTGGTGATGACATGGAAGAGCTACTGCGAGTGTCACAGAGGGTAGCGCTTTGTTCCAGGGCAAGGTGCTGAAGGTTTTCCCGTAGCGTCCCCATTTTAGCATTAATTTCCAGACCGTTACTTCTCCAGCACCTTGCCCTGGCATGAAGTGCTACCTTCGGTGATACTCACGGTAGCGCTTCTGCGCTGCCGTATCACCTCCTAGAGTGTATAGGACAACATGAAGGGTTGCTCGTTATCGATTAATCGATTCGTTGTTCCAGCCCTAAATAAGTGTTTTAATACATGTATTTTTGGCAGGGCCGGTGCAAGCATTTTTGTTTACTCAGGCTAAGTTGCGTTTTGGTGCCCCCTCCACCCAATCCGTGCCATGCCAATCGGGAGTGTTTGGTGTCCTCATGCATTGCCAATCTATGCTGTGCCTGGTGCCCCTCCTGTGCCACAGGGCCAATCTACAGAGTGTGTGGTCCCCTCCTTTGGCAATGTGGTAAATGGCAATGGTGCAGGCACTGCACAAATTTGCAATGTGGCCTGGTGGTGCCCCCTGGTCTTGCTGTGTTAATATACCCACATATTTCAAACTGCCTGCCACTCCCAGTGTTTCCCTGTGATCCTTCTACCTACCACTCTCACTCTGATGCTGTGGTCCACTGTCTGACTCCAGAAGCAGACTGGCAGCAGGGTTCTCGTCCTCTAATTCAATTCACTCCCCTTAATTCATTTTTCCCCTTTAATTACTTTCACCCCCTCCCCCCTTAAATTCATTTCATATAGCGTATGACAGAGCTCCACAGCAATAAAACTCACAGTAATGTACCGATATCAGTTTACTCAAACCCCCCAGCAGAACATTACACACACACCCAGCAAAACATTACACAAACCCCAGCAGCACATTACACACACACACACACCCCAGCAGAACATTACACACACACCTCCCCAGCAGAACATTACACCCCCAGCAGAACATTACACCCCCGAGCAGAACATTACAACCCCCCGAGCAGAACATTACACACACACACACACCCTCCCCTCCCTCATTTTATTCAAACCTTTTAAAAATCTTCTCTCGGCCTCTCTTCCCAGTCCTCCTTCACACTACAGTGGAACCACGCAGGCTTACTCTGCTGCAGGGCCGCACCCTAAGCTTTGGGGTTTGTCCTCCAGGCTTTTCTGCTGCTGCGTGCCCTGGCTATGCGTGTCACATGAGGGGGCGGTGCCAAATTATGCAGTGTGCCTGCTCATGTTTAGAATGTGGGACTGAGGCAGGCACACTGCATCAGTTTGAGAGTGCGCGGCTGGGCCCCTGGTTGACATCTGAAGATCATTCATAGCTCCGCTTCCGGTATTTTAAAAACAGAATTATTCCGCCCCTCACACTGACAGCAAGCCAGGACAGTAAGGCGGATGCCTGTGCCGCATTACACTAGCGCTGGCCCTGATTTTTGGAGATACCACGCTACAAATATGCTTCTTCTCTAGAAAAAAAGTGCCTTCTTTCACTAATATAGATTTATAAATTTACAGGATGGAGGAGGTAAACTTCATGGTAAGCACCAGATTTTTTCCTCCACTACTACAGTGACAATCAATGTTGAAGATGTGCAGGACTCGCCTCCAGTATTTATAGGAACTCCATATTATGCATATGTATATGAAGACATCACATTGGTAGGTTTTTCTTTATTTTACAATAAATGTGTTTTTTATAAAACCTTTTTTTCTTCATCTTTTTCTTGACCTTCTTATCTGAGGTGTAAAATGTCCCCAATAATTTCTATCTTACTTATGCTTTTTACCCCTTTCTCACACTTGTTCAAATCCTTCCAAGGCTAACCATATATTTTTCAGTTTTAGTTTTCTGCTTCTGAATTGATTCAACACTCTCTTTGTGGTTTTTTTTGTTTGTTTTTTTTAATTCTCTGAATAGAACCATTTTCTGTTAGATATTAAACACTGCATTATTTTCTTTTTAGCCTCTTTTAAAATAATGGTCAAGATTATCTACTATATTCTAGACTGCCTTTTAAAGGACAAGTCTTGTGACCACTGTAATGAACCACTTGGCTGTGAAGGACGCTCTCAACACGTCGTCTCGATCGAGCAGTACCTCTCTTTAACCCCTTAGGTGCCGGTTCGCGGTCCTCTCTCTCCCTGCCCAATCATCACAAATGGATCCGTCCAAAGGACCCCCGTATTTTCCAACAGGTGGCAACTAGAGAGTCATGTATCTTATAATTGGAAAGGACAGAGCATAGCCTTTCCAATGACACCAACATATTGTTCACTTTTAAATTATAATTTGAACAATGATGCTGCACTCATCAAAAATTACGTTTTTAATTCACGCAGCAATTGTGGAACGAAACTAGGAACTATTTGTTCCCAGTCTCACTCTGCTACCGGCGACAAGAAAAGGAGATTCTGGCCACCCTTTTCACCGTGGGATGAGAGGGGAGTATGGGATTTTTAGGTGGGGGATTTGGAGCGTGTTACATGATTTTGCATTTGCTTTGCAGAATCATTTAACACCAGCTTTAAGTATGTGTTTAAATGTTTCCTTTCCTGTCCAGCGGCGCACTCTGTAAACGCCACGGTGGTGCCTGCAGCGTGCCCACCGCATCCCAGTCAACTGGAGCAGGCACGTTGCGCGCCGCCCCTCACGTAACACGTCACGTGAGGGGGCAGCGCAGGCGCCACCGCAGCATTTATGGAGTGCGCCGCTGGCTGCCTTTTAATTTCTACGAGGGAAACCGGCGGGGGCCCACTGTGTCGCCCCAAACCGGGCCCCTACTGACCCGCGGGCCCTCGGGCAGTGCCCGCGTGCCCGATGGGTCAGTCCGCCCCTGGTCTACACCAGTTTAACTGCATTATAGACCATTTTGAGAACCCTGAATCTAAGCCCTATTTCAGATATTTCACAGAAGTGTAGTAACTGCTTTTTGCAGGCAGGTGGTGAAATCTGCCTGCCAAATAGGTTATTACAGGTAAGGAACACGTTACAAATATTCCCAAATATGTTTTAAGGTTTAATAAATTGGGAATGTATTCCCAAAAAAAAACACTGGTTCCTAACAGTGTATTTTTTTTTTAAAGAAAAAAAAAACACTTGGCAGTGAAGGGGTTAATTGTTCATTTAGAAGGATAGGAGATATTCCTTTATAGCAGCGTGATGCAATATCTACGCTTTGCTTTCGGCTCAGTTGTAATACAGCCTGGGGTTGTTAGGCTCATGGCTTGGTTGAAAAAGGGCCCTTGATTATTAATTATACAATTGTGAGGTTCAATTTGCCGCAAAGTAAAGGTTAGTGAATCATGCTGCTTTCCTCACTTTTTTCAGTGAGGCATCTTACAAATGTCAACTCTAGTTCATTGGTTTTATTTATTAATTTTACATTAAATCATCTTTTTTGTGTAATTGTCGTTTTGCTGATTCAACAGGGATCTGAAATATTTACTGTAATGGCATATGACGGAGATAGAGGAATTCCAAACATTATTTATTATGGTCTTATTGATGGTAAGTAGTAGTTGGAGTCTTTATATACAGTCTGTGTTTTTTCCCTGTATATCGATCTGTATATTGTATAGGGATGTGCGTTTCGAGTTTCGGAATTTCGGAATTTTCACGAAATTTCCCGATTCGTGTCTTCGGATTCGGCCGATTTTCCGAATCGGATCGGACCCGAAAACCGACAGATCCGAAAAGTTTTCCGAGCCGAAACGAAAATTTTTCGGAGTTTTCGAATGGACTTGAAATGTGTCAAATCGAAATTTATTTTCGCTCTATTCATGATTTCGGTTCCATTCGTGATTTCGGTTCCATTTTGGTAATTCTGGACATCGTATATTTAACTATTATCGGTTATATCGCTGATTCTGTAAATTTTGTATTTGTAACTGCGTATCACTTGTTTCTTGTTTCCAATGATCCGATAATTCTGTCGATACGATAATACCGCACACAGGCGTGAAGGGAAGCCGTGAAATGCCTCAGCAGCGAAAGGATTAATTTTTTTTTGTCTGTTTTAAATCATTTATTTGTTGTTTGTTTTTTCGTTTCAGATCATTTTGATCAACTATTTTTCCATTTTAAAACCTTTTGTTCTGGTTTTTATTTTTAAAGTCAGACCATTCGGGTCAGTTTAGCGTTTTTTAAATCGTTTTGTTCATTTTTTTTGGTTCCTTGGCTTTCATACCATTTTTTTAATGTGATTAAATAAAGTTGTGAAATGTATATTCATAAGAAAAAAAGGATCTTTATTTAATAAAAAAAAACACGATAGAATCGCCAGAATTATCGTATCGACAGAATGAATTATCGGATCCGAAAAACAAACCAAAAATTTATTATAAAAAAATATATAAAGTATAAAAAAGTAAACCATAGTAGTTTACGTCAAAACGAATAGAGTTAGACACTTTGAAACGAGGAGAACAGACGGTCCGAAATAAACAAAAATTTCCGAAAAGTCGATACAAAAACAAGCAAAGTGACCCGAAAACACGAAAAATGGTCGATATTCTGAAAAAAAACTGTACACGAAAAACGAGCCGAACCAAACCGAATCTAAACAGAAATCGGTCGAAACGAGCCGAATCGAAAATTTTAACCATCCGAACAAATCGAACCGAAAAAACAATCGGTGCACAAGCCTAATATTGTATACATGACTGCATTGGTGTGATTATCATAATGGCTTGCTTAAACATGGTCATCCATTTATATTTGTGACTATCAATAAAGAGAAATATATTTTACTTTATTTGAGTTGTGCATCGAGTTACATTGTTTTGTTTTTTGTACTGGTTTTTGACATGGCCCCTGGTAATGCATGTTATAATGCTGAGGTCTGAATATGCCCGATCTCAAGTTAATCCTTGCTGTACTCCTAAACTACCTAAAGTAATACTACACCTGAGGCTGGCCCAATTAAGTGGGCCTTGCTGGATATAGGTGACTACATCTCTATAGAGATGATCACTCTTGATAAACACCGTTGAGTTTGAAACGTGTTGAGTGTGTCTCTTTGTTTTTTAACAGTTTATTTTTACTAAGATAGCGACCAATAATATGGATGAGCTGATTTGACTGGAATATATTTCTAACCAATTAATGAAATTTGCATGGCTGCCTAAAATGAGATATGGTACTGTTAGGTACCAGTGCAGTTTTTGCCTTTTACCAATTTCTAGGCTGCATTTAGCGATGTGAGATTGGCCTAATCTATATTGTCCCTGTATAGGTTCCACACTGTTGTGGTCTTGGTATGCAGTGGTGCTGTGCTTCATTTATATACTAATATTTAATTCAGTCTGCTTAGTAAATTGGTCTGTGACAGTAATTACTGTGCCATCTGTGCTTCTCATTTTTCATCATTTATGTTGTGTACATATGGGCTTCTATGTGTGTGGCCTGGTATAATGGTGTATTGTGGTTCTATGAATTTCCACTCTGAGTAAAGAGGTACTTTCAAGCCACTGTGGAAGTGTCCTATTTGAAGGTTCATTTCTGACCTATATGTACCTTTCTTGTAAGATTTTGTGTGGTTTTGATATATTTCTGTTTATTATTTTTCTTCAATAAAGACTGTGGTCTGTGGGTTTTACCTAATTCTGCGATTATTTTTTGCACCATGTCCCTGCCCGTTAGGGGAGTGTGGGAGTAGTCTCCTTATTCTTCCTAGGTGTTGTGTGTTTTTTTTCTGTATTTCTGAGTGGGTTAGGCCCGGTTAATTGTCAAGGCCATATATTTACATCTTGTTTGAGAGAGACCTTTATGCTCACTCTCAGTATATACAACTTTTTCTCAAGGTAGAACAATAGACTGTCTAATACTCATCCACCATGTTTTCTGATATTGATAGTGTTTTACAAAATCATACTTAAAGATAATCACTAAGGCTAGGGTCAGACGAACGCATTTTTCACGTTGTCCATGAAAAAGTGCGTTCGAACGAATGGACGTATTTTTTCACGGAATACGCGATAGCGGTCATACGATGCGCATTTTCGTCCGTGATTTTGTATGGATCATCAATAAAACCCTTTTGCGTCTGGACGTTATGTTGGCCGGACGTGTGCAGCGTCTGACGTCTCCCAATCACGCAAACACGCCGCTATGCGGCCGCAGCGCACTCTGTACGTCAGTAGTAGCGGTTTGACGTTCTCGAAAAAATGCGTTCGTTGGCCACTTGCGTTGCACGGACGAACTTTCGTGCGGCCGTTTGTCGTATGTTCCCCGGCATTGGACGTCATTTTCTGCTAGCACGGCCGTGATTTCGTGCGGCTAAACGCACGTTAAAAATGCTTTCGTCTGACCTTAGCCTTAATGACATAGGATTGTGTTATATAAGGGGCTAAAATAATGCACAACCTAAGTGTGTTCTAATTATTATATGCCACTATACAGAACAACTATATTTACATTGACAGGTATTAATAACTTTGAATGCAGGAATCTCAATCTGCTTCTGACTTTTCTATTAAAGTATCTCAGAATACATATATTGGAAACCTTAATGTGTGTTATTGCACAGTATTTTTTTTTACACCTGTAATTGACTTCTCCACAGTAATACTTTCCAGATTTTAATTTATGTAGTACATTAGATCATCTACAATAACAAACATATTATTTTCTGTTTATGTCAGGAGGCGATGGAGCTTTTGCAATCAACAATGCTACAGGAGTGATTATGCTAGTAAAAAATCCAAATGAACTCATGAAAGAGGTGTACGAATTGAAAATCCAGGTACAAGTTTGCTTTGCATAGTAAAAATTAAAGTCAGACTATAGCTAGGGTTAAAACAGGAAGGGGTAGGAAACAGAGGTGTAAAATATTAACCAGCAGCCGTCTGCTAAAGGGCCACTCTATTAAAAATGTACCCTTCTTTCTTTCTCCTTAGAGAATTCATTAGTGAATGTTTTCAGGGTTTGTAGAGTGTACCTTTGAGCTTGGCCATTCTGAAAACCAGTTACAGAGATTAATATCTCTTTTCCTTTTTCTTCTCATTACCTTGGTGCACACATTAGAAAAGTTTGATTACACGATGTGTAACCTAATGATGCTAAACTGTCATGATGGACAGTCAGTTTAGGCTTGCAATCGTTTTTTACATTATAAAATCATGAATTATGTCACCGTTTCTAATAAAATTTCTAATAGAGATACCTACTTGATTGTTAAACAATAGCATGTTTGCATCTTTCTAAAAAATTACTGGCATACTTGTCATTCTTGTGACACTTGCATTGTGTTTTTTTGCTTCTATTACAGGTTTCGGAAATAACCCCTGAAGATGCTGTGGTGGCTCATGCTTTCACAATCGTTACGATAAGAGTAGTTGACCTTAACAATCATCCTCCGACCTTCTATGGGGAAAATGGACCACAGAACCAATTTGAACTTACAATGTATGAGCATCCTCCAGAGGGAGAGATCCTGAGGGGGCTTAAAATAACTGTCAATGATTCTGATCAGGTAAGTTGAACTCACACTATAATTTTATTTTTCCATCCATGTCATTTTTTAAAATTTCTAATCATAATCAGAAACCGAGTACCTGTTTAGTATTTGAATATTTGACTGTTGACCCGTTAGTAAGTCGGTATCGGCACTTTTTAGCTCCAGCTTACTGTACTTTCCACTCTCTATGCTTGACATGGGGAGCGCAAAGTGTAATCATATACTGTAGTAATTAGTGTTAGGATCACAAAGTCCTAACGCTAATTACAACGAGCTGTCGCTAAATAATAAAGTTAGTATCACCTTAGAGCTGTAGCAGAAGCGGGATCAGTTAGCAGCAGCTGTAAACCCCCAAAAAATCGAATTCTCACCTCTCATCCCGTGGGGAGAGCGGCGGCTCAATCTGCCTCTCCTCGCTTCGGGAGGAGAGTGAGACTGGGGGAAAAAAGTCCCCAGTTTCCCTCTGTGATCACTCCGCAGACCTGCATGAGCGTCAGGTGCACTGTGTGTGGTGAGCGGGGGAGTCCGGTTTGCGGCAATTACAGGATGCTACACAGGTTGCATGGCACGAGCTTAGGTTTATTTAAACACACAGACAGGGCAGATACAGAAATAGAACTGATACACAGAATGCAATACAAAAGGAAGAGACTAGAAGGTGACTAGACACAAGAACAAGACATGAAGGGGGCGTGTCCTGACCTCGAGGAGAGAAGCTGCCTCTTTGCTGAGCTCTGCAACGAGACGCTGGATTTAGCTATTCAGCGTCTGTTTTTGTACCCCGTTTTTGGCGCACTCTCCTCTGACAGGTAGCTGGTTGTCCAGGGATCCTTTTGAAGTATTGGAGTGGCTGGGACCCTGGCTCCTTGTGACCATCTTGCAGTCTCTCCTGTCTGCGGCCCACAGCAAGTGGCGGCCATCTTGCGGCCTGTGTTTGTGTCTCCACGATCTCTACCATCGGCACTCATGGGCAAGAAATTGAAAGATACCGGAGCGGCTGGGGGCTCTAATCTACCCGACATCCGGACATCTCTGGGAGCTGGACGGATGGGAGGAGTCGGAGGCCCTAAGGTTAACTCTGTCTTGCTGCCCTCGGAGGATGCTGACCAGCCCCTGCCTGTGAGTGCACCTGCTGTGCTGTCTGCGGCGCCGTCACTCACCTCGGCGGATCTCCATAGAGTAATGGAGGATTTTCAGGAGCTCTGCTGGCGAGACCTGCAGGAGATGAGAGCTGCCTTGGAACCCTTGCAGACACAGATCACTGATGTCCGGATTCGGACGCAAAAAACAGCGGTAGCGCAGGTGGCTACTGCTGCCACGGTTGAGGAACTCCAAGCACAAGTTACTCACCTTAGTTCTGCGGTCCTGGCTCTGGAGGCCCGAAACCGGTGCAGGAACCTCAGGCTGCGGGGGGGGGGGGTTCCGAGGAGGTACAGGGGGTGAGCTCCTCAGGTATGTGCTGGAACTGGTGGCCTCTCTCTTGCGGCTGGATGGGGATGCCTCGGCTGCGTTGGTTACTTTGGCGATACGACTGAGGAAGTCTGCGACAGCCCCGGCAGATGCGCCGCGCGATGTCCTGCTGGTCGTAAGGGACATAGATGTTCACTCGCGGATCTTATCTGCGTCTGGTCCCTCGTTCCGGGTCACCCATTCATCCTGCTGTCTTACCTTCTTTCGGGATTTGCCTTTTCTGGCCCTGGCAGCCCGGCGACGCTTCAAGGACATTACTTCTTTGCTGCGCACTCGTGGGATACGCTAAAGGTGGGGATCTTCGGGCTCGCTCCTTATCAGTCATGATGGCAAGACTCATACAGTAACATCCGTGGTGGAGGCGCGGGCAGTACTGATTTCTTCATGAATTGGACTGGAGCCGCCGGGTCCATTTGCCCCACTGACTGAACCTGACTGATTGTGTTCCCCCCCTCACGTTTATAGTAACCTTTGCTTATTTTTTGCAAGTTCCCCCCTCTTTTTTTCTATATATACACCTTATTGGCCTTATGCTATTATCTGCTGAATTCTAGGGCTTACTGCTGTTTATCTGTTTATCTGCTGGAGCATGGGGATCCTTTTACTCCCAGCCCCCCCTTTTTTTTTGGTGGTGGACATCGGGAGGGAACCTGGGCGAGCCGCTAGGGCGGCTACCTAGGCTCTGCCCGTCCTCTTGGCCCCAGGCCTCCCGGCCACGTGGCTTCTTCCATGGCCCTTGGTGTCCTTACGGTCGTCGAGGGGAGCCGGGAATGCTACAACCTAATAGGCAGTCCCTCACCATCTTCGTTCCCCCCCCCTTGTTTTTTTATTTTATTTTGCCTCCTCACTGCTCTTCCTGCTGGATTTTACCGCCCTCCTGTATTTCCCCTCCTGATGAATTTATATCCCCCTTTCCCTTCCTCCATTCTGTTCCCCTTTGACGTATTATGGCTCTATGGGGCCACTTCAGTTTGTTGGCATTATGTTTGACTATGCAACAATTCTAAAATAAAGAATATATAAAAAAAAAGAAACAAGACATGAAAAAAGCTGGCAAAGAAGGGAGCTAGGCACAGGGGCGAGACATGAAAGGAGCTGACAAGGACTACACTAGAACCTAGGCTAAAGACAGGAACAATACATTTAAAGAGACTAAAAGGAAACTGGGTGTACTAAACCTAGGCTAAAGACAGAGGGGCAATATCCAAAAGGCAATTCCGTAAGCATAAGTCCAGTAAGAAAGGCAAGGGGTCCAGTACACAAGGAATCTGATTCATCAGGGCTGAGATACAGGAACACGCAGGGGTCCACACAGCATGAACTTCACAGTCCAACTTTACTGACATGAACAAGGAACTAAACTCAGGCTAAAGACAGAGGCGCATGACATGAACCAAGAGCTAAAACACATAAGGTACTTACAGAGAAATAATGGGAAAGGGGAGTACAGTGGAGGCGCTAATATAGTGAATGTGTTTATGTTGTGCAGCCGACAGGGATTGTAACACAAAACCTCGACAGAAATGTGCAAATACAGTAGGAAAAGAGAGAGGGGATCCTAGTGGCGCAGTCTCTTTAGAGAGTGGTCTATAAGGCGGGTACAAGTTATAGTTGGGTATGGTATTCCCACTAATCCAATCAGTGCACGGTCGAAAGGACCACTAGAGTGCTTCTATGAATAGAGCTATGTGCAGTCTTCCACTGTGCAAAAAATTACAGTTGATGTCCTGTTACATACAAATTGCAAAGTGCAAAGTGACAATAAGTATCCTGACACAATCAAGGAAATTGCATATAAAGTGCAAATGCAAAAAAGAAGAGGAAAGTGCATATATGAGTGCATGTAGTGCAAATTAAAGGTCTCTCAAAAAAGTCTCGTTTTCCAGTTCGCTTGTGAAGGCAGAAAAAACAGTCCAACCGACCGTATATTCTGTGTTGAAGACAGAGATAGTCTGGTTGAGTCTCCGCTGGGGCAGTCTAGAGGCTTTCCGCGAAGTCCTGGAGTACTGTCCTCACCTAAGTCCTATGTAGACTCCCAGTTCCCAAAAAATGGGAAGAAAGGGGAGAAGAATAGAGGGGAAACAGAAAGAGAAAAAAATGGTGCAATATTGATTGATATAAAGTTAAGTGCCCATAGACAAGGGAACACTTACAATATATCTCCCTCCAGAAGAAATGTTGAACCTGATAGAGCAGAGAATAATATATATATTTTCTGCTCTGTCGGGTTCAACATTTCTTCTGGAGGGATCAGCCAAATGGGGAGGGGGGCGCATTTAGTTGAGATTGTCCACATGCCACCCCCCATGTGCGTATGTGTATATATGGTCTGAGGTCTGTGGGTGGGTGTACATATATATCTGCGTGTTGATTAGTGATGAGCCGAACACCCCTGTGTTCGGTTCATATCCGAACAGCCGAAATGTTCGAATACGAACTCGAACACAATGTTAATCAATGGGTGCCGAACATGCAAAATGTGTTCACAGTTCTCCTAAATGTCCCGGCGGCTGCCGGTACATTTAGGAGACCTGCGGCCCCCGGTCCCTGTAACTCACCTGTCCTGCAGCAGTCCCGGCCTCCTGTTCCCCGGTCCGTCAGCTCCTCCGGTCCGTCTGGCCACGGCTCCTCTGTAGGGATGAGCGGTTCGGTTCGATTAGTTCGGAGTTCGACTCGAACATTGGCAGTTCGCAAGAACTTTTTGTTCGAAAAAAAATAATTGAAAAAAGTATAAAAAATGCTTAAAAAAATACAAAAACATCTAGAAATAAAGAGACTCTTTACTGCAGAATATTATAAGCAATGGTTTACTAGATATTAAATTAAAAAACTACCCAGGGCAAGAAGGCACGCATGTGGGCGATGATTAGCAATGTACGTCATCAAGAAGCAGTATGTATAATAGCATAAACATGTTACATACAGATAACACACATTACATACATCTACCAACATATGTCAACACTAGGGATGAGCCGAACACTCCCCGAGTTCGGTTCGAGCCCGAACATCCCATTTGTTCGGGACCGAACCCAAACCCGAACCCGAACCCGAACCCCCATGCAAGTCAATGGGGCTTAAAATTTGGTTTTTTAGAGTGCCCTCCAAGAGGGCATATATGCTACATATTTGACATAAAAGGTGTATGGGGGTCCGGGTAGTGCCCTGGGGGACAGGAGACAAGGACAAAAAGTTTTAAAAAAAGTTTTTAAAGGGACAGTGAGTTTTCCATGAAATAAGGGTTAAAAATAAAAACCAAAAATTCCTTCAAATATCGTGCCTAGGAGGTCCCCATAACCTGCCCGTGAAGTGGCGGATTTCTAGGATGTATAGAAACACTTAAAAACAAAAAAATGACGTTTCATATGACGGTAAATGCTTTTCCTTTAATCTGTCCATAAACAACTGCTTGGGGCGGCAGCCTGTATGAAAAGACATTTAAGGACGCGCAGAAAAAGTTTAGTGTTTTTTTTGGCTAAATTATTGTGAAACTTATGCAGGCTTTGGATGAAAGTAACAATAGGTGCTTTAAAATTGGGCTTTTAGCGTCGGCAACAGTGCCGTCACAACGTAACTCCTCTGAGGATATGAATCTGATACAGGCGTCAATGGCAGTGCACCCAGATATTGTGCCTTTAGTGCCAGGCATGCAAGTTCTATCATACAGTAACCCCTCTGTGGTATTGTGGAAGAGTGCAGGGGTGGACCATGCGGTCCTATATTAAAAAGATATGAATCTGGGAATGGGCGTCAGTGCACCCAGATATTCTGCCTTTAGTGCAAGACTGCCAGGAACGCAAGTATCATCATACAGTAACCCCTCTGTGGTATGGTGGAAGAGTGCAGGGGTGGACCATGTGGTTCTATATTGAAAAGTGTTTTTTTTTCTCTGTTAGTGGGCGTCAGTGCACCCAGATATTGTGCCTTTAATGCCAAGCCATCAAGTATCATCATACAGTAACCCCTCTGTAGTATTGTGGATTTGTGAATTGAGGTGATCTGTGTCTTGTCATAGCCAGTGCCACACAGTATTTTGGGCGTCAGTAATTTCTACAAAATATTTGGGAATTGAGGTGATCTGTGTTTTGTTACTGCCAGCAAGTATTTTGGGGTCAGTAATTGCTACAAAATATTTGTGAATTGAGGTGATCTGTGTCTTGTCAAAGCCAGTGCCACGCAGTAGTTTGGGCGTCAGTAATTTCTACAAAATATTTGGGAATTGAGGTGATCTGTGTCTTGTCACTGCCAGCAAGAGTTTTGGGGGTCAGTAATTGCTACAAAATATTTGTGAATTGAGGTGATCTGTGTCTTGTCACAGCAAGTGCCACGCAGTATTTTGGGCGTCAGTAATTTCTACAAAATATTTGGGAATTGAGGTGATCTGTGTCTTGTCACTGCCAGTAAGTATTTTGGGGGTCAGTAATTGCTACAAAATATTTGGGAATTGAGGTGATCTATGTCTTGTCACAGCCAGTGCCACGCAGTATTTTGGGCATCAGTAATTTCTACAAAATATTTGTGAATTGAGGTGATCTGTGTCTTGTCCCTGCCAGGAAGTATTTTTGGGGGTCAGTAATTGCTACAAAATATTTGTGAATTGAGGTGATCTGTGTCTTGTGACTCACTGCCAGTGCCATGAAGTATTTTGGGCATCAGTAATTTCTACAAAATATCTGGGAATTTAGGTGATCTGTGTCTTGTCACTGCCCACAAGTATTTTGGGGGTCAGTTTTTGCTACAAAATATTTGTGAATTGAGATGATCTGTGTCTTGTCACAGCCAGTGCCACGCAGTATTTTGGGCGTTAGTAATTTCTACAAAATATTTGTGAATCGAGGTGATCTGTGTCTTGTCACTGCCAGCAAGTATTTTGGGGGTCAGTAATTGCTACAAAATATTTGTGAATTGAGGTGATCTGTGTCTTGTCACAGCCAGTGCCACGCAGTATTTTGGGGGTCAGTAATTGCTACAAAATATTTGGGAATTGTTCTAATCTGTGTCTTGTCACTGCCACCCATCAGGGGGTCTCACATACTTCTAGCAGATTTCTGTAAATTGTAATCTGTGTCTTGTCACTGTTGCCAGCTATCAGGGGGTCCTATCAGGGGGTCTCACTGACTTGTAGAAGATTTCTGCGAATTGTAATTTTTGTCTTGTCACTGGCACCCATCAGGGGGTCTCACTGATTTATAGGAGGTTTCTGGGAATTGTAATCTGTGTGTTGTCACTGGCTGCCAGCTTTCTGGGTGTCTCACTGAGTTATACCAGAGTTCTGGAAATCTTTAATCTTTATACAAGAGTTGAATCAGAGTTCTGTATATATTTAATCTAAATATCACTTACCATGTAAGAAAGACCAAAAAGGACAGGTAGATGCTCCCAGACACAGATAAGAGGGCAAGCAGCTCTCGTCTGGTCGTGGTGGACGTGGTGCATCCTCTGCAGGGGCATGCTTGTCCTTTCTAACTGGTGCTGGCCATCTTAAGCACATAGGGATGAGCCGAACACCCCCCGAGTTCGGTTCGGGCCCGAACCCGAATTTTTCCAAATGTTCGGGTCCGAACCCGAACCCCATGCAAGTCAATTGGGCTGAAAATTCGGTTTTTAGAGTGCCCTCCAAGGGGGCATATATGCTACATATTTGCCATAAAAGATGTATGGGGGTCCGGGTAGTGCCCTGGGGGACAGGAAACAAGGACAAAAACTTTAAAAAAATATGTTTTTAAAGGGACAGTGAGTTTTCCATGAAATAAGGGTTCAAAATAAAAACGAAAAATTCCTTCAAATATCGTGCCTAGGAGGTCCCCATAACCTGCCCGTGAAGTGGCGGATTTCTAGGATGTATAGAAACACTTAAAAACAAAAAAATGATGTTTAAAATGACGGTAAATGCTTTTCCTTTAATCTATCCATAAACAACTGCTTGGGGCGGCAGTCTATATGAAAAGAGGAGACATTTTCGGACACGCAGAAAAAGTTTACTGATTTTTTTGGCTAAATTATTGTGAAACTTATGCAGGCTTTGGATGAAAGTAACGATAGGTGCTTCAAAATTTGTCCTTTAGCATCCCCAACAGTGCCGTCACACCGTAACCCCTCTGAGGATATGAATCTGATACAGGCGTCAGTGGCAGTGCACCCAAATATTGTGCTTTTGGTGCCAGGCCTGCAAGTACTATCATACAGTAACCCCTCTGTGGTATTGTGGAATAATGCAGGGGTGAACCTTGCGGTCCTATATTAAAAAGATATGCATCTGGTAAAGGCGTCAGTGCACACAGATATTCTGCCTTTGGTGCAAGACTGCCAGGCCTGCAAGTATCATCATACAGTAACCCCTCTGTAGTATTGTGGAAGAATGCAGGGGTGGACCATGTGGTCCTGTATTGAAAAGTTTTTTATCTGGTAATGGGCATCAGTGCACCCAGATATTGTGCCTTTGGTGCCAGGCCAGCAAGTATCATCATACAGTAACCACTCTGTAGTATTGTGGAAGAATGCAGGGGTGAACCTTGCGGTCCTATATTAAAAAGATATGATTCTGGTCAAGGCGTCAGTGCACCCAGATATTGTGCCTTTGGTGCAAGACTGCGAGGCCAGCAAGTATCATCATACAGTAACCCCTCTGTAGTATTGTGGAAGAATGCAGGGGTGGACCATGTGGTCCTATATTGAAAAGTGTTTTTTTTATCTGTTAATGGCCATCAGTGGAAGAGTGCAGGGTTGGAACCTGCGGTTCAAAAAATTTGGCACAGGCGTCAGTGCAGCCAAATATTGCGCCTTTCATGGCAGCAAGTGCATTCATACCGTAACTCTTTTGTGCTATTGTGGAAGAGTTCAGTGCTGGAGGTTTTGTGAATGCAGAAGACATCCCCGATCTATTCCGTTACGTCAGCATCAGGGGGTTGATAGCTGCTGATCCAGGACTGATTCATTTTTATAAATGTCAGCCGGTCTACAGAGTCGGTGGACAGACGCACTCTTTTGTCTGTGACAAAACTTCCAGCGGCACTGAACGTCCTTTCAGAAAGCACGCTGGATGAAGGGCAACCTAGTAGCTGCATAGCATATTGGCTAAATTCTGGCCAGTGATCCAATCTCAACACCCAGTAAGCCAGTGGATTATCTGCTGGAAAGGTATCCAGGTCTGCCCTTGCCCCTAGGTAGTCCTGCACCATATAGTGAAGACGCTGGCAATGGGTGGCTACATTTGGCGTCCCTGGGCGTCGTGGACTAAATTTTTTTAAAAATGCATCAGTCAAGCGGCCCTGGCCTTCACCACTATTCCTCTGATCATCCGCAGCCTCAGAAGCACTTGTGTCAGCACTTGGTAATCTACCAGTGCCTGGAAAGGTGTTACACAAGTGTCGTTTTTGAGCGTCATCAAGTTTTTTCATCCTGTGCTCCCTCTATGCGGGCAGGATGAGCTCTGCAACTTTACCCTTTGTGACAGAGTACAGGATCATGCGTATATAAGCCTGAGGTTGCAACGTGCTGTGTATCCAGGCTACTAACAGGTTAAAGGCTCTTGTCCTGCTAGCACACCTTTTCCACATCCTAATTAGCTCAGGCCTATTTAGTAGGTCTGGGAGAACAGGGAAATAGCTCAGAGTGGAGCTGAACCAAGCCCAGAGAGGTTGTCTCCTAAGTCGTCTGGTAAGAGACTGAATTTTGGTTGCCTACTGTTCAAAACGTATGGTTTATGTTTTTTTTGTGCTGGAAGCAGAGTAGCTGCTCCAGTCTCCTGTAGTCAGAACATACTACTGTGAGTTAGCCTCCTGACAGGAGTAGGCCTGTTCATTTGTTTATCATTTATTGTTACTTTCTTTTCTGCGTGGCAAAACATGTGATTTAAAGAGGAATCACCCAAAAAACCCGCAAGATATTTACCACACCAAAATAAACGTTGTTTGCAGTGCAACCTCCTGGCTGTCCTGACCCTCTTTGGCCACGACCCTACCACACCTTGTAAATCAGAGCTTGGTTAAACCTCATCTTCATGCTGACCTCTGATTGGGCAAAGTCCTGCACCTTATCTGGACTTTGCCCAATCAGGGCTCAATATCGAATTAGGGCCCTGATTGGACAAAGTCCAGGTCAGGCGCAGGACTGTGCCCAATCAGATCATTCAGCATGAAGACGTGGGGCAGAGGGGAGCTGTGCCCAGACGGACCGGAGAAGCTGACGACCGGGGAACAGGAGGCCGGGACAGCTGCAGGACAGGTGAGTTACGGGGGCCGGGGGCTGCAGGTCTCCTAAATGTACCGGCAGCCGCCGGTACATTTAGGAGACCTGTGGACGCATTTTTTATTATGGAATGTCCGGGGTCGAACAAACCGCGAACATCCCATAATGTTCGGAGTTCCCCGAACACCCGAACGGCCGAATCGAACCGAACGCCCATCCCTAGTGTTGATATATAAGTATATATAGGTCTGTGTATTGATATATACGTATATGTCTGTGTGTAGTATCCAGGGCCGGTGCAAGCATTTTTGTTTACTCAGGCGAAGTTACGTTTTGGTGCCCCCCTCCACCCAATCCGTGCCATTCCAATTGGAAGTGTTAGGTGTCCTCATGCATTGCCAATCTATGCTGTGCCTGGTGCCCCTCCTGTGCCACAGGGCCAATCTACAGAGTGTGTGGTCCCCTCGTTTGGCAATGTGGCATAGGAGGGGCACCAGGCACTTCACAAATTTGCAATGTGACCTGGTGGTGCCCCCTAGTCTTGCTGTGTCAATATACCCACATATTTCAAACTGCCTGCCACTCCCAGTGTTTACCAGTGATCCTGCTACCTACCACTCTCACTCTGTTGCTGTGGTCCACTGTCTGACTCCAGGTCTCCAGAAGTAGACTGGCAGCAGGGTTCTCGTCCTCTAATTCAATTCACTCCCCCTTAATTCATTTTTCCCCTTTAATTACTTTCACCCCCTCCCCCCTTAAATTCATTTCATATAGCGTATGACAGAGCTCCACAGCAATAAACCTCACAGTAATGTACCGATATCAGTTTACTCAAACCCCCCAGCAGAACATTACACACACACACACACACACACACACACACACACACACACACACACACACACACACACACACACACACACACACACACATCCAGCAGAACATTACACACACCACAGCAGCACATTACACACACACCCCAGCAGAACATTACACACACCCCCAGCAGAACATTACACACACACCCCCAGCAGAACATTACACACACACCCCCAACAGAACATTACACAAACACCTCCCCAGCAGAACATTACACTCCCCCAGCAGAACATTACACCCCCAGCAGAACATTACCCCTCCCAGCAAAACATTACACCCCCAGCAGAACATTACACCCTCCCGAGCAGAACATTACACCCCCCCGAGCAGAACATTACACACACGCACCCCCTCCCCTCCCTCATTTTATTCAAACCTTTTAAAAATCTTCTCTCGGCCTCTCTGCCCAGTCCTCCTTCACACTACAGTGGAAGCACGCAGGCTTTCTCTGCTGCAGGGCCGCACCCTAAGCTTTGGGGTTTGTCCTCCAGGCTTTTCTGCTGCTGCGTGCCCTGGCTATGCGTGTCACGTGAGGAGTGCGGTGCCAAATTATGCAGTGTGCCTGCTCATGTTTAGAATGTGGGACTGAGGCAGGCACACTGCATTAGTTTGAGAGTGCGCGGCTGGGCACCTGGTTAAAGTCTGAAGATCATTCATAGCTCCGCTTCCGGTATTTTAAAAACAGAATTTTTCTGCCCCTCACACTGACAGCAAGCCAGGACAGTAAGGCGGCCTTAACAGTAATTTTTGATGTATTTTATTCAGTAGAAACTTTTTTTTGCCTATATAACATGTGCTTTGTGAAAATAAAACGGTTTTGTGTGTACATTTTAATTTAGTTAGTGGATTCCTGTCCAGTGCGGTGAGAAGCAAACGTAATGCAGTGTAGACACGCTGCGAGGCGGAGCGGAGTGAAGTCAAGCCTGCAAAATGTTTGCTTCGCTTCGCTACGCTGTGCGTCGCTACACGCTCAGTGTGTCTCAGCTTTTATTCCCTCATCGCTAGCTTACTGAATCAGTTTGTATACTTGTTACTGACCCTGCTTGTTTTGAAGACCCGATCTGTTGACGACTTTGCCTGCCATTTGACTATTCTCTGTGTATTCCCTGTCTGTTCTGTTTGCTTCCTGTTGCTACTTGTGTGCGCCGATTCTCACCATATACAGTTGCGTGTGCAAGTGCCTAAACATTGCTGACCCGGTTTTGTTATAGCTGCTGATGTAACTGAATAGATCGGGGATCTCTTCTGCATTACCAATGCAATTGCAAAATTGTATTTTGCTGTCAGTTCGCCAGTATTTGGCGAATTGACAGCTTAGTGGATAGACGAATTGGCCCGAAATTGCACCAAGCTGTAAAATTTACCGCCCAGTGCAATTCGGGGCCAAATCAGAGGTTAGTGAATAACCTCTTGTGTGATCCCTGAAACATAAAAAACATAGAAGCCCACCAGGTAATATAACTCTCTTCTTAATGCCAAGATCCTTCTTAAGTCCCTCATATTCCATCTGTATACATGCTTTTATTTATACAGATGCTACCCTGAAACATATAAAATTAAAAGGCTGATTTTCACATTTTAATTGTCCCCAAATGTATAACTTAAGCAAATCAGTGGTTTTGATATTATCATGTGGTCAATGTGCAATTATTTTTCCACACCATGACACCCATAGGACACACATAGCAGTTCTTATCACACAGCTGACAAAAAAAATTGCAGACAGAAGTGTTGATAGAGGTATAATGAATCCATTTTAGCACCTGAACAGAAACGTGCACCCATCCAAATAAGGGTTAACACTTTAATCTATATGCCTGCACCGACTGAAAAAAGAAGCTTAGTGCACTAAGCATATTACACACAGCTGTAAGCAAGTATTAGGAGGCTGTAATGATAAAGCTGCCAGTGTCTAAAATTACTACGGTACATGTCACTATGTATCATCACAGCAAAATATCTTGCAATATAACAAATATTAATTTTATTCACTGTAAGCAAGCACGAGGAAATCTGACACTAGCATATGATGAAAAGTTATATTAACGTTACATTAGCAATACATTCAACAGAAGATTATAAGAAGATATGTTTAACAAAAATATAAAACAGGAAGGATAGAAAAAATAGATTGTTTTGAAAACTCCTGTATAGTGATCAAATACACAATAAAGTAGTGCAGATTAAAAATATTCTTCACACAAGACCAAGATCTTATATAAATAACTATGCTTGAAAATAATTCTCCATCACAGTAGTTATTAATAATAATAATAATAATAATGATGTACAGTATTGATTAGTGTTATAGTTCTGCATTACTGATCATCTATTGTTTCATTACCTCAAAAAATTAAACCTAGTAATATTGTAATTATTTTTAAATGGCAGTGCTCATTCATATTTTCATTAGTGAAAGTACACTCACATGAGATGGAGCCTCTTTAAATAGTGTCTCAGAATAGTTGGTTCTTGATTAGTAAAGTTATTGCATCTCTAACTTAAATCAGTACATACACATTTTGATTGTTTTTTGGATGGCTCACAAACAAATAATATATGAAAGAACTTACCTGTAGGTGTCCCAATCAACAAATGTATATGAGGAGCACTCACACTTTCTAAAGCCTTTCCTTAGACTCTGTCAAATACACTGTCTTTCTGTGGAAAGTATCCCCTCATTTCAATTCACAACAGGCAACAGAAATGATGTTATAAGTGATGATATGATTGATAAGGGCTAAGTACTTGTCACATTTTCCCTGGTTTTGGCTCAGCCCCCTGGTGGAGAGAGGCATTCACGTCTGTTTCCCCTGTTTTGTTTTTGGCTGTGCTGTCTGGGGCTGCTCTGGGGTTCTGCTGTGATCTTCTTGTCTGAGGTCACATGGCCCAATCACACAAACCCACTGCCTATATAACTCTTAGCAGCACTGTGCTTCATTGACCGTTTGTGGAGTTCTATGGTGGTTGTGGTTCTTGTGTCCTGTTCCTGTTTCCCGCGTTGCTGCATAGCTTCTGTCGAGTATTTTCTGGTTTTGACTTTTGGCTTATGTTCCTGGATATTCTCTTTCTTGCTCCCTGTACACTGTATTCTGCTAATCTTGTTACTGATCTGGCCTGGCTGACAACCGCTCCTGTGTATGACTTCTGGCTCTGGTTCTGGTTTATTCTCTGGTCTATTCCCTGTACGCTGTAATGAGTATTTAGATATTCCTGTGTATGACCTTAGCGTGTTCTCTGGATCTCTCTATTGCCTGTTCCCTGTATTACTGTATGCCTGTTCAGTTGCTAATCTCTGCTAGTCTTGACCATCCCTATGTTTCATGTTTTATATGTCTTGTTTGTCTGAGTTTAGCTTACTCAGAGGCCAACATACAAGGACCTCTTCAGTCTAGGATTTCTGTCTGTCTTGTTAACCCTTGCCATTCTTGCTCCCCTTGCTCTGTTATTTTTTGTGAGGTTTTCTTAGATAGAAATCATCCCCAGCATAGGGAATCCTTTAGTTTTCTTCCTGGCCTGCCTGTCCCTTGTGTCTCAGTCTGGTTCCTGTATTGCCCCCCTGGAATCTGTATTGTATACCTGTCCTGTATCAAGCCAGCAGCTCACCTGCCTAAAGGGCTACACTCCTTGCTCCAAACCACCATGATGGCCCAAGTGGGCGCCCAGCAGGCTGGAACTGAAGTGGTAGCACAGTGAAAAATAGATGCAAGAGTTAAGACTCAATTTGAGGACTAAGGAGAGAGAACTGTTTCTCAAGGAAAGCCACACACTGAAGAAGCAGTGATATGAAACACATATTGGATTTTAAGCTATTTTATAAATAGTGTTCAGACAAATTAAAACCTGTTGTGGATCGGGAGGAGATGAGGTGTTCGCAAGAAAGAAATCAAAGCGTAATTGATTGACCCTAAGGAACAGAGAGGGTCAGTCAAGGGGAAATGCGTGGAAACACAGTTTCTCCATTATTTTTGAAGAGGCAACATATTTCCCATTGGTCCTATAAACTATAAAGCCTTTATTCGGCTGTTCAGTCATATGTGTCCTTGTTAGGTCAGATGTAATATATAATTTATCATATATTCTTGCTAACATCTTCATTGAGCGCGTGTGCAATTTAAATGCAAGATGATAATGTTATGTTTGGGGCTCCTGGCTCCTCCTTCACTGGATGCTTCCTGGCAGATGGTTTATATATACATTATATAGGGAATGACACAGCATTTGGCAGGGAGTGCACATTATGACATGGGTCTATGGGAAACATTTCAGTTTTAAATGACAGGATCCCCTTCCTACAAATGCCCTGTTATGGTTTCCATTGCCAGGGAGTGCATTTCTATTCAATTTTTGTGTATTTGTTTTGGCTATTCCCTCCTAAAGCTTTACTTTACTGGAAAGGCAGCAGCTGCAATGAGAGTAATTTTGCTAAGCTGGCATTTAGAAGCTGTGCTTGGGGATGGTTGGGACTATATTTTTTCTTACGCTGCAGCAGCTGGGGCAACGTAATCTGACTGCGTAAATCTTCAGCTGATGGGATGCTGTCACATTGTGAGGAAGGAGCTGGTACATCCATTACTGTAGCATCATCCCTGTCAGTGGAGGTTGTAGACAATGACATGACAGGACATACAGTGGAGGTAGAGACAGATGAGGAGGAGGAGGACCTACGCAAAGTTTTGCGCCAAGCGTCCGGTGTCTTTCCCACGCTTGAGCCTCATCTGACATAGATTACAAATAGCAACGGTGGGGTCTGCTGCACATTTCTTAAAGAACTCCCAGACAGCAGAGTTCCTGGATGTGTGCTTCGAGACAACAGCGCTCTTTACCTGAGCAGCTCTGACATCTGATGCCTTGGACTGGCTAGTGCTACAGTTGGTCATAGAGGACGTTGTGCCTCGTGTTTGTTGTGCCTCCTCCTCCTCACTTGACTCCTCAGTTCGATCAGGCACCCAGGTGGAGTCAGTGACCTCATCATCATTGTCATCACCCCCTATCTCCTCGTCACTGGAGCCAACTTGGCAGTATGCTGCAGCCAGTGGTGTATTTAGGTTTTGTGCTGCCCTAGGCCTGACTAAACTCGTGCACCCCCTAATTTAAATTTGAGGCACTCCTTCCTGTCAAGGGCACACCTCTTCCTGGTTAATCCCCACCCTTCCTCTTTAAGCTCCACCTTTTCCTCTTAGAGCTCCACCTTTTCCTCTCTTTATATTAAAAGTGGATACCAAGTGCCTACTTGTATATTTTGTATACCATTTCAAATGTATCTATTGAGATAAATAAAATTATGAAATGTTTAAAATAGAATTTTTACAAAGAACAGCCACGCATGTCAAGTATACTGGATCACAGCTGCTCTAATTGGTTGAACAATAAAATCCACAGAAACGTGCACTGCATAGGAGTGTATCACAGAGCTGCACAGCAATAAAACCCACAGAAATGGGCACAGTGTATGTGCATATCAGAACTGCACAGCAAAAAAACTCACAGTAATGTGCAGTGTGTATGAGCGTATCCCAGAGCTCCAGGGCAATAAAACTCAAAGTAATATGCAGTGTGTATCACAGAATCCACAGCAATAACACTCCCAGCGATGCAATGTGCAGTGTGTATGAGTGTATCAGAATCCACAGCAATAAAACTCCCAGCAATGCAATGTGCGGTGTGTGTGTCAGCGTATCAGAATTCACAGCAATAAAACTCACAGCAATGCAATGTGTGGTGTGTGTCAGTGTATCAAAATCCACAGCAATAAAACTCCCAGCAATGCAATGTGCGATGTGTATGAGTGCATCAGAATCCACTGCAATAAGACTCCCAGCAAACCGAGTGAATATGGGCACACAGCAATTATTTATTCTATATTTACCGGCCTCTGTCCGCGGTAGGGCTGTGTGCAGAGTCACCGGTATATTGATGATATTATCGTTATTTGGACATCTACTGCGCCTGACTTTTTAAAATTTGTGGACTGTCTGAACACTAATGACTTTAACTTGAAATTTACCTATGAGATTCAAACCCATACTCTTACCTTTCTTGATATCTCTATTCAGAAGGATCCAATGGGGCACCTTGATACCACTCTATTCCGCAAACCTTCCTCAGCTAATAATTTGCTAACTTGGTCTAGTCATCACCCCTTTCCCTCACGTAAGGGTATTCCTACCGGGAAATATCTGAGGTTGCGTCGAACTTGCAGTACCATTGCTGAATTCAAAACTAAGGCACAGTCTCTTCGGTCGCCCTTTAGGGAGAAGGGGTATCCCCATCACGTTCTTAAGACCGCATACAAATGTGCGTTACTCTCTGATCGGCATTGTCTGCTACAAGATGCCCCCTCGACCGTTAAACTAGAACCCATAAGAATGATCGCAGATTTTGATCTGGGTTGGCAATCCGTCAAGCATATTTGTGATCGGTATTGGCCCTTGTTGACAAACGATGTACATCTCAAGGATGTCTTATCAAATCGTCCATCCCTTACAACCAGGAGATGCACCAACCTTAACCACTTCGCTGCGGCGGACGCGCTCAGCGCGTCCAACCGCATGTCACGTTCCATGTGGTGGACGCGCTGAGCGCGTCCTGCCTTTGGGGTCAGCGTTCGGCCGGGTTCTGGCCGATCGCTGGCCCCCCCGGTGTGGGCTGACATCCTCGATGTCAGCCCAGCATCCGGAACCGCCGCCGGGCTAATTAGGTGTCATCGCGGCATGTGCGGAGGAGGCGCCTGAAAGGGAGGGAGGAGGTCCTTCGGACCTCTCTCCCTCCCGATCGGCGGCATTGCGGGGGTTAACCCAGGCACCATTTGGAAAGGCACAGCCTGCCCTTCCAAATGGTACCTGGCATTAACCCCTGGGGAGCCGGATCACGAATCGGCGCTGAAAAGCCCCGGTTCGTGATCCTTTCCCGGAGCTGGCCGACATCTTGGATGTCGGCCAAGCCTCCGGGAACTCCCCCTGAGGACTGGCGTCATCGTGCATAGCACGATGACGCCAGTCCTGGAGTTAACCCCTAGCTGCCACCAATGGTGGAGATAGGGGGTTCCAATGAACCCCCTATTTCCCGATCCGTGGCAGCTAGGGGTTAATGTTTGATATTGTTGGATCGGCCAGACACTACTGTGAAAAAAGTTTAAAAAAAAAAAAAAAATTAAAAATAAAAATAAAAAAATATTTAAAAAAAAATTATAAAAAAAAAATAAACATGTTTTTTTTCTTTTTTTTGGTTTGTTAATGCAGCAATATTGTTCCCATTTCAATTATAATGTGAACAATGATGCTGCACTAACGATTTTTGTATGCGGTGCGTTTGTTAAAAATCGTGTAATGTTCCCCAAAAAAAAATGTAACGAGACCCCATCTCTAATTTTTTTAACAAGCGTACCCCATACAAAATATAACCGCAATTGCTCGCATGTTAAAATGTGAAAAAAAAACACTTTACACATTGTAAATTATTGAAAAATCATATTTTATTGCATTTTTTGTTATAATATACAGACAGGTCATGACGTATACATATAATAATGACAAATTCTGAATCTGCCGAGTCTGACGGAAAGAACGATATATAATATGTCTGGGTCATATACTAAAATAAGCCTTCAAAACACGTTTAAACATGATGAGCAAAACCGGTAAAAATGACCTCAGCACAGGGGCGGGAAAAGCCTCAGCAGCGAAAGGGTTAATGATAAATTTGTGCATAGCCATTTTCAACCTACACGGCACTCCCCTGTATCTTGGCTGACTAATAATCTAAAGGGGATGTATAAGTGTGGTATGTGCGTTGCTTGTCCATACGTATCTCGCACCCCTAAACAATTTTGCAACTTTGACGATTCTATTTCCTTTACCGTTCGCCAGTTTTTGAATTGCAACTCCACTGGCTTTGTGTATCTACTTATGTGCCTTTGTGGCAAAAAGTATGTGGGCAAGACCATTCGACCCCTGAAAGTTCGCATACTGGAACATATTAGGTCGATTAGACTTCACAAGGACACTCCTGTCGCCAGACACTTTGTGAATGAAATAGATATGGAAAAACAAGAATCTGTAGAGGTAAAAAACAGCTCATAGCACATGCAGATATAAAAGGGATTGTGCAAGAGATGCCCCTGCTAGGATAGCACTCACAAGATGAAAAATCTCTAAAACTTATCGTCTCAACGGAGATTTTTTTCACCGCGTCTGTTGCTCATAGAATATTCGGTCTGGAGATCCTTGCCGCCGCAGGAACCACCAATCACCATCCAGAGTCAAAACAGGAATTTATTCAAGGTGTATAAAATAAAACCTAAAATAACATAAAAACAAGGATCCAACGTGTTTCGTGCGATAAACGCACCTCTTCAGGGATAAAATATTAAATATAAACAATATGTGACTGATTTACAAAAGTCTCCTTTTAAACTCTCCATTCAGAGCGCCAAAACCGCGACTTCCGGTCCCTCCCTTTGGTGTGCGTTCCACCTTTGGAACGCACCGGAAGTGACGTATCGCCTTTTTTCCGGAAGTGATGTGTCGTCGCTCCTTATTCCTTCGATGCATCTCGAAAACCGCTTCATCTCGGCGGATCCGGCTCATTGTCCACAAGCTCCAGCGGTCCTTAATATAAATTCGGATAGTTCATGTGGATACGTTCCACATCACATCGGCGATGATATTATGGAGAGTTCGAAAAAAAGGGGAAGGGGGGAAGGGGAAAAAAATATAATATAATAAATAATATAATGAATAAAATATATATGTGAATGCAACCAACAAAAAAACAAAAACGATCAAAATTATAATAAAATGACACCAATATAGCCTTTATAGACAGTCCTCAAAGTCAACAGATTTTAGCAGTCTTTGATATAACTTAAATATTTCATGTAAATATACTTCACATCGTGACCGATGGATTTGGCGATGTTAATATAGTGCAAAAAACCCCCAAAAAAAACACAATATAACAAAACATAATAATAGACAACATCAGTAAAACTTTTCTAAAGACAATTCTTAATATCCAGGTCCACATTAAGACCACCCAGTTTCCACGTACCTAATTTGTATATCCACTCCATTTCTTTTCTGGCTAAAAATTTAGAGTGGTCGCCACCTCTCTGATCGTTCTTAATTAAATCAATACCCAGCCATTTAAGTTTATCTACTGTAAATTGCGGACAATTATTGCAGTGTACCCAAATAAAAGATTGGACACATCAGAACCCATTCTCTCTACTATAACCTCCCAAAAAAAGATTTCTGGTAGACCAGTCAGAAACAGAGGAGGAACAGGAATAGAAGAAAATAAATCTGATGGAGAAAGTAATGGTATTTTTAATTTATCAGGGGTTAACTTATCCGTAAAAGAATTACAAGTGTTAAGTAGGGGTTTAAAATTTGCCCCCACTAAACCCATTAAAGGTTTCCCTTTGTTTCTAGACACACAAAGGTTTTTGAGGCAACTCACTAGAAAGTGTTTTTTCTTAAAAAAGCCAGTAACTGTGGTCCAAGAGATAGATATAGCGACAGATACTTTTATACATTCCGGGTTAAAGAGGAGATCAGATTTCTTCCCAATATGGGAGAAGGGACATAATATTGATGTCTTCATTAATCTTGTATTAAAAGATATGGAAGATCTAGAATCCCGTCCCATTAAGCATAACTTGAACTATAAAGAAAGGCAAGCTTCTAAGACTCTTCAAGAAAATTACAATCTTGTTATAAAACAAGCCAATAAAGGAGGAGGGACTGTTATAATGTCAAGAGCATACTATATGGAAGACGCACTTAGACTCTTGGGTGATAAAGATACATACCTCCCCCCTCCCTTTCAGGCGCTTCCTCCGCACATGCGGGGGGGGGCGCCTGCATTAGATGTCATTGCGCCGCCGCGATGACATCTAATTGCTCCGCCGGGGTCCCGGAGTGCTGGGCTGACATACAAGATGTCAGCCTGCACCGGGGGCGCAGCAATGCGCCGGAATCCGGTGGATTGTTGCCTCCTGTGCATGGACGCGCTCAGCGCGTCCATAGCACAGGAGAACCACTTGGCTGGACGCGCTGAGCGTGTCCATAGCAGCCAAGTGGTTAACTGGTGTTGGAAAAAAATTCTAAATAACATCTAAGGCTAGGGTCAGATGAGCGCATTTTGTACGGACTGTGCGTCCGTGCAGTACGGACGTACTTACTGACTGACAACAAGGTAGTGGCCAAACAGTCCGTTTTTTTCACTGACGTATTGTTTGACTGATGTAGCAGGGAAAATAAATTAAAATGAAAAAACATTCTGTCCGTCAAAAATGCTGGACGTATAAATGCAGTCCATCTGACCTCGTTTCATCACTCACATACAAAGCTACGTGGATGTTGCGGACGTGGCGCACTCCGCACGTCCGTTCTAGCAGTATTACGTTCTTGCCTAACCTGCGTCCGTTTGCAGCGGACGTACTTGCAGCGGACGTACTTCGTGTGTGGGGCTCCATTGGTCAGAATGCTATGCTGCCACGGACGTACAAATGTGCGGCAACACGGACATGATAACTGCGCTCGTCTGACCCCAGCCTTAAACTGTTATTTTTCACCTCGGGATTAAACATTCACAGGGTTATTCAGAGAGCGGTGACGAGCGGGAGAATAACTGGAGAAGTGAAAATTCTAGGTCAAAATAGGCAAACCAGAAAAATTCTCCCATTTAACTCACTTTCCAAATTGGCTATTTGGTCTAGATTGTTCTCTTCTCCTGCCAGTTCTCCTGGCTTTCACCTCTCTCTCAGGGTTGTTCAGAGAAAGGTGAAAACCAGGAGAATGGCAGGAAAAGAGAACAATCTGGACCAAATAGCCGATTTGGAAAGTGAGGTAAGGCTAGGGACAGACTAACGCATTTTTCAAAGCGACCGTCAAAAAGTGCGTCCGAACGCATTGCCTTATTTTTTCACGGAATGCGCGAAAACGGTCATACGATGCGCATTTTTGTGCGTGATTTTTTATGGTTCCAAACCAGGAAACTTTGGGTGTCTGGACGTTATGTTGGCCGGACATGAGCAGGGTCTGACGTCTCCAAATCACGCACACACGCCGCTAGTGGACGCAGCGCACTCTGTACGTCCGTACTAGCGGTTCTGCGTTCTCGAAAAAATGCGTTCATTTTCCACTTGCGTTGCGCAGCCGGACTTTCGTGCGACCATACTTCGTATATTGGCTGTCATTGCCCATCATTTGCTGCTAGTGCGGCCGTGATTAAGTGCGTCTAAACGCATGTTAAAAATTCGCTAGTCTGACCCTAGCCTAAATGGGAGAATTTTTCTGGTTTGGCTATTTTGACCTAGAATTTTCCATTCTCCAGTTATTCTCCTGCTCTACACCGCTCTCTGAATAACCCTGTCAGGGTGAAACTCAGGAGAATGACTGAAGAGAAAATTCTAGGTCAAAACAGCCAAACCAGAAAAATTCTCCCATTTTTCTCACTTTCCAATCGGCTATTTGGTCTAGAATTTTCCATTCTGCAGTCATTATCCTGCTTTTCACCACCAAAAAATCAGTAAACTTTTTCTGCGTGTCCGAAAATGTCTCCTCTTTTCATACAGACTGTCGCCCCAAGCAGTTGTTTATGGATAGATTAAAGGAAAAGCATTTACCGTCATTTGAGATGTCATTTTTTGGTTTTTACATATTTCTATACATCCTAGAAATCCGCCACTTCACGGGCAGGTTATGGGGACCTCCTAGGCACGATATTTGAAGGAATTTTTCGTTTTTATTTTTAACCCTTATTTCATGGAAAACTCACTGTCCCTTTAAAAACGTTTTTTTTTTTACTTTTTGTCCTGGTTTCCTGTCCCCCAGGGCACTACCCAGACCCCCATACACTTTTTATGGCAAATATCTAGCATATATGCCCTCTTGGAGGGCACTCTAAAAACCGAATTTTCAACCCCATTGACTTGTATGGGGTTCGAGTTCGGGTTCGGATCCGAACATTTGGAAAGTTCGGGTTCGGCTTCGAACCGAACTCGTGGAGTGTTCGGCTCATCCCTACTAATGACACCCAAATAATCACTGGTACCTGGGGCGGCCCGCCCTCCGCCACTCCCCTAAGTACACCACTGCTCTGTGACAAGCTCACACACAAGTTTGGCGAACTGCCAGCAAGTACGGTGCTGTTTGAAGGCATTGCAAATCCCCATAGAGAAGTAATGGTTAATCTATTCAGAGAACACCAAACAGCAGAGAAATGGCAGTGAAATGCCATGATATTCGGTGGTTTCAATCAGCAGGTTTATTCAAGCGAACCCCATAGGTTTCAATGTTAAAAATATTCCCGTTTTTATGCAATATCTAATAAACCATTTATTATTTTACTCTGCAGTAAAAAGTCTTAATTTTTTTTTAGTACCTTTTAGTAATTTTTCAGAAAAATTTCCCCCCTTTTTTTAAATAGCGGTTTCTCTTTTTTCTGTAACAGAACTTTTTATTATCAATCATAGAATCTTATATGTAAATTCCAGACATTTTCGTTCAGTAGTTCTTTTGAAAACAGCAGGCCACGGGTTTGCGGTGGCAGCATTAAGTGGCCGACTCCATGCACTTTGGGGACCCTGCGGTGAATGGTGAATTCACTGCAGGGTGGGGAAATTTTATTCCCCGAAGTGCAGGGAACTACAGAACACCAAAATGTTGGCGTTATTTCGGTGCTCTGTGAGTAACCCACTTAGTGGTGAGGTTTTTTGCTGCCCCCTGGAAAGTGAAAGCCTAGGTCTTGCCTACCCAGGACATACTTGAAAATTAGTGAAATCTCAATGTATCCTTCCTGGCAAAATACTTTTTTAGGGGTGGGGCCACCAGTGCGGGCCGCTGCCCCCTGAATAGTGCCGCCCTAGGCCTAGGCCTTGTTGGCCTAGGCCAAAATACACCACCGGCTGCAGCTGCTGGGACAACATGAGTGCCAGTTATTTGTGTATCATCACTGGCACCCCCTTCCTCTAGGTTGATTATACTCCCTTCCTCAACCTCAGAGATTGAATCAGAGCACTGTACTTGCTGCGCATCCTTAAGCAGCATGTCACTGTCATTGTAGTCAAACAATTCAGCTGACTCCTCCGTGTGCGATAGTGAGGCTACGGCAGGAGTAGCTGTGGACATGGAGGCTGCATTAGATGCTTTGGCAGCTGAGGTGGACTGTAAAGCACTACAAGCCTGGCTGGCAGAGGATGAGGAGGGCCTGGTTAGCCAATCCACCAAATCCTCACTATGTTGCTGCTGCTTAAGACTGCCAGCACCAGTTAGAAAGGACAAGCGTGCCCCTGCAGAGAATGCACCACGTCCACGACGACCAGAGGCACAGCCTCCCGACACAGAGGCTGCTTGCCCTCTTATCTGTGTCTGGGAGCATCTGCCTGTCCTTTTTGGTCTTTCTGACATGGTGAGTGATATATAGATTAAATATATACAGAACTCTGATTCAACTCTGGTATAAAGATTAAAGATTTCCAGGACTCTGGTATAACTCAGTGAGACACCCTGATAGCTGGCAGCCAGTGAGAATGCACAGATTACAATTCCCAGAAACCTCCTATAAATCAGTGAGACCCCCTGATGGGGGCCAGTGACAAGACACAAATTACAATTTGCAGAAATATGCTACAAGTCAGTGAGACCCCCTGATAGGACCCCCTTATAGCTGGCAACAGTGACAAGACACAGATTACAATTCCCAGAAATCTGATAGAAGTATGTGGGACCCCCTGATAGCTGGCAGTGAGAAGACACAGATTACAATTCCCAGAAACCTCCTATAAATCAGTGAGACCCCCTGATGGGTGCCAGTGACAAGACACAAATTACAATTCGTAGAAATCTGCTACAAGTCAATGAGACCCCTGATCACTGGTGTATTTTGGCCTTTTGAAAACTATTTTACCAGGAAGGAAACATTGATATGTCACTAATTTTCAAGTATGTCCTGGGTAGGCAAGGCCTAGGCTTTCACTTTCCAGGGGGCAACAAAAAACCTCACCACTAATTGGGTTACTCACAGAGCACCGAAATGACGCCGACATTTTGGTGTTCTGTAGTTCCCTGCACTTCGGGGAATAAAATTTCCCCACCCTGCAGTGAATTCACCATTCACCGCAGGGTCCCTAAAGTGCATGGAGTCGGCCGCTGTATGCTGCCACCGCAAACCCATGGCCTGCTGTTTTCAAAAGAACTACTGAACGAAAATGTCTGGAACTTACATATAAGATCCTATGATTGATAATAAAAAGTTCTGTTACAGAAAAAGAAGAACCGCTATTAAAAAAAGGGGGGGAATTTAGCCCAAAAAATTCTGAAAAATCACTAAAAGGTACAAAAAAAAATCTATAAATAAATAAAGACTTTTTACTGCAGATTAAAATAATAAATGGTTTATTAGATATTGCATAAAAAACGGGAATAATTTTAACATTGTAACCTATGGGGTTCGCCTGAATAAACCTGCTGATTGAAACCACCGAACATCAGGGCATTTCACTGACATTTCTCTGCTGTTTGGTGTTCTCTGAATAGATTAACCATTACTTTTCTATGGGGATTTGCAATGCCTTCAAACAGCACCGTACTTGCTGGCAGTTCGTCAAACTTGTGTGTGAGCATATCACCAGAGCAGTGGTGTACTTAGAAGAGTGGCGGAGGGCGGGCCGCCCCAGGTACCAGTGATTATTGGGGTGTCATTAGGGGGTACTAGGAGGTGCCACTGTCACTGTGTGTCAGCTTTGAGCTGTGTTCTCAAACAACGAGCAGCGGAGTATGGCGTTTGCATACGGAATAAAATCGAATAGAATAAAAATCCCCCTCTCCTCCCTCCATAGCTCCTCCCCTGCCCCGCAGCAGCTCTAGGAGAGGGGAGGGGGATGTGATTTGTGTCCAGAGAGAGAAGATGACAGTAAACGGCAGGTAAAGGGGGGGGGTTATCAGCAGAATATGAAGCCCTGTCTGCTTACTGCTGTTTAAAGTGGACCTTTCCTTAACCAGCACTGCAGTGATAGAAATTTGTCATTGAGCTGCCTGGCTCCTGGTGAGGCTGCTTGCGTGCAGGTCACACTCGGTCCGGCCAGTCAGGTGGTACTGAGTCTCAGTACCACCTGACTGGCTGAACCACGTGACACGCATGCACGCAGCTGCCCGCCCTTTCGTTAACATGGACTGTCACTCTATTCTGGACTGAACACCCACCGGGAAGGGAATCAAAGCCACCGTGCACCCTCTGGCAGTGGCACCCCACTGCTGACAAGATGGCTCCACTCACAGGCACAGCCATGATCCTAACGTGGCCTGTAGGGACCTCCTGCTGAGTCTGTACACAGTCCCTGCTGACTGCACACAGCCCTACCACGGACAGAGGCCGGTAAATGTAGAATAAATAATTGCTGTGTGCTCATATACACTCGGTTTGCTGGGAGTTTTATTGCAGTGGATTCTGATGCACTCATACACACCACACATTGCTTTGCTGGGAGTTTTATTGCTGTGGATTCTGATACGCTGACACACACCACACATTGCATTGCTGGGAGTTTTATTGCAGTGGATTCTGATGCACTCATACACACCGCACATTGCATTGCTGGGAGTTTTATTGCTGTGGATTCTGATACGCTGACCCGCACATTGCATTACTGGGAGTTTTATTGCTGTGGATTCTGATACACTCATACACACTGCACATTGCATTGCTGGAATTTTTATTGCTGTGGATTCTGATACGCTGACACACACCAAACATTGCATTGCTGGAGTTTTATTGCTGTGGGTTCTGTGATACACACTGCATAGTACTGTGAGTTTTATTGCCCTGGAGCTCTGGGATACACTCATACACACTGCACATTACTGTGAGTTTTATTGCTGTACAGCTCTGTGATACGTTCATATGCAGTGCACGTTTCTGTGGATTTTATTGTTCAACCAATTAGAGAGGCTGTGTTCCAGTATACTTGACATGCGTGGCTGTTCTTTGTAAAAATGCTTGAATTTAAACTTTTCATAATTTTATTTATCTCAATAGATACATTTGAAATGGTATACAAAATATACAAGTAGGCACTTGGTATCCACTTTTAATATAAAGAGAGGAAAAGGCGGAGCTCTAAGAGGAAAAGGTGGAGTTTAAAGAGGAAGGGTGGGGATTAACCAGGAAGAGGTGTGCCCTTGACAGGAGGGCGTGCCTCAAATTTAAATTAGGGGGTGCACGAGTTTAGTCAGGCCTAGGGCAGCACAAAACCTAAATACATCACTGCCCCTGATAGGACCCCCTGATAGCTGGCAACAGTGACAAGACACAGATTAGAACAATTCCCAGATATTTTGTATAAATGACTGACCCCCCAAAATTCTGGGTGGCAATGACAATACGCAGATTACCTCAATTCCCAAATATTTTGTAGAAATTACTGACCCCCAAAATAGTTGCTGGTGGCAGTGACAAGACACAGATTACCTCAATTCCCAAATATTTTGTAGAAATTACTGACCCCCCAAAATAGTTGCTGGGAGTGAGAACACAAAGATTAGAACAATTCCCAAATATTTTGTAGAAATTACTGACCCCCAAAATTCTGGGTGGCAGTGACAAGACACAGAATACTTCAATTCCCAAATATTTTGCAGACATTACTGACCCCCCAAAATAGTTGCTGGTGGCAGTGAGAACACACAGATTACCACAATTCCCAGATATTTTGGAGAAATTACTGACCCCCTAAAATAGTTGCTGGTGGCAGTGACAAGACACAGATTACCTCAATTCCCAGATATTTTGTAGAAATTCCTGACCCCCCAAAATTCTGGGTGGCAGTGAGTGACAAGACACGGATTACCTCAATTCCCAAATATTTTGTAGAAATTACTGACCCCCCAAAATAGTTGCTGGTGGCAGTGACAAGACACATATTACCTCAATTCCCAAATATTTTGTAGAAATTACTGACCCCCCAAAATAGTTGCTCGTGGCAGTGACAAGACACAGATTACCTCAATTCCCAAATATTTTGTAGAAATTACTGACCCCCAAAATAGTTGCTGGTGGCAGTGACAAGACACAGATTACCTCAATTCCCAAATATTTTGTAGAAATTACTGACTCCCCAATATTTAGGGTAGCGGTGACAAGACACAGATTACCTCAATTCCCAAATATTTTGTAGAAATTACTGACCCTCCAAAATAGTTGCTGGTGGCAGTGACAAGACACAGATTACCTCAATTCCCAAATATTTTGTAGAAATTACTGATCCCCCAAAATAGTTGCTGGTGTCAGTGACAAGATACAGATTATCTCAGTTCCCAAATATTTTGTAGAAAATACTGACCCCCCAAAATAGTTGCTGGTGGCAGTGAGAACACACAGATTAGAACAATTCCCAGATATTTTGTAGAAATGAGACCCCACCAGTAACTGGCGGCAGACTGGCAGTGAGAACACACACTAACACAAGAACTAACACAAGAACAATCTCCTCTCAAATCTCCTCTCAAACACGTGCTGAAGTGTTGTGTGAAGCCTTATATAGTGTGCTGCGGGACTTAGCTCTGTGAGCCCATGATTGGGCAAAATTTGCCCAATCAGGACTCTGAGCCGTGATTGGCATAGTCTTGAACCTGTCTTGCACCTGACCTGTAGTCAGGTGCAAAGCTGTAGCCAATTACAAGCTTCAGGCCAGTGGAAAAGTGCATTGTTCCGCATGTTCGCCCACAATGTGGTCCATTGTGGTGCATTGTGGGCGAACACGCGGAAATGTTCGTAGTTCGCGAACATGCGAACAGGCGATGTTCGAATCGAACCCCGAACCGATCGAACCGAGCAGCTCATCCCTAGTAACAATGACTAACCCCCTCACGTCTTTACTGGCTCTAAAACAGGTCTTAGACACCTACGGAAGGTTATCTTACCTTAAACTCAACATAACGAAGACTCAAGCCCTTCCATTTTCTATTCCTAGCTCTGACGTAGCCATACTGAAACACCGTTACCCTTTTGACTGGAGATCAGGCTCCTTGACATACTTGGGAATCAAACTATCTTTCTCTAGGCTTTCTCTTTTCAATTTAAACTACAAATCTCTCCTCTCTTTAGCTAAGACATTATGCTATAGATGGTCTAAGGTTGAACTCTCCTGGGTGAGTAGGATCCATACTATTAAAATGATGTTGTTGCTGAAATTCTTGTATATTTTCAGAGCCCTCCCTTTACCTGCCCCTCTGCTGTTTTCTAAATCCCTTCTTTCATCCTTATCCCATTTTGTATGGCGGGGGAAACGCCCCCGTCTTAAGGCAGATGTTTTACACTCTCCTGTTGCGCTCGGCGGTTTGGGCCTTCCGAGTATTCTGCTCTACTATAGGGAAGCAATATTGGTAAACCTAGGTGCCTCTGTGGTCTTTACTGCTCTACTCTCAGTCGCTCCCTTATGATTATATTACGCTGGTTTGGTTGCCTATGCTTAGGGGTCCACGTCTGGGCCCTCTTCCCATGCTTTTCAAACTGCTCTTGGATATTTGGGATAAGACACGGTCTACCTTGTCCATAATACATCCACTAGCTATGGCATCCCCTATTTCAATATTCTCCCATTTAATTCCTAACTTTAATCATCGCTTATGGTTTTTGAAAGGTATGCAACAGCTCAGTTGCCTGTATGACTCACAAGGTCTTTTGTCCTTCCCCGCCCTCAGTCATAAATTCTCCTTAGGCCCTGCTTTACCTATCCATTCCTGCAGCTTAGGTCCTACCTTTCCACGTACCAAATGTTGAAGTTTCCCGACCAGACAGTGATTTTGACTCCTTTTTAACAATATTGCGTGAATCCCTCTGTAGATGTTCGTCCTCTCTCCCTCATATACAGCCTTCTAGTGTCCTTCACTGCGTCATCTAAGTGGCGTTTTAAAGCAAACTGGGAAAGGGATTTGGGGACCCAAATTTCGGATGCCACTTGGGCGGATAGCTTCCTCCTTGATACTTCTAAATTCCGTTGCATATCCCTTGTGATAGAAAGGGATAGAAAGAAGGTGTTGTATAGATGGTAAATTACTCCTCACAGAGAACATCATTTCAATCCTAAAATGTCGGCGGTATGCTGGAGGTGTGGGGAGGATGTGGGCTCCTTTTTTCATATTTGGTGGTCCTGCCGTCTGATTGCTCAATTCTGGATCTCTGTTGCGCAGTTCAGTTCTGAAATTGTAGGCTCTGAGATCTCAGTACTCCCTGAAGTTCTCCTCCTTCAGATTATGCCCGACTCCCTCTCCCGTTTACAAAACGATCCTTGGCCCATGTGTTATCTGTCACTACGACTAGATGGAAGTCCTCCTCTCTCCCCACCCTTAAGACATCGCTAACCGTTTAAATGCTTGGAGACTCCTAGATGGAATAGCCAGGAATTTTGCAGGAATTCTGCAAACGAGTAAGGATCACTGGTCTATTTGGGATATCTATAACGTTAAGCAGGTTCACTGATGATATGTATGTCTCGCTCAAAAGATTAATTTTGATTCTATTTGTTTGGTTGCAATGTTCCTTACCCCCCTTCCCTCCTTTTTCTTTTCTGTATCCTTATCCCTTTGGTTTATTTTGTAAATACAAAACAATAAAAAATTTATATTAAAAAAAAATAAAAAATTAACAGTTAAATACGTTTTTTTTTAACATTGAGAGCTACGGAGGAAAAAAGTCTAGTTTCTTTAAAATAAACTAGGAACCTAAAGATTAACCCAAAAATTCCTGAAAAATGTCAAACAAATCCTAACAAATAGGAAAAAAATGGCTGTTTTTTTGTTTTAAATCATTTAACCCCTTAAGGACGGGAGTAATTTTACAAGTTTGGAACACTTTTGAACACTTCTAAAAGTAGAATTTCAGCTATTCGCTGTTCAACCATAATTTACCTCTTACATATTAAGTGTACCCACCCTTATTATATATCATTTTGTTCAGGAGAAATAGGGCTTTCATCTTCCATCAAAGATTTATATATAAAATATATTATAGTATGAAAAAAAACCTAAAAACTATGAGAAAAAAGGAAATTTTGCAATTTTCAAAGTTCTCCATTGTATTTTTAGTGTGAATGACATTGTACGCTTAGCATTAAATGAAATAAAATACATATATTTCTGGTCGGCAAGGTCTTACGAGTTCAACGGTACCCCCCATGTAGAGGTTTTAGGAGGTTTTGGAAAGTTACAGGGTCAAATATAGAGTTTGCCCATTTCACGTTTTACAACTTGAAATTTGCCAGATTGGTTTCCTGGCCCTATGTTGACTTTGAGAGGTTATGGCAGCCCAGGTATGAAAAGTACCCCAACATGTCATACCATTTTGAAAAGTAGACAACCCAGGCTATTCCAAATGGTGTACGTTTTGTTTTTTTATAGTAGTCTCTTAGTCGCAAACTTGGTCTTCATGTTTGTGTTTTGCATTTTTCACACAAAAACTGTTCTTTTACCGATGATATCATGCTCCCTCGACATTTTACTGGCCTAAAAAACTCATATTTCTGGTCGGCAAGGTCTTACGAGTTCAACGGTACCCCCCATGTAGAGGTTTTAGGAGGTTTTGGAAAGTTACAGGGTCAAATATAGAGTTTGCCCATTTCACGTTTTACAACTTGAAATTTGCCAGATTGGTTTCCTGGCCCTATGTTGACTTTGAGAGGTTATGGCAGCCCAGGTATGAAAAGTACCCCAACATATCATACCATTTTGAAAAGTAGACAACCCAGGCTATTCCAAATGGTGTACGTTTTGTTTTTTTATAGTAGTCTCTTAGTCGCAAACTTGGTCTTCATGTTTGTGTTTTGCATTTTTCACACAAAAACTGTTCTTTTACCGATGATATCATGCTCCCTCGACATTTTACTGGCCTAAAAAACTCATATTTCTGGTCGGCAAGGTCTTACGAGTTCAACGGTACCCCCCATGTAGAGGTTTTAGGAGGTTTTGGAAAGTTACAGGGTCAAATATAGAGTTTGCCCATTTCACGTTTTACAACTTGAAATTTGCCAGATTGGTTTCCTGGCCCTATGTTGACTTTGAGAGGTTATGGCAGCCCAGGTATGAAAAGTACCCCAACATGTCATACCATTTTGAAAAGTAGACAACCCAGGCTATTCCAAATGTTGTACGTTTTGTTTTTTTATAGTAGTCTCTTAGTCGCAAACTTGGTCTTCATGTTTGTGTTTTGCATTTTTCACACAAAAACTGTTCTTTTACCGATGATATCATGCTCCCTCGACATTTTACTGGCCTAAAAAACTCATATTTCTGGTCGGCAAGGTCTTACGAGTTCAACGGTACCCCCCATGTAGAGGTTTTAGGAGGTTTTGGAAAGTTACAGGGTCAAATATAGAGTTTGCCCATTTCACGTTTTACAACTTGAAATTTGCCAGATTGGTTTCCTGGCCCTATGTTGACTTTGAGAGGTTATGGCAGCCCAGGTATGAAAAGTACCCCAACATGTCATACCATTTTGAAAAGTAGACAACCCAGGCTATTCCAAATGGTGTACGTTTTGTTTTTTTATAGTAGTCTCTTAGTCGCAAACTTGGTCTTCATGTTTGTGTTTTGCATTTTTCACACAAAAACTGTTCTTTTACCGATGATATCATGCTCCCTCGACATTTTACTGGCCTAAAAAACTCATATTTCTGGTCGGCAAGGTCTTACGAGTTCAACGGTACCCCCCATGTAGAGGTTTTAGGAGGTTTTGGAAAGTTACAGGGTCAAATATAGAGTTTGCCCATTTCACGTTTTACAACTTGAAATTTGCCAGATTGGTTTCCTGGCCCTATGTTGACTTTGAGAGGTTATGGCAGCCCAGGTATGAAAAGTACCCCAACATGTCATACCATTTTGAAAAGTAGACAACCCAGGCTATTCCAAATGGTGTACGTTTTGTTTTTTTATAGTAGTCTCTTAGTCGCAAACTTGGTCTTCATGTTTGTGTTTTGCATTTTTCACACAAAAATTGAAAAAACACACTTTTTTAGGAGTTACCCTATCGCTCATTTGTGGAATAGCAGTCATGTGTCCCTGTTGTCAAAAAGCAGCACACTTGTTGTATAATGAAGTTCCACCTTGTTGTTCATGCATACAACGCATGTTACTAATTACACCTGTTATTAATGAGAGAAATTAAGCAAACACAAGGGGTTTAAAAACCTCACCCTCGATCATTTTGAATCCAGAGCTCCAGATGAAGATGCGCGGTGAAGCGCTCGTTGGGCCATTATTGTTGTTAATGAACACGAATTGAACTACAACAATGTTGTGCTGATTTAGCACTCACAAGTATATACATATTGGCGTTGCAAGGAAGCGATTTCCCATAGTTGGTGGTTTTGCCTGGCGAATTGCCTGAACATACGGTGCCTGTTCGGTGCCTGTTCGAGGGCAGTGAAATCCCCATGAAAATGCACTGCTTCGGCTATTCAGAGAACAAAAACCAGCAGTGAAAGTTTCCCGAAATGCCCTGCCATTCGGTGGTTTAATTCGGCAGGTTTATTCAGGGGAATCCCATAGGCTTCAATGTTAAAAATCTTCCCGTTTTAATTGAATATCTAATAAACCGTTCATTATAAAATTCTGCAGTAAAGAGTCTCTTTATTTATCGATTTTTTTACGATACTTTAATCATTTTTCAGATTATTTTTTTTTAAAAGTCCGATTTTTTTTTTTTTAAGTTAACTTATTTTTTCTGTAACAGCCCTCTTTATTATCATTCCCTGGACCTCATATGCAAATTTCAGACATTTTCGCTCAGTAGTTTCTTTGCAAACTGCGTTTCATTTTTCAATGATTCATAGAAACTGTTTTCCTAATTTATTCACTTCGCTCTGTCTGTGGTCTCGGCGGCTTCGCTGCGTGTGATTGGCTCCTGCTCGGCTTTTTCCGTGGTTTTTCGACTGGTTAATCCAGATGTTTTTGCGGGTTTTCGGCGTGCATTCGCCAGGTTTTGCGGTTAGTTTTCGTCGGGTTTGCGGCAGCTTTTCCCTGCAATTTGGGAACCGCAGGGTAACCGAAATGGGATCGACAAAAGGAACCGATTTGAAGAGAACGAAAAGTCACCGAACGTGCGGTGACTTTTCTAATCTCTTTGGATAACCCTGTATGGTTTCCATCAGATATTGAAATGGTATTACCCTGTTCATTTTAACCAACTGGGAAACCTATTTGATATCTTTTTCAGTCCAGTTTTTAAGATTTATATCCTAAATAGTTTCTTTCAATATTTCAAGTGACATATAAATAGATATTGCAGATTTATTCAAAGAATTATTTTTTTAATCTTTCTCCAAATATTTCTTAAATCTACTACTATTGGATTCTTCAATTTCTGTGGTCTTTCTATCCCCCATAAAATCAAATTTCAATTGTTATTTTTAACTGAGATTCTAGTAAACTCCAGGTTAGTACCTGAAATTAGGTCCATTAACCTGTTCTTCAAGAAACTGTAAAAAGTACACTCTCATGGTATGGATCACCAGTGACTAAGCAATATAACTTTTCATTGCAGTCGTTGCAGTAATTACAGCTCCGCATGCTATTACAAATGCGTGACTTGGAATAGAGACCATTATTTATTATTATCTTTATTATTATAGTTATTTATTGGTGTTTTGAAGTATACCTTTTTTTAGATTTATTTGTTACTTGAAAACACCAATAAATAACTATACCTGTATCATTGCAGTTGGGATTATAGATTTTTTTGCAGGACTAAATTTAGTTTTATTTATGTGTTTATTATGTATGTATTTATCCAGTTTTTATTTACAGGGAGCAAATGCTAAATTCAATCTGCGCCTGGTTGGACCAGGAGGAATCTTTCGCGTTGTGCCACAAACTGTTTTAAACGAAGCTCAAGTAACTATCATTGTGGAAAATTCTGCTGGAATAGACTATGAAAAATTCCATTTTCTTATTTTTAAGGTACCTTCTTTATTATGCTTCTGAGTGTATTTCAGATATAAACAAATATGGAAAAATAACTTAAAGTTGATTAACCCCTTAAGGACCAAGGGTCTTTAAAGTTAATTAATTTATGACATAACAGTTACACCATTGGTCCTTAAGGGGTTAAAGTTTACTAATTTAAAGAAATTCGGCAAGTATGTCATCTTCATTTTTAAGTAAAAGATAAGTCTTACGTCTGACTGCACTGAATATTTTTGATACTGAAACCTATTATAGATCTGACAGAATTCTAGTGTTTATATTTTATAAGTCCAGCAGTTAGAAAGATATCCTGGACATTCCTCTGTGCTTTGTAGACATGTGCACAGTCCAAAATTTTATTTGTGACAAATTTGTTGTGACAATTTTCAGATTGCAAAATTGTCACATTCCAGAATTTTCCAAACTTGCCAGTTCAACATTATTTGAAAGTTTAGACAAATCCTAAAATTTTAAGAAATGTTTGAAATTTTGCAGGTATGAGTATTTTTAGCCCCATATCCTCTCTCTATACCTTTACCCCCTCCTTTAATTTTCCTCTTTACCTCCTCAACCATTCCACACTTTTTACTGTTAACTAACCAAATGGTAGTTAGGGTTAGGGATAGAGCTACTTCTATGGTTGCGTTACTGTTAGGGTTAGGGTCACTGTTAGGTTTCTAGTTCTGTTTTGTGTGAAGGTTACATTAACTGTTTATGTTTGTGTTAAGGTTAAGTTAAGGGTTACTTTCAGGGTTGGGTTATTGTTAGGGTCACTGATGGCCATACTGGTTCTGTTTGTGTTAGGGTAACTGATAGGTTTGCATTAACTGTTCATGTATGGGTTAGAGCTAGGGTTAGGTTTAGAGTTAATTCTAGGGTTGGGTTATTGTTAGGGTCACTTTTAGGCTTATGTTTGTTAGGGTTAGGGCTAGTATTGCACAAAGAATCCAATTTTTTCAGGTAAAGGAATGATTTTTAAGTAATCCGAAACGTTTCAGATCAATTGGATAAAATTTTGTCGGTTTCAGCCGATTTGGAATTTCATCGGTTTGGAATTTCAGATGTTATTGAATCATTGAAATGACGATATTCAAATGCAAAAGACTATTCCTTTGCTCACATCCTGAAGTGTGTGTGTGTTTGAGGTTTTAGGAATAGTTTTCTGAGATTTTGTGTGCACCTTGGATTTCTAAACTTGGGAGGTGATGAACTGGCAACGGGATAGAACAGAAATGTATTTTGCAGATCACAAATTAAGCTTTAGTTGTATTATTTTCCAGCTAAATGTAATGTAAAAACTGTTATTATTCAGCAATCATGTTCAAGGATTTAAAAAGCATATATCCCTTGTCCTGACATTAAATAACTTGTTTTAAAGTAGCATGAAATATAAAGAGCAGTTTCCTTTTTAAACTGACAATACTTAAAAGCATATGGAAGAGATCCACTCCCAATTACTATGGTTTGCTTATCATTACATCTTATTCTGAGCTTTTTTTGAAAAGCATTTTCGTATTTATAACCTATGTGTAAATAATTTCTGTTTTACAAATCAGATTAGCATTGGTATTATCAATCAGAAGACAATATAACTAGTTTCTATCAATTGAGCGAGAGTAAACCTGTGTATACTAGTTTCACTTTAAACCATTTAATCCTCTAGCAAAGACTATTTCGCTCATTACCCAACTGTTTGTCATTGCCCTGTATACCTTTTAGAACAGGGGTGATCAATCTTCACTACATTTCCATTATCCAGTACTCAGCTACTCATTAGATTGACCAGGGCCGGCCTTAGGCCTCTGGGCACCCTGTGTGAGAAATCTTCACAGCGCCCCACAGTAGCCACACCCCCTACCATATCTACACCCCAAATGGTGAAATTCATTATTCAGTGAAATTCGGGGGTTTGTGAATCATCCCTACTATGAAGTCCGTACACGAAGCCAGATCAGCACCGAACAGGGACACAGCATGACGTGCGTGGAGCGTTCTCTGCAATGAGGAGGGAATCCCCAGGATGATCCATACACGTCCACACAGTCCAAGGGCAGCAAGGCTGGCTGATACGGCCCAAATCCAGGCCCCTCCCTGTTTTTTAAATTCTGGAACAGACCTTTTTATTATTATTCATAGGACCTTATGTATTATTTCTATGCTTTAGTTTTGTTTTAAATGCCTTTTAAAAGTTGCAGTATTTTTTTTTAACCCCTGTTCGGCTTTTTTTGGCTGCGTTCAGTGGGTCTTTCGGTGGCGTTCAGTGGCTCCCTTCAGGGACCCTGCGGTGAATGCTGAATTCACTGCAGGGTCGGCAAATTGAGGTCACCGAAGGAGGGAGCACCAAAATTCTGTTGAAATTTCGGTGCTCTCTCAATAACCCCTTTTAGAATGATTTAAAATTATATGTGTAGCACTGCTTTAAAAACACTGTATTCTGGTGTGATGAACTATTGCTGCCACCAGAGGGAGACAGAGACATTGTGGACTATGCTGGACAAAAACTGAACTACACCGACCATCATCCTTTGCGTGAGGACAGGAAGGAGGTGGTACAGGAAGAGGAAAGAGATCAGCAGCCTCGTGCAAGAGAGAGGCAGAGTGAGTGGAGCAGTGAAAGGTAGAGCACACACATTGGAGCTGTCAGGGATCGCAACCAGGCCAGAGTACAGACGCTGTCTTACTGGTGCTGGAGATCGGGACAGTGACCGTGTTAAGACCTACCTGCGCAGCGCTGAGAGGTCTGGAGGAAGAGTTAGATCTGTCAGGACCCCGAGTTAGGAGACCATGCTGATCGATTGGGAGTGCAGGCGGTGGATCGTTGTCCCAGTTGCAGAGATTTGGCAAGCTGAGAGCAGATTCAGTAGCATGGAGTCCCAGTACACAGAGGAGAAGATCTTGTAGTCGAGGCATCAAGTGCAGGACAGTTTCGTTCATCGGATTGGTGAGAGGCCTCCAGGCAGTCCCAAATAAGAAATGCATGCTGCAGTATTGTTTAAATTCACAGGGCCCCAACGGTGACTAGTCGAAGATTGTTTGTTTCATTCACTGGCCAGTTGAATACAGTACCCGGGTACCCGAGACAACACACATACACATTTTTGAGCTATTATTCACGGGACTTATACTCCAGAACTGAGGGAGTTAACCGTTTCTTTTCGCGCCGCATGTTTTTCCCGCGTTACGAATTCTTGTCATTTAAATACCGTATATGCAGAATACAGTTGTGTTCAAAATTATTCAACCCCCACTGAAATTGAGTGTTTTGGCCAATTTGACATTGATTTTGATCATTCAGTCATCTTGCTTACAATTAAATCAAAGAGGCACGTGTAGGTCAGACAAATATAACATAACATTTATAATGAAATAACCACAAATGTCTTTTCTGTGCTCACATCATTATCAGTTTTATTCAACCCCCAAGTGACATTCAATCTTAGTACAACATCCTTTTACAGTTATAACAGCTTTTAAACGTGAAGCATAGCTTGACACAAGTGTCTTGCAACGATCTACGGGTATCTTCGCCCATTCGTTATGGGCAAAAGCCTCCAGTTCAGTCACATTCTTAGGCTTGCGCACTGCAACTGCTTTCTTTATGTCCCACCAGAGGTTCTCAATCGGATTTAAGTCAGGTGACTGCGATGGCCACTCCAAAATGTTCCAGCATTTAATCTGCAACCATGCTCTAGTGGACTTGGAGGTATGCTTGGGATCACTGTCCTGTTGAAAGGTCCAACGTCTCCCAAGCCTCAGGTTTGTGACAGACTCCATCACATTGTCATCCAATATCTCCTGGTACTGAAGAGAATTCATGGTACCTTGCACACGCTGAAGCTTCCCTGTACCTGCAGAAGCAAAACAGCCCCAAAGCATGATTGACCCCCACAGTAGGCAAGGTGTTCTTTTCTTCATAGGCCTTGTTCTTCCTCCTCCAAACATCGCGTTGATCCATGGGCCCAAACAGTTCTAATTTTGTTTCATCAGTCCACAGAACACTATCCCAAAACTTCTGTGGTTTGTCCACATGACTTTTGGCATACTGCAGTCGACTCTTCTTATTCTTTGGAGACAGCAAGGGGGTGCGCCTGGGAGTTCTGGCATGGAGGCCTTCATTACGCAGTGTGCGCCATATTGTCTGAGCTGAAACTTCAGTACCCACATCTGACAAATCTTTTCTCAGTTCCTCAGCAGTCACACAGGGACTTTTCTCCACTCTACGCTTCAGGTAGCGCACAGCAGTCGAAGTCAGCATCTTCTTTCTGCCACGACCAGGTAGCGTTTCAACAGTGCCCTTTGCCTTGAATTTGCGAATGATGCTTCCTATGGTCTCTCTTGGTATGTTTAACATCTTTGCAATCTTCTTATAGCCATTGCCCTTCCTGTGAAGAGTAATCACCTCTTCTCTTGTCTTCCTGGACAATTCTCTTGACTTCACCATGTTTGTAACCACACCAGTAAATGTCTAGAAGGAGCTGAGTATCACAGTCATTTTAAAGCTGCCGAATTGGTGCTTATTATGCTTTATTGCTGCTCCGTGACATCCACAGGTGTTTTCAATACCTGATTGAAAACACTTGAATGAACCTCTGTTCTTCAGAGTGGTAGTCTTTAAGGGGTTGAATAATTGTGTCAATGAAGAATTCACAAAAGAAACATTTACTACTGTATTACAAAACCAATTGATGTCATTTTAGTTGCATATGGTTCTTTAAAAAGTCCTTGTAGGATTTCATTCTGAATACAATTACAAATGTACACTAAATTCCCTAAAACCCTTTACAGCATTGGGGGTTGAATAATTTTGAACACAACTGTATATGCTGCTTTATTGGGATCAGTAAAGAATATAATACATAAAAATCCACAACAGTGCTGGTGTATAGTTATTTCCTAGTGCGGTGAGACTAACCCGAGGATTATTCAACGGCTCCTCCGGGACTGAGCGCTACACGTGGGGGCTCGTTCCGGGATTACAGTCTCTGAGTATACCGCAATTAAGGGGTTAATATGGATCCAGAAGAAGCAGCAGAGTAGTGTAAAGCACAAAATGGCCAGTTAGGGCTGAGTGTAGTAATGGACATTCCTGCAGGCACCTGGGCAGAAGAACAGATCCGCCGGGCCGTGGCAGCGTTGGCACCTGACCAGCAGGGATTCATAGTGGGCGTTAAAGTGAACCCAGAGACTTCTCACACATATGTTCTTTTTGAGTGGAGAAAGGGTGTTCCAGTGTATTTTCAGGGCGCGAGTGTGAAGCTGACTGACGATGTGGAAGTTCGACTGGTCCAGCCAAGCACACCACATGGTGATCCCGCGAATGTTACCGTGACTAGACCAACAACGTCAGGATGCTACCCCTACCCCTACCCCAACTACAGGTTCCCTCCTGCTACATTCTTTACCACCATGGGGAAGCTGGTGGAAACGTTGGCCCAAAACTCAGTCGCGTCTGCCAATTATGGATATCGCAAGTTGGGGTTCTGTTCCGGTAAGGTCCCTGTGCCAGCTGGAGAAGAGGACTTTGACACTTGGATAGATCAGGCAGTGCAAGCTGTGGAAGAATGGGAAGTTGCGGACACCGTGAAGAGACAAAGGTTGATCGAGAGCTTAAGAGCTCCTGCTTCAGATGTCGTCCGAAATTTGAAAAGAGACAAGCCAGGCTGCACTGCTGTTGAGTATCTAGAAGCTTTACAGGAAATTTTTGGAGGAGTGGAGGATTGTGCCGAGCTTATCCACAGGTTCTCTCACACCTATCAAAAGGAAGGAGAAGAATTGTCCACCTATGTCTGGCGGCTGGATAAAATCATCCATCAGGTTATTCTAAAAGGAGGCATGGAACCGAGTCATGCAAGCAAAGCTTTGATGGATCAAATTTTCAAAGGAGCACTCCCACTGGATCCCATAATGTTGAAATTTCAGACTAGATACCAGAGCAAGAGACTGACATATTCCAAACTGGTCAAAGCTATCCGAGAAGAAGAGGCTTTAATTAAGGCTAAAAAGATTGCTAATGCTTCACATGCAGTTTTTACCGCAGAAGTAGGAACTCTTGGTGTAGCAGACATACAGGCCGAAGTGATGGCTTTGAAAACTCAGATGTCGAAAATGATGGAGTTGATAATGTTGCTGTCTGCTAGGATTGCCATACCTGAGGAGGGAGAGGCAGTGCAGAATGTTCCTGCTGGAGAACCCTCTGGTTCGGTGATCTGCTACAACTGTGGGGGGGTTGACCACTATCGACGTGACTGCCCCAGCCCACCCAAACCGCGAAGAGGACGGAAGTTTCTAGCAGATATACGAATGACAAGAGTGGCTGTGGTTTCTAACAGGGGGCTTTCAAATGAGCCGCAAGAAGAAAATGGGCCCACACGCTCGAGGAAAAGATGTTTTGGCTGTGGGGAAATCGGTCATTTCAGGGCTCAGTGCCCAAAAAGGAGGCCCGTAAAGAGATCGGTCGAAGAACTCCTAAAGGCCTTGAAGGAGCAGTCGCCTGTCTCGCAAGCGGAAAATTTCAGGGGACCCCGGTTGAGAGAGCAAACTGGGTCCCCACCTTGTACTACGGCAGAGAAGTTCCCAGACAAGTTGACAGGTCCTTCGTCCATCATCCCGGTTCAAGTAGAAGGGGTCTACACAAAGGCTCTTCTAGATTCAGGTGCTCAAGTAACTCTGATTTACTGAGACTTCTATCAGAAACATTTGAAGCATATACCCCTGAAGAAGTTGAAGGATCTCGAAATCTGGGGTATGGGGACTGAGAGGTTTCCCTATGATGGATATCTACAAGTGAAGCTGGAATTCGGTTCAGAGACCGTTGGACAACCAGGAGTATGTGACACGTTGGCCATTGTGTGTCCTCATCCCTCGGGAGCTAATCGAAGTTCTATGATAGTGGGGACGAACACTGACTTAGTGAGACGATTTCTAACCCCGCGGTTGAAGGAAGAGAGTCCTGCTCCCAAAAAGGCGCACTCGATGTTACAGCTGGTCTGTCAACGGATGGTCAAAGAACAGAGAGCCTCTGCAGAAGTGAGGCAGCTGAGGAAAACAGAAGGGACTGAGAAGGTTATACAGTCCAGAGAAGTCCCTGAAATAATCTCTGCAAGAGTTTTGAAATGGACAAGTGAAAGAGTTTCCGTCAACGTACGTAATGTGTCTGACTCTTCAGTAAATTTGAAGACACGGATGTCAATCAGGCGAGTGGCTTCTGTTAAGCCCCTCTCCAGTACCGATCTAGAGAGAAGAGTGAATAAAGCAATTCAAGCTGAACGGTTCTACCCTAAAGATGCTTCTATCTCGTTCAAGCGGAAGAAGCGGGTTCAGTCTCCAGTACTCAAGTTGGAAAATTCGTTCTACAAGTATGAGGTTGATGTGGGATGCGCTAAGAGCACTAAACACCACATTCGTCTCCAGGATGATAAGACTTGTCGAGAAAGGTCAAGACGAGTTCCATTGGGAGGCCTAGTTGAACCACAGAATCAAAGTCCAAACATTCGATACGGCCCCCTCAGAGACTTACCTACGATTCACCGGGTCATAGCACTGAAGAAGCTGTTACCACTGTGCGAAGGTTGACCGAAGTGTCTGCTACGCTAGCTGAGGTAGTCAGGGACATGAGTCAGCTTGAGGATGTATATCTGACCCATTCTATGTCTGCTACTGAACCTGAATGTATTGCTTAATGTAAATATTGCAATGTTATGTATCTGTTACACTCCCTTGGAGGGACCCAAGAGTTTAAGGGGGGAGAGTGTAGCGCTCCTTTAAAAACACTGTATTCTGGTGTGATGAACTATTGCTGCCACCAGAGGGAGACAGAGACATTGTGGACTATGCTGGACAAAAACTGAACTACACCAACCATCATACTTTGCGTGAGGACAGGAAGGAGGTGGTACAGGAAGAGGAAAGCGATCAGCAGCCTCATGTAAGAGAGAGGCATAGTGAGTGGAGCAGTGAAAGGTGGAGGACGCATGTTGGAGCTGTCAGGGATCGCAACCAGGCCAGAGTACAGACGCTGTCTTACTGGTGCTGGAGATTGGGACAGTGACCGTGTTAAGACCTACCTGTGCAGCGCTGAGAGGTCTGGAGGAAGAGTTAGATCCGGCAAGACCCCGAGTTAGGAGACTGCGCTGAACGATTGGGAGTGCAGGCGGTGGATCGTTGTCCCAGTTGCGGAGATTTGGCAAGCTGAGAGCAGATTCAGTAGCACGGAGTCCCAGTACACAGAGGAGAAGATCTTGTAGTCGAGGCATCAAGTGCAGGACAGTTTCGTTCATCGGATTGGTGAGAGGCCTCCAGGCTGCAGTCCCAAATAAGAAACGCACGCTGCAGTATTGTTTAAATTCACAGGGCCCCAACGGTGACTAGTCAACGATTGTTTGTTTCATTCACTGGCCAGTTGAATACAGTACCCGGGTACCCGAGACAACACACATACACATTTTTGAGCTATTATTCACGGGACTTACACTCCAGAACTGAGGGGGTTAACCGTTTCTTTTGCCGCCGCGTGTTTTTCCCGCGTTCCGAATTCTTATTTAAATACCGTATATGCGTAATATATGCTGCTTTATTGGGATCAGTAAAGAATATAATATATAAAAATCCACAACAGTGCTGGTGTATAGTTATTTCCTAGTGCAGTGAGACTAACCCGAGGTTTATTCAGCGGCTCCTCCGGGAGTGAGCGCTACATATGAATAGTTAATTTACACAGTAAGGCTAGGGTCAGACGAACGCATTTTTATGTTGTCTGTGAAAAAGTGCGTTCGAACGAATGGACGTATTTTTTCACGGAATACGTGATAGTGGTCATACTATGCGCATTTTCGTCCGTGATTTTGTACGGATCATCAATAAAACTCTTTTTGCGTCTGGACGTTATGTTGGCCGGACATTAGCAGCGTCTGACGTCTCCTAATCACACACACACGCCGCTAGCGGACGCAGCGCACTCTGTACGTCAGTACCTGCGGTTTCACGTTCTCGAAAAAATGCGTTCATTTTCCACTTGCGTTGCGCAGCCGGACTTTTCTGCGACCGTACTTCGTATATTGGCCGTCATTGCCTGGCACTTGCTGCTAGTGCGGCCGTGATTAAGTGCGGCTGCACGCGCGTTCGCACTGCCTCAGTCTGACCCTAGCCTTACGTGCACTGGTGTTGTTTTTTATTAACGTAGCTGTTGACATTTAACGCTTTCATTGCCAGAACAAAATATTGAAAGTTATGGGGGGAGGTCTGTTTCTTGGTACTGGTAGCGCTGGTAGTGCTGGCACAGTTTCTCATCTCTGCCTAGAGAAAAACACATATCTTGAAATTGATATTTTTTAAAGATAGATCTAAGACGCTCTGTGTATGTAAAGGCAAACAAGAGCATTGGGCTGTTAACCACATCCTTGCTGATAAATACAGCTTCAGCTGGGATGTGATTTTGATCAGCATGTATTTTGCAGCATTTTAGAGGCCAAAAAACCCCCACCTTTTATAACACTCCCGAGTCTTCAGGCAGAGATGTCTCCAGTGGGGTGGGGGGGGGTGTCTGGACAGACATGCTTCACTGTGCCGTTATCTGCTGCTGGATCTCTGTCCCTCAATGCCGAGGGGGGGCCTCACTCAGCTGAGGCAGGATCAAATGCTTCTTTCACCTCCCTTGGCTTAATTGACAGGAAACATAGGCTCGCTCTGTAACGGTTGGCCCCCTCTTGGGTCATCGTGGTGGCTTGGAAAATGGAGTGTAGCCCTTAAGGCAAGTGAGCTACTGACTGGACAATGGACAGATCAATAAAACAGACTTGTTTCTCCAAAACCAAGGAGCACAAAAGCAGGACTGAATTGCCACTAAGCTCCGAAGGTTTCAAGACCGACAGATAACCCAGGACATGCTCAGAAACACAAACAATGTATGGCAGTAGATGAATTGTGCAGGCTGCAGGGCAGTCAACAAACTGATAGACTTGGTGAAACAGGAACTGAACTGAACTGCACTTCAGGACTATGCAGGAAACATATCGAGACAAAGGGACAAGAGTATCAAGGCAAACAGACAGACTATACTAAAGAGGTCCTTATAAGCGGCCTCTGAATATATAATAAACTAAGACAGACAAGGTACATGAAACATGAAACATACAAGAATGGTCATACAGGCAGAGGTTGGCAACAGATCAGCATACAGAGTACCAGGAGTAAGCAGAAAAGGATCGTCAGGAAACACAGCTGAGGTCAAGACTAGAATACACTAGGACAAGAATGCTTTGCAGCAACACTGGGAACACACAGGACACAACCACCATCAAACTCCACAAACCGTCAATGAGGCTCTGTGCTGCTGGGATATTTATAGGGTGTGGGTCTGTGTGATTGGGCCATGTGACCCAGACCAGTAGATCACATCAGAACCCCAAAACAGCCCCAGACAGCACGGCCAAACACAACCACAGGGGAAAACCGACATGGAGGCCCTTCACCACCAGGGGGCAGGGTCGAGACATAACACGCTCCCACTGCCTGCTCTTAAACATGTACTGGCTGACAACCTGCTGAGCGGGGCTGCTGAAAACACAGGCCAGGTGCTGGGCACACTTCACACATGCTAAAAGTCAGCCATGCACGCACTCAAGCAGGCGGCTTCCTGCCTGGATCCGAGGCTGCGCGGAGACACCCTGCCATGTACACACCCCTCTCAGCTTGTCAGTCACCAGGGGCCAGCACCCCCCCCCCCCAGCAGTTCCCTACTGGCAGCAAAAATGACCCAAAAAGGAAGCAACCGGGATTCTTCTCCAGCTAGCTCAGCTGTGGGGATTGCATGCTGTGTCGGCTGCCTGGCGCCCCCAGTTGCCATTGCACCCAGTGCGGTCACACAGCTCACACACCCCAAAGGCCGGCCCTGAGATTGACAGAGCCTTGGGGAAATGTAGTTCCAAAACATCTGGAGGGATATCGTTGAGCTATCCTGCTTTAGAACCTAGATACTAAATAAGGTGTAATACTTATAGTTAATATCGTTATTGTCTGTGTTTAAATGTTACTGGTATTATTTCTAAAATGATTACAGTGTGTTTCACTAATTGACCATACAGAATATATTTTAGATCTGTGAAAGGTTTGATTGGTCTTTGTTTGCCAATCATTACCACCAATTATACAACTTTCTGATTGTGCAATTTCTTATCTGTTATTCACTGGTGTGCACAGCCTGTTGCATTAGAGTGTGCACTCATGAAACATTTATTACTTCAAAACTTGAATGTTTAGAAGGTTTTGCACAAAATACCCATCTTTCATCATAAATAACAAGCCTGTAATCTGAGATACAGTCCTGGTAAGGGACATCTAAAATGACAATGTAGGATGTGAAAGAGAACCTCTTCACCCAACATTAGGGTGTGCCTGGGTACACCAGGCACACCCCCTGCACATGGCTATGCTGTTATCTAACACGTCAGGGTTATTCAAAGAGATCTGAATTGTGGCCGAAAAGGTAACCAAACAGTGAAATTCATCGTAAGGTTACCTTTCCTGGCCATTCGGCTATTCAGAGAGCAGGCAGTTCGCCAAATGTTGGCGAATTGCCTGCACATATGGTGACTGTTCGTTGCCTGTTCGAGGGCAGTGAATTCCCCATAGAGAAGCAATGCTTCATCTATTCAGAGAACAAACCAGCAGTGAAAAGTTGCTGAATTGCCCTGCCATTCGATGGTTTCATGAGGCAGATTTATTCAGGCGAATCCCATAAGCTTCAATGTTAAAAATATTCCCCTTTTAATTCAATATCTAATAAACCGTTGATTAGAATATTCTGCAGTATAAAATCTCTTTATTTATTTATATCTTTTTAGGATCTCTTAGGCATTTTTCAGGATTTTTTTTCCGATTTTTTTCTTTTAACATCGTCTTTTCTTTTTTCTGTAACAGCCCTTTTCATTATCATTTATTGGATCTTATATGTAAATTTCAGACATTTTCGCTCAGTAGTTTCTTTGCAAACAGGCAAACATCATTTCACCTTTCAAACATTGAAGCAAGCTTTTTTTTTTCTTCACTCCATCCGTCTGCGGTGTCGACTTTATCCACGGCTGCTCTGCACTGTGATCGGCGGCTGCTCGGGTTTGTTCAGCGGGGTTATTCCAGCTGTTTTGCGGGTTTTAGTGAGTGTTCGGCGGGTTTTGCGGTGAGTGGTTGGCGGTGAGTGTTCGGCGGGCTTGCGGTGGGTTTTCCTTGCACTTTGGGTACCCTGTGGTGCTTGTTGAAAACACCGCAGGGTCGCCCAAATGGGATCGCCAAATCGTGCCGAATTGTAGCGAACGAAAAGTCACTGAACGTACGGTAACTTTCGATTCTCTTTCAATAACCCTGAGTGTTTCTCAACCTTTAATGGAGAAGTACCCTGGCAGTTCTAAAAAAAAAATCATAAGTACCCCTGGCTCGAGAAAGTAATTTCTATTGTTTGGGTTTGATGCTTTCTCTGTGTGTGTATTAATGTCGCTAAACTCAGTATATGTGTTTGTGATACTTTCTATGTGTGTGTAATGTCGGTATATGCGTTTGTGATGCTTTCTGTGTGTGTGTATAATGTCAGTGTATGTGATTGTGATTGTGATGTGTGCAATGCCAGTATAAGTGTTTGCAATGCCAGTATATATGTTTCTGATTCTTTCTGTATCTGTGTAATGTCATTATGTGTTGTGATGCTTTCTGTGTGTGTGAGTATTGTCAGTATCTGTGCTTCCTATGCTTTCTTTGTGTGTAAAATCAGTATGTGTTGCTGATGGCTTCTGTGTGTAATATCAGTCAGTATATGCATTTGTGGTGCTTTGTGTATGTAATGTCAGTATGTGTTTGTGATTTCTGTATGTGTTTAATATCAGTATATATATTTGTGATGGGATCTGTGTTTACAATGTCACTATCAGGGTTATCCAGAGATCCGAAAAGTCACTGCATGTTCGGTGAATTTTCGTTCCCTGCACTTTGGGGCGAGTCGGCGATTCCTCGCCGACCCCGTGGTGTATTCAGCAAGCACTGCAGGGCCCCCCGTAGTGCAGGGAATACTTGCCGCAAACCCGCAGAACACTCGCCGAACACTCACCGGATACTCACCGAACACTCACTGAAAACCAGGGATGGATCCAGACACAGGTGTCGGGGGGGGGCACTCTACCAGGTTTGGTTAAGAGCTGGTGTTGGGTTTGCAGTGACAGGCAGAGACGCGCCTAATCGCAAGCTGTACTCGTTACACTCACTCTCCCCAGAACATTGCACAAGGTCTGTCCTCATGTGGCTCATGAGCCCTGCGAACCCTTTTCATACGAGGGGCCCAGGGTAACCCCCCAGCCCACATGTAATATATTGCCCCCAGCTCACACATGGATATATTTGCCCCCAGATCACACATGGATATTTTTTTTCCCAGCTCACACATGGATATATTTGCCCCCAGCACACATGGATATATTGCCCCCAGCTCACATGGATATATTTTCCCCCAACTCACATGGGTATATTTGGCCTCAGCTCACATGGCTATATTTGCCCCCAGCACACACATGGATATATTGCCCCTAGCTCACATGGATATATTTGCCCCAGCTCACATGGATATATTTTCCCCAGCTCACATGGGTATATTTGCCCCAGCTCACATGGCTATATTTGCCCCTAGCTCACACATGGATATATTTGCCCCCAGCTCACATGATATATTTGCCCCTAGCTCACATGGGTATATTTTCCCCCAGCTCACATGGATATATTTGCCCCAGCTCACATGGGTATATTTGCCCCCAGCTCACATGGATATATTTGCCCCTAGCTCACATGGGTATATTTGCCCCCAGCTCACATGGGTATATTTGCCCCCAGCTCACATGAGTATATTTGCCCCCTGCTCTCACCTCCTCTGCAAGGCTCCGAGTACCCGCCGGCCACTTTTGTCCCTACGAGCGGCCGCCGGCATGCAGCTTGGCCACTTGCCTGGGAACAACCTGACCAGCGCAGCCGCATTCTCGCAAGATCCCGGAGTTCACGTGAACTCCACGATCACGTGAACTCCACGATCACGTGAGATCGTGGCTGCACTGGTCAGATGGTTCCCAGGCGAGCGGCCAAGCTGCATGCCGGCGGTTGCTCGTAGGGAGAAAAACGGCCGGTGGTGGGTCGGTATCTCGGGGGGGGGGGGATTGCCCCATTGACCCCCCCCCTGGATCTGCCCCTGCTGAAAACCCACAGAGTTTCAGTTAGTTATAACTGACTTTGAGAGAGTAATAAAAAAGCTGTATGCGGGGGAGTTTCTACATCCGTTGTAGCTTTTGAACTGTTATTCCACCACTTTGATTGCCAAGCTAGGAAATTACATGCAATCAGAGAGGCCTCATGCAGGTCAGGCCCCTCCAACTGTGCAAAGTCCCTGTATCAGACAGGAATTCAGTTTTAGACCAGTGCCTGTCAGTGTCGTTACTAAACTTCTCCGTAAGCAAAAAATGAAATACCAGTCTGGACCTGAACAAATACCAGCAATGCTGCTGAAAATCAGTGCGCCAGCAATTGCAAATCCTGTCGCAACCCTAATCAATGAATCACTGGCGACTGGATACATACCTCAACTCTGGAAGACTGCGAGAGTGGTACCTATCCATAAAAGTGGTGACAGTACTTTGGTATCCAACTACCGTCCGATATCGTTGCTCCCTGTAATGTCAAAAATTTTGATGGAACAAGGAAACCTAACTGGAGCCATCTTCCTTGATTTTGCCAAGATCTTTGACACAGTAGACCATGGCATCTTGTTAGAAAAACTTAAAAACTCTGGCATTGGTGATCGCACGCTAACCTGGTTTCAATCATATGTATCCAACCTATCACAATATGTGTCAATTTCTGGCAGCTCCTCCCTCCCCCTCCCAGTCACTTGCGGTGTACCCAAGGCTCAATACTAGGCCCCCTGCTATTCACAATATTCATAAATGATCTGCCCAACATCTGCAAAGCCTCAACTGTACATATGTACGCAGACGACACCGTAATCTATACCAGCAAACCAAATCTCCCGCAGCTTGAGGCCGTGCTGCAAGAACAATTTACAGAGGTAGAAAAGTGGATCAAACACAACAAACCTTTTTTAAATACTGACAAAACTGTAACGATGCTCTTTGGAACAGCACCTAAACTACACAAATTGCAAAATCCCCATCTATGTGTTGGGACAAAATCAAATGGCACGCTGACCACAGTCACTTCTCTCAAATACCTAGGTATGTGGTTGGACCCTAATCTATCCTTTGGCCCCCACATCGAAAAACTCTCATCTAAACTTTACCCCAAACAAGGTGCCCTGTACAGAAACAAATCCTGCCTGAGTCCCGCGGTAAGAAAGCAGATTGTACAACAAATGCTTATGCTGGCTATTGATTTTGGAGATGTAGTGTATGCAGCCGCCCCGCAAACACACTTTCAGAAACTTACTACATTGTATAACTCATTCTGTCGCTTTGCATTACAATGTAACTACATGACCCACCATTGTGACATGTTAAAAGAGCTAAACTGGCCATCGCTGGAGTCTAAACGCACCCTTCACCTTTCCAGCCTGGTGTTTAAGAGCATTTCTGGGAAGCTGCCACCCTACCTGAATAGACTGCTTCCCCAAGCAGCTCCCTCATCCTATAACCTCCGATCCAGGACCAGCACCTTACTTGCAATACCACAATACAAAAAGACAGTGGCTCGGTCCTCATTTTCCTACAGAGCACCACAATTATGGAATAACCTCCCAGACACCATCAAATCTTCCCCCAGTCTTAAGTCACTCAAGAGCTCCTTACTAACATACCTCAATACAGAATGCACCTGTAAACATGTAACATAGTGACTATATTTCATACATATTTATTTTCTGTTAATCTATATATTTGTGTTGTTTTTTAATATCTTGCATTGTATTACTTTGTATTTCTGTAACTGTAACACTTCAATGTTCTTGAACCCAGGACATACTTGAAAATGAGAGAAATCTCAATGTATCCTTCCTGGTAAAATCCTTTATAAATAAATAAATAAATAACAGGGCCTGGGGGTTGGCCCTGTGGAACCACCCCACACCAAGGCCTTGGGGGAGCTGCCCTCCCCCAGGCCCCTGGCCAGGGCCCGGGGAGGGCCTCAGGGAGGAGCTGCCCCCGGGCCAAAAATCAGCATCCCCCAAGAGGTCCCGGGGAGCCGCTTCCCTCTGGCCCTGAGGGAGCCGCCTCTCCCCAGGCCCTGAAGGGAGTCAACCCCCAGGAGACTGAGGGCTGTGAGTGCGAGCACCAGGTTTTATTCTGTCCTGTCCATTGTGGTGTCATAATGTAGGCAGCAGATTTCAGCCAATCCACATACTGAGTAAAGCATTCTAATATAGAACGTAAAGGCCTCACTAAGATTATCTGATAATTTAAAGCTTTTCAGTAAAGCAGTTGTTAAGCTTCATTTCCAGATGCATCAAAAGTATTCCTTTCTATCCGTTTCTGCCTCAGAAAAAGAGCAGGGTCAGCTCTAGTGTTTGTTGGACCTGCTACAACGTACAATGCAGGGCCACTTTCTGTTTGTTCTTTGTATCTCTTATTATTAGAGAATATTTTTAATACCAATGTCAGCAAACACCTAATAAGCAGAATCTGTATAATCAGGGCCGGTGCTAGACTATTTTGTGCCCTAGGCAAGACCAGCTACTTGCGCTCCCCCCAGAATAAATTGTTGCATATTGAAATGCAGGGACACACACACACACACACAATGTGGGCTGGGGGGTGGACATAATGTGCACGGACACACCCACACACTGCAGGGGGGCACACACTGTGCACGGGGGGGCACATGGTCGTTCGGTGCCCATCTTACCCCTCAGCTGGTCGGGCCCGGGATTGGTCTGTGCCTCTTTCTTCTTTCCCTTGCCCTCTTTGCCTCTCTCTTTCTTCTGTGCCTCTTTCCTTCGTCTTTTCTTTCATCTGCCTCTCTTTCCTCTGCCTCTTTCTTTTTTTTATCTGCCTCTTTCTTACTTTCATTTGCCTCTTTTGCCTCTGCTTCTCTGCCTCTTTTTTCTTTCTTTCTTTCTTTTGTGCCATTCTTTCTTCTTTGCCTTTCTCGCTTTCTTCAATGCCTCTTTCTTTTGTGCCTGTCTTTCTTTCTGCTTTTCTTCTGTGCTTTTCTCACTTTCTTCTGTGCTTTCTTTCTCTTTCTTCTGCCTCTTTTTCTCTTTCATCTGCCTCTGGTAGTGCCCGCATGTCATCTTATGGCACCTGCGCATCACCACAAGACGTCCACCACCTTCTGCGCCGCTAAAGGGGGTCCGCTAAAGGGGGTGAGCCGACAATGTCAGCTTTGAGAACTGCCACTGCCGGCTAAACAAGCCACACACTGAGGAACGGGTACAATAATGGAACCTGGTGGCAGTGCGCCCTAGGCGGTTGCCTAGCTTGCCTAGTGGGAGCACCGGCCCTGTGCGCATCCGTATGTAATTAGGGCTAGGAATTTGTAATACCTTACTTATCTTAATGCTAATAATGATTGCGCTCCCCGTGTTAAGTATAGGATGTGCAAAATACAGTAAGCTCACGGAAGCTACGGTAGCGCAATCCCATATGTGTAAAGTGAATTTTTTCTATGGATTTAGCATCAGGAAGGTAATATGGGGGCATGCCTTAAAGTCACTTATCCTAGCGATAACACTTACACATTTTAACGCTATCGTTCACTAGGGAATAGTGCTCTTACTGTTGCCTTACCCAGCCAACCTGAATTTGTATATTCTATATGCTACACCTGATTTGGCTTCCTTCAAGGCGCACTTTGTGGAATTTTAAATTTTTGCATTGAAATTTTAATTCATCTTGTACATTCTTAAAATCATTGTACCTTATTCATATTATCTGTGCAGTATCTAAGACACATATTATTTTTTGCTTTCATACTATTGATACTGATATTAGTGTTGGTAGGTTTGTGTCTATCACTACTCACATGTAACTTGGACAGCATTACCCATCCCTTTCCCTTTTCAGTATCCTTTCTTATTTTATTAATCTTTTGCTAAGACTAACTCAGTAAACACCATATGATAAAAAATATGAACTCACATTTATGTTTATACTATATAGTGCATATTTTAGTATACAGTAATATGATTGGCCTTTATTATTATTATGATTGGCATGTATTAAATATTATAAATATTTTGTTATTAGTTAGCTTCAGCACCTGTTAAAAATCCTCCATCGGTTTGATCAATCTTACTGTCTGCTTTTAGCTCCTTGCAATAGAAGTGAATACACCAGAAAAATTTAGTTCAACAGCAGATATAACTATTCACCTTCTGGATATCAACGACAACGTACCAAAATTCTCTTCAGAATACTACATTGCTAGGATCCCAGAAAACTCGCCTGGCGGATCTAATGTTGTGGCTGTTACGGTAAGTTCTGATTCACTTTGACCAGTTGATATTTGATCCTTTACAAACAAAACATTAGTGATGAGCCAAACACCCCCGTGTTCGGTTCGCATTCGAAATCAAACAATTTCAAAAGTTTGAGTTCGAACTAGAACACGAACTGAGCTCAATGCAAGTCAATGGGACTTGAAAGTTTCGAATTTTAGCGTGCCCTCCCAGAGGGCATATATGCAAGATATTTGCCATAAAAGGTGTATGAGGGTCCGGGTAGTGCCCTGAGGGACAGGAAACAAGGACACAAAGTTTAAAAAAAAACATTTTTAAAGGAACAGTGAGTTTTCCATTAAATAAAGGTTAAGAATAAAAACAAAAAATTCCTTCAAATATCGTACCTAGGAGGTCCCCATAACCTGCCCGTGAAGTGGCGGATTTGTAGGATGTATAGAGACATTTAAAAAAAAAAATGACATTTCAAATGACAGTAAATGGTTTTCCTTTAACCTGTTCATAAAAAACTGCTTGGGGCGGCAGTCTTTATGAAAAGAGGAGACATTTTAGGACACGCAGGACAGGTTTAGTGATTTTTTGGCTAAATTATGGTGAAACTTATGCAGGCTTTGGATGAAAGTAGCAATAGGTGCTTTAAAATTGGGCCTTTAGTGTCGGCAACAGTGCCGTCACGCCGTAACCCCTCTGTGGTATTGTGGAAGAGTGCAGGGTTGGACCCTGTGGTCCAATATTAAAATGATATGAATCTGGTACAGGCATCAGTGCACCCAAATATTGTGCCTTTTGTGGCAGCAAGTGCCTTCACACCGTAAGTAACCCCTCTGTGGTATTGTGGAAGAGTGCAGTGGTGGATGTTTTGGTAATGCTGAAGAGATCCCCTATCTATTCAGTTACATCAGCAGCTGTAACAAAACCGGGTCAGCAATGTTTAGGCACTTGTACTGCGCTACTGTATATGGTGAGAATTGGCGCATACCAGTAGCAACAGGAAGCAAACAGAACAGGCAGGGAATACACAGAGAGAATAGTCAAATGGCAGGCAAAGTCGGCAACAGATCGGGTCCTCAGAACAAGCAGGGTCAGTAACAAGTATACAAACTGATTCGGTAAGCTAGCGATGCTGGAATAAAGGCTGAGACACACTGAGCGTGTAGCGACGCACAGCGTCGCGAAGCGAAGCAAACATTTTGCAGGCTTAACTTCACTCCGCTCCGCCTCGCAGCGTGTCTACACTACATTACGTTAGCTTCTCACCGCACTGGACAGGAATCCACTAACTAAATTAAAATGTACACACAAAGCCATTTTATTTTCACAAAGCACACGTTATGTAGGCAAAAAAAAGTTTCTAATGATTAAAATACATTAAAATACATAAAAAATTACTGTTAATTTAATAGGAATAGTATAAAAATATAAAAAAAGGTAACCCCGATCATATTTATTATAGGGACACGGAGCGCCTTGTATAGAGTAGGGATGCATTGATACCACACACAGACATATACGTATATATCAGCACGCAGACCTATGTATACGTAGATATCAACACGCAGATATATATATACACCCACCTACAGACCTCAGACCATATATATATATACACATACGCACATAGGGGGGTGGCATGTGGACAATCTCAAGTAAATGCGCCCCCGCCCCCTTTTTGGCTGATCCCTCCAGAAGAAATGTTGAACCCGACAGAGCAGAGAATATATATATTATTCTCTGCTCTATCGGGTTCAACATTTCTTCTGGAGAGATCAGCCAAATGGGGGGGGCAATTAGTTGCCAAAATGTGTGTGTAATACAAGCCTGGATATATATATTTATAAGAATATAGATATATATCTCATCTATATATATATATATATATATATATATCATACATGCCCTTACCTTCCCTATAAATTTGCTAAAAATATACACACAAAAAAAACCACTGCCTGAGACCCCGCGCAGCCAACATGCCACCCGACTCTACCTAGCTGAATTTATCTAATATATATAATTAAATACATTCAGCTAGGTAGAGAAAGAAAAAAAAAGTTTTATTTTATGTTCCTAGGGACATTTAAAAATGTCCTCGGATTTTATTTTTTTTAGAAATGTGTCGCCTTACCTTAGCCTGGTGGTCAGTGGGGGCTCCCTGGATCCTGGTTGTGGGGGGATCTGCCGTGGCCGTAGGTGCAGTGGCTCCCTCCCTGCGCTTCCTGTCTCTGCCACATGCACCCGGGTGGCTAGTCGCAGCTCTGTCATCCGGCGGCCTCATGCTCCTCAATGCTCCTCAAGGGGATCCTTGGGAGGCCCCTGCAGGCTGCCCTCTACAGTGCCTGATTAGAGGGCCGTGTCTGCCTGATGTTTTAGTAACAAGAATATTTTATCCCATAGGCTTCAATGTTAAAAATATTCCCATTTTAATTCAATATCTAATAAACCACTGCTTATAATATTCTGCAGTAAAGAGTCTCTTTATTTCTAGATTTCTTTGTATTTTTTAAGCATTTTTTATATTTTTTTCAAATTTTTTTTTTTTTTAACTTTTGGCGAATGTCCCAAAAAGTTCGAAGTTCACGAACTGTCGAACGGACGATGTTCGATGCGAACTCCAAACAGATCGAACCGAACAGCTCATCCCTACAAAACATCACCTTCCTTTTTGTTGTTTTTTCTTTTTTGTCCAAAAATATAGGGCTGTATTCCATAGTTGTCGTGATAAGTTAACTACAGGAAATGTTACACATAACCTCTCCTGTTAGTTTATCGACGGGAAATGCCATAACATTACCACTGCAAGCTGAGATGCGGCTCAGATGTAGTCGTTTCCTTGCTCGAGGTTACTGTAAATTAACGTCTACTATACTTATTATGGGAGACTTTAAATGTAACCTTTGAGATAAAGTGCAGGCTATTCCAAAGTAGCCTGCGCTTCCATATGGGAGAAGGTATTTCAGTGAGAAATATTGACTCCTAAAAGCTGGTGTTAAATGATTTTGCAAATGCAAAATAATGTAAAACACTGTGGAAACTCCCTGATTAAGTCTCATACTCACCTCTTATCCCGCGTTGAAAAGGGCGGTGCAATCCGCCGCTTCATCTTGCCTGGGGGAGACTGGGAGCAAATAGTTCCTAGTCTCCGTCTGCGCAATCACTCCGCGGTTCTACGAAATCTTGCAAGAGTGAGCTTGCGTTGAGCTCACGGCTGGGACATGCAAAGCTCCATGGAATCATATGTACACCATGAGCCGATACTCAAGGTGGCACCAAGCACCGCTGCTGGTATCTGGCAGCTTTGCACTGCGTTCTGGGGTGAGATGCTAAGAAAGTGCCTACCTAGGAATATAACAGTAAAATGGAGACAGTAAGCAGGAAAATCTGTACTTCTGTCAGAAAAAAATCCCCCAGTCTCCTTCTTCAAATCACTCCGCCGACCTGCCTGTTCGTGCAAGGCGAGATCCTGTAGGTCATGTGACCGGCAGTGGAAGCCTCAATGGAGTCCATGGAGGGAATACTCGCAGTGGAGCTTACCACTGAAAACAAGCATCTTGAAATTTAGCGTCGCATTCCAGTGCAGGCTGCTGGATTAGCACCTGTGCCGTAATATCACACTAAAATGGGGTCGCTAAGGAGAAACCTGCAGGTGCAGATTTTCATCCTTAGCGTCCCCATTTTAGCATGATGATTGTAATATGGCCCTAAATGTGATAACTGAACCTCACAAGTACCTGCTACAGATATGCCAAGTCACATGGTTTCCAAGTCATGTGGATGCACACTTTTTCCTTAGTCCTCCCGATCAACTGATAGCCTTAGGCAGTCACCTGGTTTTGGGAGAACCATGGGAACATACACCGCGCCTGCCTGTTTATTGGTACTACTGGTGCTTTAACCATTTGAATGTGAAGGATGTGCAGGGAACATGCTCTCGTTTCACTCCCCTACACAGAGGACATTACCCGCAAGTCATCGCGCTCATGCCCCCTCCCGCCGATACTCACCTCTCCGTCCGGGGTCCCATGCAGATCTGACTTCCTTGACGTCAGATCTGCGTGTACCCCTCCTGGTGCACTGACGTCATCGCGATGGCCGCAATGATGTCATTTTCAGGTGAGCGCCTGAAAGGAGGAGTGAGGTTCTAAAGACCCTTCTTCCTCCCGATCGGGTGGAGATTAAATTAAAAGAGAGACACCGCTGGAATGGACAGAGTCTGCCCTTTCCAGCGGTGCCTGTCTTTAACCCCTGAGGTGCCAAGCTGCGGACCTCTCCCAGAAGTGGCTGACATCTTGGATGTCAGCCAAGTCTCCGGGGATTTCCTGCACCCACTGACGTCATCGCACATGGCCTAGCTGCCAAGGGGTTTCCTAATGGAAAACCTATGGTGGAGATAGGGGTGTCCTTTGGCAGCTAAAGGTTAATGCTTGGTGTCGTTGAAAAGGCCAGAGCATGGCCTTTCCAATGATACTAAACATGACCATATTAAAAGTAAAAGTAAAATTGATAAAAATTCTTTTATTAAAGAAAATAAATTCAAAAAAAATGTTTTGTTTTTTATCACTGCAGCACTATTGTTCACATTTCAATTATAATTTGAACAATGATGCTGCACTAATGATTTTTTGTGGGGGGGGGGTTTAAGCTAAAATTGCAAATTTCACAGAAAAATTAAGTAACAGGTTCCCAGTTCTAATTTGTTTAACAAGTATACCCCATTTCCCCCATATAACCGCAAAGGCTCGGATTATAAAATGTGAAAAAAAATTACTTTGATTGAAAATTTATTGAAATTTCACATATAATAATGCTACATTATGAATCTGCTGAGCCTGCTGAAACAAAAGGATATATCATTTGTCTCGGTCCTATAATAAACGTGACTTCAAATCACGTTTAAACACGATGAGCACAAACGGTAAAAATTAGCTCAGCGCACAGAGGTGAATTGGCTCAGTAGTGATGGGGTTAATAGTTAAAATCAGGACTTTTTAAGGCCTACACATGTGATAACACAACGTCATGTATGAAAAGCCCTGATTGGCTGTTTGACCAGGCAGCTGTTTATCCTGGCACAGGTGCACTGGGTGCCACCCTAGCGGTGATGATGCAGGTTGTGTTAAGACCACTGTCCCTTGCAGTTATGCCTCCATCACCCCAAACTCAGACCTGCCAACATTGTCAGGCTGCTACTTTTAAACATTTTTTGTAAAGGACATAAGAAAATTTATTTCCAACTGTGCGAATGATAGGGCTTTGGGGAAAACAAATAAAAAAAGAGTTGGGTTCTATGGATTATTAACAATTAACTTAGATGATTGCCCTTAATGGTCCACCTTTTATAATGTGAGGTGATTTCATACATTGAAATTTTACTTCCAAGAATGATCACCTTAAGAGGAAGCGGGTCTGGAGAAAATGTTAAATGAGTATTGGGACGGTAGACATAACGCATGAAGCCATATAATCTGTTTTTGCAGGTTGTATCACTTCTAAGGGCTAGGTGACCATAATACCCCTTATTATACATCCCATAATCACAACATAATTATATATGAAATAAAAGTTTGGTAATAAAAGTATTCGGCAAAGTCAGATCTTGGCAGTGCTGTCTGAATTAAGAGGTATAGGCGAGTATTTTTCTTAAACAGCACTATTTAAATGCAATAGAATTATCTTGAAGTTTTCCATCTCTATTTACATCATACTGAACGAAGAAAGATTTCTTTCCAGTAAGTACTGCCCCAGACTGGTTCTGCTTACTGATTTAAAATAAGCATCTGTACACAGGGCAGTAATTAAGCTGGAAGGAACTGCAGGCAATGTTTTTTAAGAGATTAACAAACATCCAGTTTGATCCTCAAAGCAGAAACCTATAATCCTTTATAAAACAAAACATGTCCGCAGAGGATTCACTTTATGTTTGTACTTCCAAAATTTTAAAGTAAATAGTGTATTACTTGTTTAATTCTTATTTATGTCTGTTTACGGTTGACTACTGGGTCAAGTGTAGATAACACATTTTTATATCTTGTCATATTCAATCTGAGTCAGTATGTCTTAAAGAAATACCAGCTCCAGACAAAAAGAATGAGCTCCCATGGAATAGCTCATTCTTCTTGACCTAGGTTCAAATTAATGCCTGCTATACAAAGTATAAGACATGTTAATTCATAGTAGGGAACTATACTGGAGCCACCGGCCTAGGCAAATATAGGATCCCAGCATTAAGATAACTTCTGGAGACCCTGGGCTTTATTCCATAGTTGGCACCCAACGTTAACACCTCGATTTGTAAGCATTAGCACCAGGAAAAATGAGTTTAATGCATGCCATCCATATTATATTCCCGACGCTACCCTGTTAGTATTCCATTAGTGCATCGTTTTTGGCGCTAGTTTCCACGAGCTGACTGTACTTTGCGCATCCTTTACTTAACATAGGGAGCGCAAACATCCATTAACGGTTTTCAATAAGTAAGGTATTACAATGTGCTAGCGCTAATAACCGTCGGGATTCAGGGAGCCAAAAGTAGCACCTTCTAAAAGCTGGCGCTACATGACTCTGCATTTGCAGAATTATGTAGCACCCCCTAAACCCCCCCAATAAATCCGATACTCCCTTCTCATCTGGTGAGAATGGTGGTCCGATCCGCTGCTTCTTTTGGCCCAGAGCAGAGTGAGACTGGGAAGAAATAGTTCCCAGTCTCCTTTCATGATCACTCTGCGGCGGTGCACTATCTCGCAAGATAGCACAGCGTCTTTGGCCCAGAAACTCAACCATCCATGGAGTCCAGGAGGTGATACTCGCAGTGGCTCGGCAGTGCTATAGCCAGTATTCCAGGGTTTAATGCTCCGCTCCGGGGCAAGGTAGTGCCTGTTCCGGAATATGCCCAAGACACATGGACACTATGGGAAAATCTGCAGGTGCAGATTTTCCATGTTAGTGTCCCCATGTTAGTGTGAAATAGCGAATAGTGTCTCTTTTTGTTTAATGTTTTCACCATTGTTGCAGCCATGATAAACTTCAGCAATCCAAAAAGGGGGATTCAACCAAAGGCAGGTAAAGTTTCATTGATATGTCTATACAGTGGTTTTTTTTGAGGCGATACGCGACGGTATGCCGTACCGGCACCTCATCGCCAGCCGCCCTTTAATTTTTCACAGCTCCAGTATCGAAGTCTTGGAGTCCGAATCCGGAGCTGTCTGGTTGGCGCTGGGGCGGATCCAGTGGCCGCCGCGTTCTTTCCTTCAACGAGCGGCCGCCTGCATTTATATCTGCCGCTCGCCTGGGATCCCTCCATAAATATATCCATGTGTGAGCTGGGGCAATATATCCATGTGATGTGTGAGCTGGGGGCAATATATCCAGTGTGAATAAAGGAGTATTTATTAGGACACAAAAAATCATCATAATAATCAGTTTTTCCCTGGGCGTGAGTGTACCCCCACCTATTTTTCCTGAAAAAAAGCACTGTGTCTATATTATAATGAAAATAAAAAAATAGCTTTAATGATTGGTACTGTGCTTTGACGATGAACACTGCTGTGATGAACAAGGTGCCATTGTGTTATAGGAACATATATTGTAATGATTATATTTCATTATGCTAGAAGCACTCGTCTTGTTATTTCATTCTATGAATATTTTTGCTTTGAATTATATTTAATTGGAATTTCCTAAATATTTATATACATATATTGCATGAAAATATGCAAACATGTACTATAAACAAAGTAAACATTGGTCATTGTAATTATTGGTGTCCCCTTTGCACAGGAAGGCGATTCATTAATATTCACTAATCCCAAACCATTTTTTCTGCTTTATAGCTGCTTTGCTTAGGCTTGGTGTTGCCCTAAACACTCCAAATTCTGCTGACCCTCCCAAACCCAATATCAAATAAATAGCAAAATGTTCTTAAAAATGATCACCAAATGCTTTCTGACCATGATTATCATAGTGTAGAGGCTTATTGCTGGGCGTTTTTGTTGCTTTGCAGCTCAGTTACACACCAACATAACCGTGCTGTTCTGCACACACTAGATGGTTCCTCACGTGGCAAATTCTAAGACTGGGGCCATACGAACGCAGATTGTATGTCTGTTGTAACAGACATACTTTTGCACAGACGTGCTTGTGGATACCAGCTGATGCTAAAGAATTTTGATGTTGATGTTGATGTTGAGTCCTAGCGTTTTGACGCCATCCAAAAATGCGCGTCGGTTTTAACGTGTGTGTGTGTAACAGTGCGCACGTACTTTGTGTCTTGTTCATTATGTGATCTATCAGAATTCTATGACGAATGTACGAATGCACGTTAGTAAAGGGGTTATTCAAAGAGACCCGAATTGGCTTCGAAATTGCATTGAACGGTGAATATCCCCATACTGTGCAATGTCTTGGCCATTCGGCTATTCAAAAGCTGGCAATTCACCAAATATTGGTGAATTGCCAGCGAAACACAGTGATCTTCGGCAGCAGTGAAGACCCCATAGGAAGACCCCATAGAGAAGCAATGGTTAATCTATTTAGAGACCACGGAACAGTGAAATGTCAGTGAAATGCCCTGATGTCCGGTGGTTTCATTCGGCAGGTTTAATCCGGCGAATCCCATAGGTTTCAATGTTTAAAATATTCCCGTTTTTATTAAATATTTGTTAAACATTTATTCTTTAACTCTGCAGCAAAAAGTCTATTCAAGTTTTTGAATTTTTTTCTCCTAATTTCTTTTAAATAGTGGGTTTTTTTTCTGTGACAGACCCTTTTTATTATTACTCATAGGACCTGATATATTAATTCCAGGCATTTTCATGCAGTAGTTTCTTGGCAAACAGCTTTTTTTCAAAGTATATTTATTGTTGGTTCAATTGCAGAACAGAAGCATTGAAACAAGGAACATAACAACAGTGAGACATGAACAAAGGATAGGCACAACTGAGGCGGCAACAAACAGAGCACGGGGGATAATGTCCCGTCCAAGGGCCACAGGAGGTTGGGGGGTGAGCAATCAGCGAGACAGGGCCAAGGTAGAGCACGCAGGGTCGTCGCTTACAGAATCAGAAGGAGTTGCAGCAGGTGTAGGATCAGTAGAGGCCAGGAATTTGGGTAACGTGGAATCTGAGGGTGTAATGGGGACCGCTGGGGAACATCTCAACATTTGTAGGGAATAACAGGGGACGCAGAAAAAGGTGTTACGTAATGAGGCCTTTGTGTCGTCGTGGAGGACCGCAATGAAAGGTGACCAGTTAAAAAAAAAGTAATGGTTTTGTCCTCCTGGTGTAAGGAGGATTCTACCCAGTCAACCAAAAACATAGAGTAGATCCTATCATACACCATGCGAAAGGTGGGGGGAGTGGGAGAAATCCATTGCGAGAGAATGGCCTTTTTACCTGCTGCCGCTAATGAGGCCAACCAGAACCGGTGACATTTGGAAAGGGGGTGGGTTGGGGTAGGAGCGAGGAGGTTGAAAATGACCCATTTGGGAGTGAAGGGGGACGCAATACGAAGTACAGTGGAACTGAACCTACGGACAGAGTCCCAAAATAGCTGGATGCAGGGGCACGACCACAGACAGTGCCAGAGGTCAGCCGGGTAGTGCCCACATTTAAGACATTCAGCAGTGGGTGATAGCCCAGCATGGGCCAACCTATTAGGAGCCATATAGGCACGGTGGAGAATTCTGTACAACATATCCCTGTAGTTGGCCGAGGGAATATAGCGCCTGGACAGTAGTGTTGATCTAATCAAGTCATTTGGGGCAAGGGTTGGAAAATGAAGGGAACATTTGGTAATTGCAGTCCAGGGGGCAGACGTGTACGAAGAGGCCTGCAGGTGTGCATCGATACTAGAGGTCGACGGAGGGGGTATGGAACACATGAGCAGTAGGGAATCCAAGGGATTGGCCCAATCTAAAGGGGGTAGGTCATTGAGCTGAGCGAGGAGAAACTGTCGTAGTTGTAAGTAATAAATCGGGTGCAAGGAGAGGGGAGCTATAAGGTTGTCTAGAGTCATGAAGGAGTAAGGTAGTCTTGATACCGCATCCACATAATGATGTAACTGTGTCAAGCCTCGTTGGGTCAACGTATGGATTATGGGGGCTGGGGATGCATTTTGGAAATTAGGATTGTGTAGAATAGGGGACCATAGGGACGTCTGCCAGGATAAATTCAAGCGCTTGCGGACCCGGATCCAGGCACGTTTGGTGGTGTGCAGCAGGGGGTTGGTTTAGAGAGGTGGGGGGATAGCCGGAGAGTGTTGGTGCTCCACCTCCCGGTCAACATAATGGGAAGTGCCCTGTAACCAATCCGAGGTGTATCAGTATAGGGCGGACATGTTATAACCTGAAATATTCTGGAAAATGATTCCTCCCCAGGAAAGCGACTGTTGGAGAGAGAGAGCGGACCCGTCGATCCTACCAAATAAATGAGGCATACAATTTGTGGAATGTGCAAATGTCGGAGGGTCGTAGAAGTATGGGTAGGACCTGTAAAGGGTAGAGAAGTTTGGGAAACTATGTCATTTTGACAAGGAACGCCCAACCTAAGTAGGAGAACGGGAGGGAACCCCAGGCCGCCAATAGAGTTTTAGTGTTGAACAAGATGGGGTCAATATTAAGGCTATATAGTTGGGAAAGATCAAGTGGTAGAATGATTCCGAGGTACTTAATATAGGGAGTCGGTCCCCACTGGAAAGGAAACTCTGTCAGCCAGTCTCCGCGGGGAGGGTTCCCACTACCAAGTCGACCGCTACAGTCTTGCTAGAATTTACCTTGAAAGCCGTAGCTTCGTGGAAGGTGTTCAATAGGGTCAGTAAGAGTGTCCTTCGTGGGGTTAGAAAGGAATAACAGTAAGTCATCTGAAAATACTACCACCTTAAGTGTGGCAGAGGGCCCTAGACAAATACCCGTAATCTCACTACTAGCCTAAATGAGACATAAAAGTGGTTCCAGGGCGAGGTTAAATAAAAGGAGGGGAGCGGATAGCCCTGTCTGGTACCTCTTTCTAACATAAAAGGAGGTGCGTTGTGTCCATTTTCATGACCACTGTGCGGGGTTGTGAGTAAAGTGCTTGGAAAAGTTTGCGAAATTCTTTACTAAAATGGTGAAATTTGAAAAATCGGATAAGATAGGCCCAGGAGATCCTATCAAAAGCTTTATCAGCATCACAATTTAGCAGGATATTAGAGGAATGGGGTGTGAGTGAAGAGGACCATATGGCCGCAAGGCTTTGCGAATGTTCTTGGTGGAGTGGCGGCCATTCAGAAAGCCTCTTTGAGAAGGACTAATTAAGTGCACCAGAGAGGATTGTAGGTGCCTGGCCATAATGGTGGAAAGGATTTTAAGATCGATGTTCAGCAGGGCAATGGGGTGATAGGAGGAAACCAGGGTAGGGTCTTTACCCGGTTTGGGGATAACAATTAGTCGCATGTCATTAAAGGAGGGCGGCAGGGCAAACTGCTTTTAAAAGTTGAGATAGTTTTTATGTTTTTTTACCTGTTCGTTGGCTTGTCGGCTTTTTCCGGCGGCTGGTCATCACTCTGTTCGGCAGATCATTGGCTTTCTTCGGATGCGTCCGTTGGTTTTGTGGCAGATCGCAGGTGCATTTGATGGTTTTTCAGGTCGTTCAGATTTTTTTACATCAGATTTGCGGTAGTTTTTCTGATTGATGCGGCGGTTTTTTGGATGCGTTCGGCAGATTTTCCCTGCACCTCGGGGGACCCTGCAGTGAATGCTGAATTCCCGCAGGGTCGGGGGTTGATTGCCTGAGGTGCAGGGAACGAAAGAGCACCAAAATTCTGGTGGAATGTTGGTGCTCTTTGAATACCCCCTTTAATCTGCAACAAATAGTCTTTTCATTTATTTCTTTGGATTTTTTAGGCATTTTTCAGGATTTTTTCTGTGATTTTTCTTTTTTTTAATAGCGTTTTTTCTGCAACAGACCTTTTTTATAACTATTCCTAGGACATGATATGATTATTTACAAGCATTTTCGTCTAGTAGTTTTTTGCAAACACGTTTTAAAAGCTGTGGTGCTTTTTTGTTTTTCCCTACCTTGTTCAGTGGCCTGTCGGCTTTTTCAGGCAGCTGGACGGCAATCTGTTCGGCTTTTTCGAGATGTGTTTGGCTGTTTTGTGTCGGATTGTCGGGTGCATCTGGCATTTTTTCGGCAGCTATTCGGATCAATCCGCGTTTTTTTTGGCAGTTTTGCGATGAGCTTTCCGTTTGATTCAGCAGTTTTGCCGTGGTTTTTAGGATGTGTTTGGCGGCTTTTCCCTACACATTTGAGGACCCTCTGGTGAATTCATCACAGGGTTGGCAAATTTGACTCCTCGAAATGTAGGGAACGAAAGAGTACCGAAATTTCGGTGCTCTTTGAATAACCCTGTATGGACCCTGTATGTTGTGCTTGTGTGGCCTCTGCCTAAAAGGACGACTGGGCTGTGCTGCCTGACAGCCAAAGATAAACTCACAGTCTGTACTCCTTGACAACACAACACACACGGACAGCAAACAGCTAGATTCAGTCTAGTGGTTGCATTACTTATGCTCCCATATGGAGAAAAAGGCATTTAGAACTTAATACTGTTGGTGCAGCAGCCATACTAAGCTCAGAGTTGACTGATCAGCAAGCCAGGTTTGCCAGTCTTCCAAAAACATGACTGGTAAGAAATCTTCAGGAATTTGGTAATTACATCATAATTTAATACCTCAGATCAATTTCCTTTTTTTTCCCCTTTCTTATGAAAAAACTGTGTTTTGGCTGCTGTGATCTGTCTGGATACAATAAACGACATGCATTTTTGTCTTTTATATAGGCCACAGATCTGGATTCTGGACTTTGGGGCGAAATAAAATATTCAATTTATGGTGCAGGTTCAGACCCGTAAGTATGATATATTTATAATCTTGGTGATATAGTAGCATTGGATGGAGTTTACAATTTCATATGACACTATGTGCTGTTTCTGCAAAGCTTACATAGATACAGGCATAGCCTGCTTATATGGCAGACTGGGGACCAGAACACCACAATATAGTGAAAACTGATTTGAAACCCCACGGCAAAAATATTAATAAAAATTCTGACATTAATAATATAAAAAGCAAATAGTGTTAGCCTATGCAAATCAAAGTATTACCACCTCAGAAATATCACATATCAGACCTCGCATAGTCCAATAATAAAGCCTATAGAACCCAAAAATTACATAATATTAAAATATATACAGGGTTATTCAAAGAGCACCGAAACTCCACCAGAATTTGGGTGCTCTTTCATTCCCCACACTTGGGAGTCAAATTTTCAGACCCTGCAGCGAATTCAGCATTCACCACAGGGTCCCTGAAGTGCAGGGTAAAGTTGGCAAATGCATCTGAAAAACCAAAGAATCAAATGGAAAAAGCACCACAAAACCGTCAAATCGAATGGAAACACTGCCGCAAAACCACCCAAAAAAATTTGTTTGTTCTGATAAGCTGCTGAAAAAACACCGTACACACCTGATGATCCGCCAGAAAACCGCCAAACACATCTGAAAAGTCGATCCGCCGAACAGAGCACCGACCAGCCGCTGGAAAAAGCCGACAAGTCAACAAACAGGGTAAAAAACCACATAAAAACCACTACAACTTTTAAAAGCTGTTTGCTAAAAGACTACTGCACGAAAATGCCTGTAATTAATATATAAGCTCCTATGAATAATAATAAAAAAGATCTGTTAGAGAAAAATAACTGCTATTTTAAAAAAAAAATATCGGAAAAATGCAGAAAAAAACCTAAAAAAATAAATAAAAAGACTAAGTGAAAAGAATAAATGGTTTAATAAATATTTGCTAAAAACTGAGAATATTTTTACATTAAAACCTATCGGATCCGCCTGAATAAACCTGCTGAATGAAACTACCAAAAATTAAGGCATTTCACTGACATTTCGGTGAATAGATTAACTATTGCTTCTCTATGGGAAGTTCATTGCCATAGAACAGCACCATATTTCGCTGGCAATTTGCAAATATTTGGCGAACTGCCTGCTTTTTAAAAAGCCCCTTAGGGACCGTGGATGTACTATGTACGTCACAGCCATGGGTCTTCTTTTAGACTTGCGGACGTACATGGTACATCAGGGCGGGCCCCTAACCTCCCTCCTGCCCGATGCTTGGATCCCGTGGTGTACTCGCAGGCTGGAAGCCTGCCCCACCTCTTCAGGGAGTCCAGGCAGCGTGATGACATCATCACACTGCGTGATGACGTCATCGGCAGGCGCCACCCGGTGCCTGCTGCAAAAATCAGAAAGGGGAGGAGTGGCTTCTTTGGAGCCCTCTATCTCCCCAACCATTAAAGATACAAAAACACAAATTGCACTGCTGGAAAGGGGAGAGTCTTCCCTTTTCAGGGTTGTATAGTGTTAACCAGTTTGCTGCCGGATCGCGATTTGGCACCAATTGGTGCTGAATCGTGATTCAAACCCGGTGGTGGCTGACATTCTGGATGTCAGCCAAGCCTCCGGGTCACCCCCCACCCACTGACATCCTCACCATATGTGTGAGGCAGGGGCGGATCCAGGGGGGCAATTTCCCCCCCCTGAGAAAATAGCCACCGGCGGCGTTCTTCTCCCTACGAGGCGAGCGGCCATAGATATATATTGCCCCCAGTAGCTCACACATGAATATATATTGCCTCAGAAGCTCACACATTGATATATATTGCCCCCAGTAGCTCACACATGGATATATATTGCTCCCAGTAGCTCACACATTGATATATATTGTCCCCAGTAGCTGACACATTGATATATATTGCCCCCAGTAGCTCACACATTGATATATACTGCCCCAGCAGCTCACACATGGATATATATATTGCCCCCAGTAGCTCACACATTGATATATACTGCCCCAGGAGCTCACACATTGATATATACTGCCCCAGTAGCTCACACATTGATATATATTGCCCCCGGTAGCGCACACATTGATATATACTGCCCCAGCAGCTCACACATGGATAAATATATTGTACCCCAGTAGGTCACACATTGATATATACTGCCCCCAGTAGCTCAGGGGCCCGGTTTGTAAGGGAAGTTCCGACCACGGCGGTGCACTACCAAACCGCCTCGCTGGCGGTGCTCCAGTGTGCCTTCTTGGGCCCCACGTGCACCCTGCATTGACGCCACCCCCCACGTGATGTGCACGTGCATCATGTGAGGGGGCGGCATCAATGCAGCATGCACGTGGGGCCCAGGAAGGCACGCTTCAGCCCCGCCGATGAGGCGGTTTGTTAGTGCGCCGCCGTGGTTGGAACATCCCTTACAAAATTGGGCCCCCACTGACCCACAGGCCCTCGGGCAGCGCTCGAGTGCCCGATTGGGTCAGTCCGCCCCTGAATATATCCATGTGTGAGCTGGGGGCAATATATCCATGTGAGCTGGGGGCAATATATCCAGGTCAGCTGGGGCAATATGTCCATGTGTGAGCTGGGGAAAATATATCCATGTGAGCTGGGGGCAATATATCCTTGTGAGTTGGGGCAATATATATATCCATGTGAGCTGGGGCAAATATATATATATATCCATATGAGCTGGGGCAGATATATCCATGTGAGCTGTGGGCAATATATATCCATGTGAACTGGGGGCTATATATCCATGTGAGCTGGGGGTGGCAATATATCCATGTGAGCTGGGGGCAATATATCCATGTGAACTGGGGGGCAATATATATCCATGTGAGCTGGAGCATATATATCCATGTGAGTTGGGGCAATATATCCAAGTGAGCTGGGTCAAATATATCCATGTGAGCTGGGGGCAAATATACCCGTGTGAGCTGGGGCAATATATCCATGTGAGCTGGGGGCAATATATATCCATGTGAGCTGGGGCAATATATCCATGTGAGCTGGGGGGCATTATATCCATGTGAGCTGGGGGCAAATATATTCACTTGTCACTGTGAACCCAACACCAGCTCTTGGCCAAAACTGGTAGAATGCCCCCTGAACCTGTGTCTGGATCCACCCCTGGTGTGAGGACATCAGTGGGCCAGTTAACCTCCTAGCTGCCAAGTGGAGAAAGGTATCTCCTGATCCGTGATAGTTAGAGGGTCATGTTTGATATCATTGGAAAGGCATGATCATGACCTTTCCAATGATACCAAACATGACCAGGTTTGGTTTAAAAAAAAAATATATATATTTTTTTTTTAAATTATAATTCTTGGGGGGTTTAATTAAATAGGACTTAAACAGCCTTTCATATTATAAATAATATAATAATAATATAATAATAATAGCCACATCCTCCTTTCATATTATGAATAAGAGGAGATGCACTCACCCGTTACTGAGCCACATATGAACCTGGCTCTGGTGTTTATGCCTTTTGACACCCCTATTGCGGCGTCCAGTCTTCCCTGGGTCAGTGTTGTAGGAGCGTGTCCCTGGGTCAGGTCTTCTTTTGCCTCACAAATCCAGCCCTCAGAACTGTCCTTCTTTGCCTTGGCATTCTCCCTTGGGGATCAAAGTACAAGCCCTTAGGGTCGGTATCATGAGCAAGTTCCTTTTTTCTTTTTGAAAAAGGATTTTACCAGGAAATATACATTGAGATTTCTCTCGTTTTCAAGTATGTCCTGGGTGGCGAGGATGTACCATTAGGTGTCTTGACCAAGGACACTTACTGGAGAGGTGCTCTTGCTGGGATTGATCCTCTGTCTCCACAGTCTCTCTCCCCAGTTATAGAGCAGTGATGTTACCTCTACTCCACCTTCCCTCCTAGTGTAACTGATTAGGGCAAAGGACTCCAGATATAATTATATAATGATGCTTGTTGTTGGTTTATTAAGTTTCATGACGAGGAAACTCCTGCTGATAGTAAACAAACATGCATCAAACGCCCATGAGTTTCCTGGTCGGGCTACCAAACTCATGCCCCCAGATGTTGATGGCTACAATTCCCAGAATTCTTTCAATGCATTAAATGGCCACAGAATCATGGGAGTTATATTTCAGAAACATCTGAGGGGGTTGCAATTTGACAGCCCAGGTATGCAATATATGGGCACAGTGGGGTGCACTAGTGCCGTATTAGCCAAATGGGGTATACCTGTATAGAATGGTTTCTCCACCTTTTATCATTTCAGGACCAAACGTGAAACATGTTAATATTAGCAAGCTTAGTAACAGACACATTGTGTCATTTGACCAGGGCCGCCATCAGGGCATTACCCCCCATGCTGCGGTAAGGGGCCCGGGTGGCCCAGCCAAGCAGCGTGCGTGTGCCTCCAAAGCACGTTGCTTTGGCACCACCCTCCAGTCACCTGTGTGACGCTCACGCATAACGCTTCACACGTTAAATAGAAGCTGCGACGGGCGTGGTTGGCAGAAGGAGATAAGACGTCAAAAGGAGAAGAAGCTGGAGAGAGGAGAAGCCGGAGATAGAAGAAGAAGAAGAGAGGCAGAGGACCGGACAGAAGACAGCGGTGAGTATGGTAGCCTATGCCAGCCACAGACCAACCTCAGCCAGCCAGGCCCAGCCAGACCCCCGGGCCCAGCCAGGGCCCAGCCAGACCACAGGGCCCAGCCAGACCCCAGGCCCAGCCAGAGTCCCAGGCCCAGCCAGGGCCCAGCCAGACCTCAGGGCCCAGCCAGACCCCCAGGCTCAGCCAGGGCCCAACCAGACCCCAGGCCCAGCCAGGGCCCAGCCAGACCTCAAGGCCCAGCCAGGGCCCAGCCGAACCCTAGGGCCCAACCAAGCCCCAGTGCCCAAGCCAGCCCCAGGGCCCAGCTAAGCCCAAAGGCCATCATACAGACAGCACATTACTGTGAGTTTTATTGCTGTGGAGCTCTGTGATACGCTCATACACACTGTACATTACTGTGATTTTACTGCTGTGGAACTCTGTGATGCGCTCATACGGACCACACATTGCTGTGAGTTTTATTGCTGTGGAACTGTGCTATGTCTTTTTTTTTGGTTTGGAAAAGGGCGAAAAGCTGTAAAAGGTTGAGGAAGTTTACGGGGGGCCCCATCGTGAGGTTCAGTAAGGGGCCCCATCATTTCTGATGGCTGCCCTGCATGTGACTATTTAGTACTACTTATTATCAAAGAAAATATACCCAAACGTGACCTCCTTGACCTTTGTGGACTAGATAGAGTTGGGTTCTTACATGTCATAAAGATGCCAGTACGTGAATTTAAAGGTAATGTACCTCACAACTGACTATATAATGGAATTCCATATATCTCATCAAATCTAAAATGTGTTAGTTCTTAGTGAAAACTATTAAATAGATTTTTAATATCAAATCTGCCCCAAGAAGTAGACTCAATTGTTCGATTAGGAACGCTAGGTTAAACTGAAAGGTATTTTCATGTTTTGCTATAATAATATCTACGTTCCTTACATTTTATTGAGATTATAAGTATATTATTAAAAATAGTTTTTAAAAGTGTTTTACCACAGTGCTAAAACAATATTATGATAGACTGTAATACAAAGTACTCCACATACTATGTGTGCTTTCAGTGTGCCAAAGGCTCAAATAAATAGAAGCCTTTAAATAACACCTGCTATTTCCAGCAAAGAAATACATACAGGGTTATTCAGAGAGATTTGAAAAGTCACTGCACGTTCGGTGACCTTTCGTCCCCCGCACTTTGGGGCGATTCGGCAATTCTAGTTCGCTGACCCTGCGGTGTATTCAGCAAGCACCGCAGGGCCCCCCGTAGTGCTGGGAAAACCAGCCGCAAAACCGCAGAACACTCACCGAAAACTAGCAAAAACCCTGCCGAACACGCCAGAAAAACCCGACGAGCCGCCGATCACAGCGCAGAGCAGCCGCCGGAAAAACCCGACAAGCAGACGAACGTGGTAAAAAAAAAGAAAAAATGTACGCTTGAAAGTTTCAAAATTTAAATGCTGCTTGCAAAAAAGACTACTGAACGGAAATGTCTTGAATTTACATATAAGATCCAATGAATGATAATAAAAAGGTCTGTTACAGAAAAAAGAAAAAACGTTTTTTTGGAAAAAAAGCGTAAAAAAAATTTACTGAAAAAATCCCAAAAAATGCTCTTAAAAATCTTAAAAATCCATAAATAAAGAGACTTTTTATAGCAGAATAAAATAATGAACAGTTTACGAGATATTGAATTAAAACGGTAATATTTTTTACATTGCAGCCCATGGCATTGACCTGAATAAACCTGCAGAAGGAAACCACCAAACAGCAACTTTTCCCTGCTGTTTGGTGTTCTCTGAATAGCGTCTCTATGGGGGATTTTACTGCCCTCGAACAGGTACGTGCTGGCAATTCGCCTGCTCTCTGAATAGCTGAATGGTCCTGAAATGTCCCCGTTTGTTGAATTTCAGTGTACGGCTACATTTCGATGACATTTCGGATCTCTCTGAATAACCCCTACAGGGTTATTCAGAGAAAGGTGAAACTCTGGCGAATGTTTGAAGTGAAAATTCTAGGTCAAAATAGCTGATTTGGGGCCATATTACATTCCTCACGCATCGGTTTTGCGCACACGCAAATGCGCATTTGCGCGAGGACAAAACCATTTGCGCAGAACGTCGTATTTCATCGTTCGCGCAAACGATACGCGTTATCATTTAACGCGGATGGACTTGCGAGAGCATGATGAACTATGCGCGTCCTATTCTTAACATTGTGAGCACAAATTCGTTACGCGGATGGTATTTCAATAGATGCACAACTTCCTACGAACGACGTTCGCACACATAATTTTAACGTCTTTGAAAACCTAGTGTTAACTGCAAATCTGAACGTTCTGACCGAAACAAAAAAAATACAGCACAGTATAGTTACACATTCTACACATACCCAAACAAAAAAATTGTGAATTCGTGCATATTTTTTTTATTGCTGCAGCATGTATACTCAGATTTATTTTGATAGCCGCAAAAACTTAAGTGAGTCAATTAAGGTAAATTGATGTCAATTAAGGTTCTTAATTCTGATTGGCTGAATCTCGTGAAAAAAACAGTCCGCGCACGGATTTACATGCGCAACGTTACTGCGCACGAATTACACTTCGTTTTGCGTGTTTTTTTTACTAACGTTATTTTTTGACGGATGAGAAAATGCGTTCGGATCCGAATATCACGTTAATTTTCGCGCGATAACGCTGGACAATTTTGCGCAGAGAATGTAATATGGCCCGGGGAAATGGGAGAATTATTTTGGTTTGGCTATTTTAACCTAGAATTTTCACTTCTCCAAACGTTCTCTTGGTTTTCACCTTTCTCTGAATAACCCTGCTAGACTTTTCACCTCTCCAAAAGTTCTCCAGAGTTCCACCTTTCTCTGCATAACCCTGATAGAATTGTCTCATAAATAAGGTGACAGTGTAATATAGAGTAGTGTACTGTCCACTATTGCAAGCTCTGATCTGGAGCTCCCAGTTATGTTCCAAATCCAACAATATGGTGCAATCTTTAGCTCAACTTTATATAAACCTTGATTCCTTAACCCCTTAGTGACCGGGCGGTTTTACACAAATCCGTCCGTTCGTGACCGCTGCTGTTTTTACGTTTCTGCGCTCTTAGTGTTTACGTCAAATTTTCCTCTTACTCGTTTATGTAACCCACACATATTTTACACTGTTTTTCTCGTCACTAAATGGACTTTATAAAAATACCATTTTTTTCATCATTTCATATAATTTACTATAAAAAATATTGTGAAATATGACACAAAAATTGAAAAAACACCACTTTTTCGAACTTTGACCCCCAAAATTTCTTATGTATCAACAACCGTCAAAAAAAATTAATTCCTTGGTAGTTTCTAAATTTAGTCCTGAGTTTAGCAATACCCAATGTTTACATATTCCTCGCTTTTTTCCTTATTTTATGCAACAATAAGTGCAAGTAGCACTTTGCCATTTCCAAAGAGTTTATTTTCAAAACTAGTGCTAGTGACATTGTAACACTGATATCTGTCACTAATTCCTGAATAACCCTCCACATATACATATTTTTTTTAAAGTACACAAATCAAGGTATTAAACTTGGGGTATTTTGACTCTTTCCATGCAAACCATTTTACCACAAATCTATGCCAAAGTTTGAGGAAAAAAAAAAATTTGGTGATTTTTTTTTTTTTTGAACGCAATTTAAGAATACATGTACTGTGAACTTTAAGGTTTACTGCCAAAAAGCACCCCAAAATATGTTCAGCAACATCTTCTGAGTAAATTGATACCACCCAAGTATAGGTATGTCGGGTCATTTGGGGGCTAAAAGGCCTTATTTGGGGGTGCACATTTCAGTTTTCCAACTTGGAATTTTCACATTTCGTCATCATGCACCCATGTCCTATTTGGGACATTTTTGAAGCCGGCCAAAGTAATTTACCCCCATCAAACCATATATTTTTAGAAAGGGCACACCCTAGGGTGCTTCAAAGAGTTGTTTTTAACACTTTCCATGCACTAGCTCTATGTCAAACTTTCAGGTAGTCACTTTTTGTGTTATTTTTTTACACACATTGTACTTTAGGCATGAATTGTCAAATCCAGTTATGGGTTACTGCCAAAAAAACACCCCAAAATATGTTCAGCAACATCTTCTGAGTAAATTGATACCACCCATGTATAGGTATGTCGGGTCATTTGGGGGCTAATAGGCCTTATTTGGGGGGTGCGCATTTCAGGTTTCCAACTTGGAATTTTCACATTTCGTCATCATGCACCCATGTCCTATTTGGGACATTTTTGAAGCCGGCCAAAGTAATTTACCCCCATCAAACCATATATTTAGAAAGGGCACACCCTGGGGTGCTTCAAAGAGTTGTATTTTAACACTTTCCATGCACTAGCTCTATGTCAAACTTTCAGGTAGTCACTTTTTGTGTTATTTTTTCACACACATTGTACTTTAGGCATGAATTGTCAAATCCAGTTATGGGTTACTGCCAAAAACACCCCAAAATATGTTCAGCAACATCTTCTGAGTAAATTGATACCACCCATGTATAGGTATGTCGGGTCATTTGGGGGCTAATAGGCCTTATTTGGGGGGTGCGCATTTCAGTTTTCCAACTTGGAATTTTCACATTTCGTCATCATGCACCCATGTCCTATTTGGGACATTTTTGAAGCCGGCCAAAGTAATTTACCCCCATCAAACCATATATTTTTAGAAAGGGCACACCCTGGGGTGCTTCAAAGAGTTGTATTTTAACACTTTCCATGCACTAGTTCTATGTCAAACTTTCAGGTAGTCACTTTTTGTGTTATTTTTTCACACACATTGTACTTTAGGCATGAATTGTCAAATCCAGTTATGGGTTACTGCCAAAAAAACACCCCAAAATATGTTCAGCAACATCTTCTGAGTAAATTGATACCACCCATATATAGATTTGTTCTGTTGTTTTTGGGGTGCTACGCCAATCTTTGACATGTGCTTGTCAATTTTCTAATTTGACAAACAGTATCTTCTTTGCTTATCTTCTTTTTAGGGGCCTTTTTACATACCCAATTTTATGAACGTGCATATATTGGTAAGCTAACACCCCAAAGTATTGTAAATGGAGTGTTTTTATGCTATGGATGCATCCGTTTGCTCCAAACAAATTGATACAGTTTGGTGGTCATTTTTCATTTTCAAACCCACATCAGTTTTTGGACTGTGATTTAGGAGACACTGTTGTTTGTTACTGCATGAAAACTCTCCAGGTTGTTTTCTGCAAGGTCTCCTGAGTACACCCATGCCCCCCATGCATAGGTTTGCCAGGATTTTGGGAAGGTTCAAATACAATTTTTATGACTTTGTCATTAGAGTTGAAATTGAGATTATTTCTTCACCTAGGCCTATCTTTGGTTTTGGGTCTACCGCATACCCCAGTTTGAATTATTGCCAAAAAATTGTTTATGTTTGTTATGTTGACACCCCAAGGTATTGCATATGGAGTGCTTTGATGCCATGGATGCAACGGTTTTAGCCCAAAACATTTGAGAAGGTGTGTGGTGTAATTTTTCAATTTTCAGATTTTTACGCCCACAGTAGTTTTGGACTGTGATTTAGGAGACACTGTTGTTGTTACTGCATGAAAACTCTCCAGGTTGTTTTCTCTGCAAGGTCTCCTGAGTACACCCATGCCCCCCATGCATAGTTTGCCAGGATTTTGGGAAGGTTCAAATACAATTTTTATGACTTTGTCATTAGAGTTGAAATTGAGATTATTTCTTCAGCTAGGCCTATCTTTGGTTTTGGTCTACCGCATACCCCAGTTTGAATTATTGCCAGAAAATTGTTTATGTTTGTTATGTTGACACCCCAAGGTATTGCATATGGAGTGCTTTGATGCCATGGATGCAACGGTTTTAGCCCAAAAATTTTGAGAAGGTGTGTGGTGTAATTTTTCAATTTTCAGATTTTTACGCCCACAGTAGTTTTGGACTGTGATTTAGGAGACACTGTTGTTTGTTACTGCATGAAAACTCTCCAGGTTGTTTTCTGCAAGATCTCCTGAGTACACCCATCATGCCCCCATGCATAGGTGTGCAAAGATTTTGGCAAAATACAGCACCAATTGTAGAACATAAAAATGTACGAATAAAATGTAAAAGTCTGGTGCCTGTCAAACTGGGGATGCTCTCTAGGGGGGCACAGGCTGTTGTCACTGAAGTGCATGAAACGCAAAAGGTTTTCATACCTTCTACGTGACATTGATTGGGGGTAAATGGGGGTAGAGCAGATGGGGCTACTGCTCCAGTAGGAGCGGATTGAGGGCTTCTTTATGATGCCCTCAGCATAGTAAGTGCCCAGAATTTCAGAAATTCTGGCACATCTAGCGGGGTCCATTGCTGCCTTGCCAAGTAGGAGTCTGGCTTCGCAGCACAATGCTGATGGGCATACAGATTTGATTGGGCCACGATGTGGCCCAACAAATCATCCCCCATAAACACCTGCAAAAACTGTGTGGCGGTAAATCCTGCAACATCAATATTGATGCCAGGATTTGCCGTGAAAGGAGGGATATCTGGCCTCTGGCGATGAGGCACTACCCACTCCTCAGCTGGAGCTGTGCGTCTCCTGCTGGCAGGTGGTGACCCAGGATCTGCATCAGAAACATCACTAGATACATCAGCCAGCGTAGATAATGTATCTAGCGACGTCTCTGAGCAATTAGCGGGGTCGAAATGAGGGTCTGAGTCTGACGCAGATGCCTCAGATTCTGACGCCAGGATGGCATATGCCTCCTCGGCGCTGTACTCCCTCTCAGACATTATATATAATAGATTATAAAATTTTATAATTATTATATATATATAAGCGGATTGTTGGTTCTTAGAAGAACCGTTGGGTTTCACAAGAAAATACAAATAAACACCTAAATCTCTCTAAATCCCTCTAAACCTGCCTCAATTCTTCTAAATCTCCCTAAAATCTCTCTAAATCTGCCTCAATTTTTCTAATCTCACTAAATCTCACTAAAAATCTCTAACCTGTCAAATCTGATCTCTCTCTCTCGCTCACCAAAACACAAGTGAGGAGAGGGAGGGAGAATCAAAGAGGTCAGAGCCAATATTTACAAAATATTGACCTGACCTGACAAATTAGAAATTTTATTTTGATTTTTTCTAACTTCTGATTGGATGTTGCTAGCCTGCCTCTCTGATGAGGCAGGCTAGGAACATCCCACTCAGCCCCAAGATGACCCTGCCCTTAGAACCCTACCCCTAACCCTACCCCTACCCCTACCCCTAACCCTACCCCTACCCCTACCCCTACCCCTAACCCTACCCCTACCCCTAACCCTAACCCTACCCCTACCCCTACCCCTAACCCTAACCCTACCCCTACCCCTAACCCTACCCCTAACCCTACCCCTAACCCTAACCCTAACCCTAACCGTCATTTTATTTATTTTTATTTTACTTTTTTTTTCACTTTTTTTTTACTTTTTTTTCCACTTTTTTTTTACTTTTTTTTCACTTTTTTTTACTCTGCTGGGTGCCTTGATCCCTCGAGGTACCCAGCAGAGCACCTGATCACTGATGTGATCGTTTTTGTACTGAGTGCCACGATACCTCGTGGCACTCAGTACTTCCTGCCGCTACCGGAAGTGATCGCTCGGGGGGAGCGATCACGGATGGACCGGCGGCAGGTAAGCATATTGCAAGGATGCCTCGATGTCGAGGCATCCTTGTAATATACTCAGAGCAGCTGGAAGCGATACCGATCGCTTCCAGCGCTCTGTAGAAGTGCCGGGCACCTCTCCGGTAAAACCGGATGTGATCGCTCCCGGGGAGCGATCACATGGTGCCCCGGCACTTCTAACCGCCATTGCACGGCTGCCTGGACTCCCAGGCAGCCTGCAATGGCGTTTGAGCTGCTGGAAGCGATCCGATCGCTTCCAGCGCTCAAAAAACGGCAGGACGTACCATGTACGTCAGCGGGTCTAAGAGAGACCCGCTGCAATGACGTACATGGTACGTCCTAGGTCCTTAAGGGGTTAATATTCATCTGAAATTATAGGTGCTGAAAGAACTAAGGGCCGTAGTCCACATTTACAGGGTTATTCAAAGAGATTTGAAAAGTCACCGCATGTTCGGTGCGGCACCGACGGTGCCTCTTCGTTCTCCTTAATTCGGTTCCTTTTGCCGATCCCATTTCGGTGACCCTGCGATGTATTCAGCAAACACCACAGGGTCCCCGAATTGCAGGGAAAAGCTACCGCAAACCTGACGAGAACGAACCGCAAAACCCAGCGAATGCACACCGAAAACCCTCAAAAACTTCTGGATTAACCTACCGAAAACCAGGGAAAAACCAGAGCAGGAGCCGATCACCCGCAGCAAAGCCTCCGGAAAAAGCTGAGACCGCAGAGTGAAGTGAATAAATTAGAAAAACAGTTCGCATGAATGTTTGAAAAGTGAAACACTGTTTGCAAAGAAACTACTGAGCGAAAATGTCTGAAATTCACATATGAGGTCCAGGGAATGATAATAAAGAGGGCTGTTACAGAAAAAATAAGTAAACTTAAAAAAAAAAGGAAAAAAATCGGACTTTTAAAAAAAAAAAAAATTAAAAAAAATACTTAAAGTATCCTAAAAAATCTATAAATAAATAGACTCTTTACTGCAGAATTTTATAATGAACGGTTTATTAGATATTGAATTAAAACGGGAATATTTTTAACATTGAAGCCTATGGGATTCCCATGAATAAACCTGCCGAATTAAACCACCGAATGGCAGGGCATTTCAGAACCTTTCACTGCTGGTTTGTGTTCTCTGAATAGCCGAAGCAGTGCTTTTTCATGGGGTTTTCACTGCCCTCGAACAGGCACCGAACAGGCACCGTATGTTCAGGCAATTCGCCAGGATTTGGCGAATTGCCTGCTCTCTGGATAGCCGAATGGCCAAGAAAGGTAACCGAACGCTGATTTTCAGCATTCTGTTACCTTTCTCAAGCAATTCGGATCTCTTTGAATTACCCTGATACTGTTAGGATACTGTCTGGATTTCATTTGTATAATGGCTCCAGTTAATATCTTATTTATTTATTTGTAAAGTATTTTATCAGGAAGGATACATTGAGATTTCTCTCGATTTCAAGTATGTCCTGGGTTCAAGAACATTGAGGCTGAGGTCAGACCAACGCAGTGTGAACGAGCGTGCAGCCGCACTTTATTACGGCGGTGGTAGCAGCAAATGACGTCCAACGCAGGCCCACACACGAAGTACGGCCGCACAAAAGTTCGGCCGCGAAACGAAAATGGTAAACGAATGCATTTTTGCAAGAATGTCGAACTGCTAGTACTGACGTACAGAGTGCACTGCGTCCGCATAGCGGCGTGTGTGCGTGATTAGGAGACGTCAGACTCTGCTCATGTCCAGCCAACATAATGTCCAGACACCCAAAGTTTCCTGGTTTGGATCCGTAAAAAAATCACGGCCGTAATTGCGCATCGTATGACCGCTATTGCGTATTCCGTGAAAAAGTACGTCCATGCGTTCGGACGCACTTTTTTACGGACGATACGAAAAATGCGTTCGTCTGACCCTAGCCTGAATTGTTACAGTTGTTCCATAAATACATAGTAATAAAATGCAGGATATAAAAACATCACAAATATACAGATTAACACAGACAATAAGTATGTAGGAAATAATGTCACTATGTTACATGTTTACAGGTGCATTCTGTATCGAGGTATGTTAACCCTTTCGCTGCTGAGGCTTTTCCAGCCTCTGTGCTGAGCTCATTTTTACCGGTTTTGCTCATCATGTTTAAACGCGTTTTGAAGGCTTATTTTAGTATATGACCCAGACATATTATATATTGTTCTTTCCGTCAGACTCGGCAGATTCATAATATGTCATTATTATATGTATACGTCATGACCGGTCCTGTATATTATAACAAAAAATGCAATAAAATATGAATTTTCAATAATTTACAACGTGTAAGTGTTTTTTTTTTTCACATTTTAACATGCGAGCAATTGCGGTTCTATTTTGTATGGGGTGCGCTTGTTATAAAAATTAGAGATGGGGTCTCGTTACATTTTTTTGGGGAAAATTACGCGATTTTTAACAAACGCACCGCATACAAAAATCGTTAGTGCAGCATCATTGTTCACATTATAATTGAAATGGGAACAATATTGCTGCATTAACGAACCAAAAAAAATTGTTTATTTTTTTTTATAACTTTTTTTTAAAATATTTTTTTATTTTTTTTTTTTTTTTAAAAACCTTTTTCATACTCATGTTTGGTATTGTTGGAACGGCCATGCTCTGGCTGATCCAACAATATCAAACATTAACCCCTAACTGCCACGGATGGGGAGATAGGGGGTTCATTGGAACCCCCTATCTCCACCATTGGTGGCAGTTATGGGTTAACTCCAAGACTGGCGTCATCGTACTATGCACAATGATGCCAGTCCTCAGGGGGCATTCCCGGAAGCTTGGCCGACATCCAAGATGTCAGCCAGCTCCGGGAAAGGATCACGAACCGGCGCTTTTCGGCGCCGATTCGTAATCCAGCCCCCATGGGGTTAATTCCAGGTACCGTTAGGAAGGGCAGGCTGTGCCCTTCCAAACGGTGCCTGTATTAACCCCCGCAATGCCAGCGATCGGGAGGGAGAGAGGTCCGAAGGACCTCCCCCCCTCCCTTTCAGGCGCCTCCTCCGCACATGCGGGGGGCGCCTGAATTAGGTGTCATCGCGCCACCGCGATGACACCTAATTAGGCCGGCGGCGGTTTCCGGGGTGCTGGGCTGACATCGAGGATGTCAGCCCGCACCGGGGGGCCAGCGATCGGCCGGAACCCCGCCGATCGCTGGCCCCAAAGGGAGGACGCGCTCAGCCCGTCCACCGCAAGGAACGTTACCTGTGGGTGGACGCGTCCATAGCAGCGAAGGGGTTAATAGAGATCTCTTAAGTGACTCTTAACAGCTGGAGTTTCTATTCAGACCTTGTCGCAAGCTGAGCTTCCAGCTTGGTTATTGTGGCTTATAACTGTAAATTAACGGCCTCTATAATTTGTATAGGGGCTGTTATTTGCTTCTAGGTGGAGAAGAGCTATTCCAAGGTAGCATGTTATTCTCTTTGGAGCAGTATTTCTCAAAGAAATATTCAAAGGAATACCAACTACCAGGACCTGGTGTTACATGAGTTTCCTTTTGCAAAATCACTTAACACAGTACAATGACATAGCCAAAAAATCCTTTACATACATCATCCAACTGCAAACAGGGTGACGTGATCTGCGACTTCCATACCCCGAGAGCAGTGTTAAACTAGGAAGAAATAATTTCAAGTACACTTCTGTGCTTTCTCCACATCTCCTGCACAACCAGTGCGAGCTCGTGGCAGGGACTCACTGGGCTCCATTGTCCAGGATCTGATACCAACAGCTGTTGCAGGTATCTGTCTGTGGCTCCATACTACTTTGAGGCTAGGTGCTGATACAGCAACAGGGTTGGAAAAAGGTAAATTGGGAGCTGGTAGGGGAAATCATCTCGCACCACTTTTTTTCCCCTTAGCGGCTCCCCTTTATCAGCAAGGGTTATACGACCATGCATCATGAGACACATTCAGGCTTATTCAGAGAGAGGTGAAAACCAAGAGAATGACTGGAGAAGCGAAAATTCTAGTTCAAAATAGCCAAACCAGAAAAATTCTCCCATTTATCTCACTTTCCAAATCGGCTATTTGGTCTAGATTGTTCTCTTCTCCTGCCATTCTCCTGATTTTCACCTCTCTCTGAATAACCCTGATTGTGTTCTGACTGCACTTTCTCAACCACAAAATGAGCATGTATATGTTATTATGCAGTAATATTGTATAATTTTGTTGTGGTTTATGTTAATATAATTTTAAAGATCTAATGCTTAATGATACTTTTTAAATTTTTATTTTATGCATAACGAGTATATATTTCATTATAATAAAGATTAACAATTTCATTTTGATCCAGCTCCCCTTTATTTTCGTTTTTTACAATGAAGTATACATATGTAGACAATACATTATTTGACTGCATTCATGATGGCCTAGAAACATTTCAGAAACTCACAAACAATTGGTCTAGTTTGACATCTACTGGCCAGAAGCTGTGGTGCAACAACTTGTTTTCCATAATCAATGGTGGCAGAGTAGATCTTTTACTTATCTAGTGATTTTTGAGCTGTTTTATGTAGAGTGTGAGTATAAATGTTTGTGTGTGTATTTATATATGTATATGTGTGTGTATTTATATATATATATACACACAAGAAAATCCAGACACACGTACAGGGTTATTCAGAGAGCGTGAAAAGCAGGAGAATGATAGGAGAATGAAAAATTCTAGGTCAAAATAGCCGATTTGGAAATGAGATGAAAGGGAGAATTTTTCTGGTTTGGCTATTTTGACCTAGAATTTTTCATTCTCCAGTCATTCTCCTGCTTTTCACGCTCTCTGAATAACCCTGAAAGACTTGAATTAATAAATACAGAATATATTGCATGGATCATCGTTTCACTGGAGGGGATTGAAACGTTGATCAATGCAATAAATTCTGTATTTGTTAATTCAAGTCTTTGTGTACGGCTGGATTTTCTTGGATTTATACTGATTTGTAGCCTGATTCAAGCAACGAAGCAAGTATATGAATATATTTTTGAGCTATATTAGTGCGCGAGGCACCTTGGATTTATATATATATATATATATATATAATATATATATATATATATATATATATATATACACTATATTGCCAAAAGTATTCGCTCAGCTGCCTTGACTCGCATATGGTTGTGTGAGCGAATACTTTTGTCAATATAGTGTATCTCTATTTGATAAACCGTGTTGATCCAGAAGGATACACACATAGGACAGCGCTTCTCCGTGCCCCTTAGAATAGAAAACTACTAGGAAAAAAAGAGAAAAAGAAATAGGCTTACGAAATAAAGGGGTATATTTCCTTTCCTGGATCTTCTAAACCTTCAGAGGGAAATGGTGCGTGGCATTTTGTATACACCTCAAAAGAAAGCCATAATGCATATAGTACAATATAGTAAAAACTCTATATTATTGCAGATCAAAGCAACAAATAAGCACTCACACTTTAGGAGAGCTTCCAGCTCTCATATGGAGGCTTCCCAAGTTGTTAATGGGCCAACTGGACTGCCTGTAACCTCCAGACCTTCAGGTATCCCCAATTCTCAGGCAGGTAGTCCCCGGATCACAGGCAGATATTGTACTTGATGTACTAGATAGGTTAATCCTTATATTAAGGAAAGCAAGGAACACAAAAAAGTTAGCAAGTTTCAAATCTTTTATTCCTCATCAAATAGGCAGATAAAAGATTAAAAACGTGTGGCCAGACGCATTTCGCGCCTCTCCAGGCACTTCGTCAGTGGCTATAGGAATGAAATAACCGTCCTCTTACAATACCGTCTTTATATACTGAATAGAGAAAGACAAAAGTGGTGCCACCTGGCTCCGTGCGTTCCGGCGTATTGATTCCGGCGCTGTGTGATCAAGTAGATCGTGTTAGTCTCCATGGATCCCCAAAGTAAACAGGGGGCTTGTGAGCACGTGTGGGACAGCCTCCGATTGCCAGGCGTCCCAGGCAACCAACAGGCAGTCTTCTTTACGAGTTAGATCGATATTGTCCTCCGGTTGGCAAACGATGCATAGCCAGATTTTCTTCTCACAAGGGGATAAAACACAAACGTTGAGAGAAACGTAATCAATAGGCTTCCATTTATTACCAGATCGCTTTATAAACTAGGGTTAATCCAGATGCCAAAATCACCAGAGTATAGTAGTGCTTAGTGATATTTTTTTATTGGACTAACGTTACATTTTAAAGACAAGCTTTCGAGAGTGTACCTCTCTTCTTCGGGTCAGTATAGCTTCCAAACCTGAAGAGAATTATACTTTCTGAAGCTTGTCTTTTAATTGTAACTTTAGACCGATAAAAAGGTATCAGTACCACTGCTATACATAGCAGCATTCCAGAGACTCTCCAAAACAATTACTCTTATTTATAAATACAAGATTGCGACGTTTCAGATTTTTTCAGGATAAAGAACATATGTACATTACATTCCATATGTACAGATTTTCTTTATTCTGAAGTAATCTTGTGGTGAGCAAGCTGAAACATTGCAATCTTGTATTTATAAATAAAAGTATTTGTTTTGGAGAGTCCCTGGAGTGCCGCTATCTACTGCATTATACATACACTTGAGTTTTGCACCGGGCGTAGGAGTGTGTACCTGGCCTGGAGTGCTGGATTGTAATGGATTATATTTATATATAGTAGAGATGTGTACTACTATAATTTAGACAAAATTTTCCAGATTCATAATTCAGAAGTGCTTCCGAAATACGAATCGGTTCTGTCCGAAAAGGTCCAAGAACAGAACGGAAACTAATCGATTCGGACCGGAACAAAAAGGAAATGGTATAAAACAAATTGAATTCATTTTTACGGATCAATTCGTTATGTCGTTTCACTTAGACGGGGTGCTGAATCTATTACATTCAGCACCACAGGCCATGGACAGCGCCATGATGACAATAATAATGGTGCCGTTCTGTGCGATTCGGCGACAGTGAAATTCCCCATAGACAAGTAAGGGTTAATCTATTCAGAGAACTCCGAACAGCACCAAAATGTCAGTGAAATGCCCTGATTTTTGGTGGTGTCATTCGACAGCTTTAACCAGGCAAATGCCCTAGGTTTGTAAAATTTAAAGAGTAGTTTACAGGATGAGAATGCAGAAAATAATGGGTAGAAATGCAAAATATTATTGCAAAAGAGGAAAAAAAAAATCTTATTTTTATTTTTTATTGCGTCCTAATAAGGACGGTTAAAGAAAAGGTCAATGCTCGAATCGCGGCAAAGTGGTCAAACAAGAGCCTAAAACACACAAAATACATATATACAGCAAAAAAAGAGAAGAAAGAAAAGATTCTTTAAAATTACTGCCAATAGACTTATTGGAAGTAAACCACTCTTATCTTATCCTGCTGGTTGGAACGTAATGGGTGAATTTATCACAATAACATATGTATTTTCAGTTCCGTAAGATAAATGCGGTATATCACATGCCAGCAAAATCTCAGATGTTGCCAGTAAATAGGTCTCTAGAATACAATGTAACTGGTCGGCTAAAGTTAGCCGTAATGTTACCTATACAAAAATAGGGTAAACAGATCAGAAGGTGCCACGATTGCATGCACCAATATTTGAATTATTGGACCAATAATTTGTATTAAGAAGTCACAAGCTGCAGACAAATATCATTGCAATAGCTAGCTGAGCTACAGGCAGGTGTGAGGTTCTTGCCCCATAGGCCACTGCTGTATGGTTAGAATGTTTAACCGTCAAACTGCCGGTAGATTAGCTCGCACAGGTCTTCTATGGGGAGCACAATGATATGAGAGAGGAAAGTATACCCCAAAATTGTAAGTGGGCCAAAGATTTTTTGCCCAGGGTAACCGACGGTTAAATTGCCCGCAGAGTTCCCTATACAGGGGACAATAATAAGAAAAGCAAGGGTAAACCACAGAATGAGCGGGTATGGAGGTTCTTGCCCCAAATATCGACTGCTGTATAACTGGAGTGGCAAAAATGTTTTTTAAAAAAAATTGGATGGTTTAAATATACCAGACACTTTTTTGTAATAGAAAGAGGCACACACAGAAATGTCAAAATAATACCCAGTAAACGAGTGTGTGTTGGCTTCGAACACCTCAAAAGTAAAGAAAAGAAAAAAACACAGTGGATAATGCAGATACAAGATATATATATATATACTGTATTCAGCTATACAACATACCGCTTGATAGAATGGCGGGCAGTCCACCCAAAGTGGTTAGCTGATCTGTACCAGAGTCGGCTCAATCTCTTTCTCCTTCATAAGCAGTGAAGGAGAACCGCTAGTACGGACATACAGAATGCGCTGCGGCGGCCTAGCGGCGTGTATGCGTGATTAGGAGATGTCAGACGCTGCTCATGTCCGGCCAACATAACGTCCAGACACCCAAAGTTTCCTGGTTTGGATCCGTAAAAAATCACGCACAAAAATGCGCATCGTATGACCGTTTTCGCGCATTCCGTGAAAAAATACGGCAATGCGTTCGGACGCACTTTTTTGACGGTCGCTGCGAAAAATGCGTTAGTCTGACCCTAGCCTTAATGTGGAGCTCTGTGATATACACATATACATCTCATATTTTTGTGAGTATTTTGTTGAGGAGCTCTGTGATACACTCATGCAGTCACACATTACTGCACGCTTTATTGCTGTGCAGCTGCCATTGTACACAAAATTAATTCAAGCAGAACATTTGGGTGCAACAGAAATGCTTGTAAGCAATTGTCAGATGGAGAGCGCCAGAAATTACATTTATGTAATATTTTTGTTTGACACACAGAGCATCTTTCACGAGGCAACGTTTTAAAAGATGTTCTATAAGAACATTTACTGTGCTGTTTTACTCTGGTGATTTAAATTTGGATTTTCACTAAAGATTTATAAACAAGCTGTTAATTGGATCCGGGTGGGGGAAGAGTGTACACGCAGCTGGAACACTGGTAACCAAATATCGCAGCTGTTAAGAGGGAGGCACATAATTGTCACAATTTATTCTGGTTTCCTCACCTTTCAGAGGTGGTAAAAATTAAATAGAGTCGGTCTACTTTTTTTAATTTGAACATTGTGTGAATATAATTTGACGTGCTCAGGAAGTCAGTGGGGGAAGAGAGTGAGAAAAGTCCCATGCTCAATTTTATTTAATCCATAGAACAGTTAACTGTTTATTTACTGAAATAAGCATATTTAATGGTGTTCTTTTTAACCCTCTTGACATCCAAAACCTATTTACATTATTTTAAGAAAATGTGGCAGAGCATCCAAGTAAAGATCCTTCGAACAGTTCAATCTGAAATGACACTATGCAATAATATTTTTATTCAATACATAAAGTTTATTTTTGTATCTCCTGCAGTCATTCTGTGTACATGTAGGGCCAAATAACAATCTTCGCGCAAACGTTTGCGCTGGTGCAAAAAAACATTAACGAGAGGGGTAAAATCCTTTGCGCTGAACGTCGTATTACATTGTCAGCGCAACAAACTCACGTAATAGTCTACTGCGAGTGAACCTGTGCGAACCCTGCACGAGCGTACTGTACTGCGCGCGTCCTATACTTAACATTGTGAGTGCAAACGCAAATGTGCGCTGGTACACAGATGGTATTACAATCTATACGCAGTTTGTAACGCACAGCCTTTACGCGCATAATTTTAGCAACTCCTAAAAGCTGTTGTTAGTGGCAAATTCTATCAACCTGGCCGAAACCAAATATACCAGCCCAAAAAAAAAAATACAGCAAAGTATAGTTACACATTCTATTCATACCAAACCAATAAAATGGAGAAGTTGTGTGTGCATTTATTATTGCTGCAGCATATATGCTCAGATTGATATTGACAGGCGCAAAAACTTAACGTGAGATGATTGTGGTTCTTAATTCTGATTGGCTGAATCGCGTAAAGAAACAGTCCACACACTGATTTCTGCGCACAACATTACTGTGCGAGCATTTGTGCGCATCCGTTTTACACGCGTTGTTGCTTGCTTGATGGATGAAAAAATGCACAAGGATTGTAATTCCAGCGGTGATTTACGCGCGGTAACGTTTAACGCTTGGAGCACAAATTCATGCGTTGCGTGTGTGCGTTTTTGCTTGAAGAATGTAATTTGGCCCCTAATGTATTATTTTACATTATGTGGTTCACCTCAATGAGTACTACCCTGTGTAGTTTTGTGGATGTGTTATGCAATTGTTCTGCCCTCTATGAATGATTGTTGACCATTCCACCTTTATCCAGATTGTGTGCACTAGGGATGCGCATGACTTTTTTTTTCGTTTCGATTTTTTTTTTCGACAGTTTTTGTGTCGGTTCAGAGTGATTCGGATCAGTTAGTTTTCCGTTTTTTATGAGTTATTTAATTTTTTATTGGTTATTTAAGAATGGGAAGTAGATTACTACCAATAGAATGAAAGTTTATTTACTTTTTTATTTTTTTAGGCATGTTTTCGGTGAACTTTTAGGTTTTCTAACTTTTTTTAAAGAAACAAGTCTTTTTAACCCATAGGTTTCAATGCAGCATATGAATCCACATACTGCTGGGAAGTGCCTCTCTGCAGTATAATTAATGCAGCATATGAATCCGCACACTGAGGGGAGCGCTTCTCTGCAATATAATTAATGAACATAGGAATCCACACACTGCTGGGAAGCACCTCTCTGCAGTATAATTAATGAACATATGAATCCACACACTGCTGGGAAGCGCCTCTGCAGTAGAAGTAATGCGGCATATGAATCCTTACACTGCGGGGCAGCACCTCTAAACAGTATAATTTATGCAGCATATGAATCCGCACAATGCGGGGCAGCCCCTTTCTGCAGTATAATTAATGCAGCATATGAATCCACACACTGCTGGGAACTTCCAAGCAGTGTGTGGATTTATATGCTGCATTAATTATAACTCATAAAAAACGGAAAACTAACTGATCCGAATCACCCGAATCGATCCGAATCACTGATCCGAATCGTGCCGAAATTTCAGATCGATCCGAAATTTTTAGATGGCTAATATTTTGTTTTTGGAAATGCTCCCAAAATACAAAAATGGTGATTTTCGTCCGAATTTGGATTTGGAACAAAACGAATTGCACATCTCTAGTGTGCACCATAGTATCATAGAAATATGGTATCACCTGTGTTATCCTTCTGTCATGTTAGCTAGTGGTGACGTGCCTGCTCGTGCTACAGTTAGGCCTCTTGGGAAAAGAGGGGGCCATTCTGGATGCTTATCTTCTGGGTCTGCTGCACCTGGTCAGAGACCTAGAAGGGTTTTAAATAGCAGCAACTGAGAGAGCTTTGTGCCCTGCCGTGGTTATAAGAAGACACCTCAGTGTGTTCCTGGATCTCTGATCTCGGTTTGACTTCTGACAAGTATTTTCAGTTCTGGTTTCTGCTCTTGGCCCTGTTTGGCTATTATACAGATTCTGTGTACCGACCCTGGCTATTGTATCTGGACTCTGATTTGCTCTATGTTCCCTGAATGGTTATTTATTATACTGATTATGTATACGACCTCTGGCTTTGTATTTGTACTGCGTTATCTCTCTCTTATCCCTCACATTTAAGCACTTGTACGTATTGTCCTTGTGTTGAATTTGATATTCTTTATTCAGTTTAGATACAGAAATACCAAGGACTGGTCTGTCAGATTAGGTAATTCCTCACTTAACTAGGTTTTGTCTGCGTGCTGGGTTACCAGCTATTCATGACACTTTACACGTAGCAATATTCAAGCCATATTCAAAGCTATCGCTCCCTCTGCTCCCTGCAAGAAACCCAAAAAGTTACTCGACCACCATTTTTCCCCTGAACACAACCAAGTCATATTCAAAGCTATCTCTGCCTCTGCTCCCTGCAAGAAACCCAGAAAGCTGCTTCAGTCCCTGCTCGGTTTAATCTCGTCATGCCCAAGCTCTTGGTCTGTCTGCGATATTCTCTCTGATAATTATTTAAACACTCCCCCTGTTCCCTTTTGTTTTACTTGCCTTACTCCCTTAGATTGTAAACTCTCATATCTTGCTGAGCACTTGTTAAAGTGCTCCTTTTGCCGGACGATTATCCTACGGGCAGGGCCATCTGTTCCTTATGTTTTATTATTTATTATGTCACCTGTCTGTGATTCCCCATTGTAAAGCACTACGGAATCTATTGGCGCTATATAAGTATCTGTAACTGTATGTGTCAGTCCTAGTCCCTGGGAGAATGACATGGTTTATAGAATAGGAACTGCAGTCTAGATTACTTCTTGTGTAGGCCATGAAGTGGTGGCTCTAGAGTCAATGAGGCTTGAGGCCAAGCTCAACTATGAGGCCCTTGTATTTGAGAGAAAAGGTAAAAGTGAAGCCAATAATTAAGCATTTTAAGAGGCCTAATGCTGCTAGCTTTCTTGGTAGACAAGTGTATGAATTTAGGAGTGTTAATGGCATAATGGCGCTCTACATAGACTTATCATTTAAGGCCCCAGTGGGTGTGAGGTCTTAGACAGTCACGCAACTATAGCGCTGCCCCTGAGGCCAGGCTTTACACAAAATTGTTTTGTGACGTGAAAGTGCTGACATATCAGGTTCTGTGCAGACCAACACCATTTGGCATTTGTGTGCAGAGGACTGACCTTCTAAATCAACCCAACAAGGCTGGGAGTTTGGGTTTGTTTACTAGCTAAAATGTGAGATCAAATTATGCTGTGTTGTGATAAAAGAGGAACTGGGGGATTCCATTTAGATCTTTTGTTCACATACCCTTATCGGAAGAGAGACAGACCTTAAACAATTGCAGCAGTTTGGAAAGAAGAGTCATCATGACATCAGGTATTAAGTGAAGACAGGAAAAACTATTGTTATACCGGTCAATTAATAGTTGCTTCTCCTGGGAGAGCTCCTTCCCATAGTTTGAAATCATACATTCTGGAACAGAATGAGGTAAAAAAATCCAAAGAGAATAGGAATTTCCTCTTATGGGGGAAGTGGATGCAAAGCATGTCCTCAGTACGATTACAGTAAGTTCAAAGCATTACATTTAGTGTGGTTGACTTAAAGGTTTAAAACAGATCCAAGGTCATCAAGGACAACTTAGAGGTTGGCTTCGGTTTAAGATGGAGGGAGGTTGAGAATAGAATCTAATTAAGAAATAAATTTAGGTTATAGTTTTACAATTTATAGTCCTTTCCTGACACCCCCAATTCTGCTAAACTTGCATCAAGTTCGAAATAGCAACTTCAATCGTTAACTTAGCGACAAGAGAGTAATAAGGCACTAAGGGCTCTAATCTATAGCGCCTTGATATGTAGTGATATGTGAACGTTGGTGCCAGGATAAGTGTGTTTAACATATGCCACCCATATTACATTCCTGACCCCATTAATAATCTGTCAGCACATTGTTTTTTACTCTAGCTTACTGTACTATGTGCATCCTATGCTTAACATGGGGAGAAAGGCGTTTGTGAGGCCTTCGGCAAAACTCAAACTTGAAGCCCCTACTACTGACACCCATAATTGAAAAAAATGCAAGTGATACAAAATTAACTGTATAAATTGTGTATTTCAAAACAGACAAATCCTGTGATCTTATAATTCATACACCACACATTACTTTGAGTTTTATTGCTGTGGAGCTCTGTGATAAGCTTATGCACTTCACATATTACAGTGAGTTTTATTGCTGTGGGGTTTTGTGATAAGCGCATGAACTCCACATATTACAGGGAGGTTTATTGCTGTGGGGCTTTGTGATAAGATCATGCACTACACATATTACAGTGAGGATTATTGCTGTGTGGCTTTGTGATAAACTCATGCACTCCACATATTACAGTGAGCTTTATTGCTGTGGAGCTTTGTGATAATCTCATACACTCCACACATTACAGTGAGGTTTATTGCTGTGGGGTTCTGTGATACAGTAATGTGTGGTGCGTACGAGCATATTGCAGAGCCACAGCAATAATACTCAGACTCTTGCATATTGCACATTACTATGAGTTTTATTTCTGTGGAGCTCTGATTTTCAGCGGTTCAGTTCCACAGGTTTAAATAGGCGAATGGAATCCCATGGGATTCAATATTAAAACATATTATCACTTTTCTATTCTTTTTTTATTCAACCGTTTATTCATCTCATTTTAAGCAAAAAGCCTATTTATTTATTTTGTTGAATTTTTTTTGGTATATTTTTTAGGCAAAATTTTGGATTCCCAATTTTTATTAAAGGTGTTTTCTCTTTTCTGTCACAGACCATTTTATTAATTTTTTTATTATTTCCACACATTTTCATGCATTTTTATTGATTTATACACCGAACAGAAGAGTTCCGTTTTTTTTCTGAAATTCGTCGGCTCCACATTCGGTGACTAGTGACTTAGTGGACTAGTGAATTGGGAATATTTAATTCCCCACAGGGTTGTGACCTGGAGTTGCCTCAAGCTCGCCAAATGAGGTTTTGGTACTTTTTGCATAAGTTTTAAACTTATTTTGCCCTCATACTGCCTACACAGTCATTGGCAGCATGGAGGCAAAGTAAGTTTAAAACTGTCTATTACACATACATATAGTTACAAACACACACTTACACATAACAGGTGTAGCCAGGGCACCCAAAATGATTATCCCCCCCTTACTTTATTATTATTATTATTATTGTCATCATTTATATAGCACAACAGTTTCCACAGAGCTTTACAATAACCAAAGGGAACGAAATACATATAAACATACATAGGATGGAAACAAGACCACACTGCCAGCGTTGTAGCCAATGAAACCGATGGATTATGGCAACCTGTGACAGGCCTTTCTGATACCTGTCGGGTGCAAGGAATAACCTATGGGGGCCCTGCTCATAGGAGCTTAAAGTCTAGAGGGATTGGGGTTGAGGAAGACAAGAGGAATTGCACTAGATAGCAGGATCATTAGTGCCAGTGGTTTGGGAATGGTGGGTCCATACAAGCGGCTTCAATCAAGTGTGAGTAGGTGAGCAGAGGGTTGAGTTGCATCAGTGATGCAATACGCTACTCTGAAGAGATGGGTTTTGAGGGATTTCTTGAAGGGGAGAGTTTGATAGGACGAGGCAAGTCATTCCACAAGACTGGTGCTGCCCTTGAGAAGTCTTGGAGGCGAGAGTTGGCTGTGAGCGTGTAGACCGATGACAGATGGAGATCACCTGCAGATCGGAGTTGTCTAGATTGGACGTGCTTGCTGAGTAACAAAGACATATAGGGAAGGGTTGAGTTATTGAGTGATTTGAACGCGAGCATCAGTATTTTAAACTGTATCCTGAAACGTACAGGAAGCCAATGGAGGGACCGGCAGAGGGGGAGGTACGCGAGGTACGCGAGGTGCGTATATATAAATAAGCCTGGCCCCTGCATTCATTACAGATTGGAGAGGGGCATTACGGGAGTTGGAGAGGCCAATAAGGAGCGAGTTGCAGTAGTCAAGTCGTGAAATGACAAGAGCATGAACCAGCACTTTTGTGGTATCTTGTGTCAGAAAGGGGCGGATTTGGTCACTGTCTGGATGTGGGGAGAGAATGTTCGGTCAGAGTCAAAAGTGACTCCAAGGCAGCGAGCTTGGGGTGTTGGGCTAATGGGTGTTCCATTTACTTGTAGAGAGTACTTCAGAGTGATTACCCTCCCCCCAAGGTGAGTGACCCCCAATTCCACATAGTGAGAGTGCCCAACACCTTCATTGCCATGCAAGGCGCGACTTCATCCCACCCCCAAAATGAGTGGCCCTAGTAACCCCTTTCACCCACTGCGAGGGCCCCAAAACCCCTCCCCATACCTCAAACAGTGAGGGCCACAAATCCCAGAGAGGGGCCCTTAATTCCATACAAGGGGCCCCATTCTCTTACCTGTTGGGGTCACAGGGGGGGATGTGACCTCTATCCTGAGGTAAAGAGACAAAGCATGTGTAGATGGGCCTGTGGCTGCAGTACCGCTGCAGGCCAGCTGGGGTCACTGCTTCCTCAGTGGGAGGGGAGGACAGACAGGCCGTGGCCAGCCAGAGAGCACAGCTGCCTGAGGCTTATGGAGGAAGGGAGAGACCCAGGCCAAGAGTGTAACAGTGATTCAAAGATGACGGCCTGCCATCTCCCTCTGATGACTTCAGAAGGGGCCGGCCGGCATCTGATGAGGCTATCAAAGGCGGCCGGCCACCATCTTTGATTCTCCAGAGCCGGGCCAGAGTAGACCACACTGCCAGCGTTGTAGCCAATGAAACCGATGGATTATGGCAGCCTGTGACAGGCCTTTCTGATACCTGTCGGGGGGCAAGGAATAACCTATGGGGGCAACTGATCCCCTGTACTGATGCCTATGAGGGCTCCTGCTACAGGCAAGTTAGGCAGCTGTGAGGCCTCCAGAGCACAAGGCCTTAGGCGCCACCTAACTCGTCTAAATTGAGAGCCGCCTCTGCCTGGGGAGTGCAAACATCCATTAGCATTACAATAAGTATGGTATTGCAAAGTGCTAGAAGTAATTTCCAGCGGGATCCAGAGAGCCAAAGGTTAGTACCTTCTAAAAGCTGGTGCTAAATGATTCTGCATTTGCAGAATCATGTAGCACCCCCTAAAACTTCCCCAAAAAAATCACCCCCCTAAAACTCCCCCAATAAATCTGATACTCACCTCATCCCGCGACGAAAACGGTGGCTTGGTCTGCCACTTCTTCTGGCCGTGAGCCGAATGAGACTGGGAACAATTAGTTTCTAGTCTCCCACCACAATTACTCGTGATCACTCTGTGGTGCTGCACGATCTCAAGAGAGTGAGATTGCACTAGGATCACAGCCGGAAGTGCGAGCCTTCATGGAGTCCTATGGATGCCAGGAGCTGATATTCGCGGTGGAGCGAAAGCGCTGCCGTGAGTATCCCAGTGGTTAGGGTTGCGTTCCGGGACAAGGTGCTGAGGTAGTGACTGCCCCTGAATATTGTGGTAAAATGTGGACGGTATGGGGAAATCTGCAGGAGCAGATTTTGCCCTTAGCGATAAATAGGGAATAGTGCCCTAAGTATGTGTAATGCATTTATGCACCTTCAGCCATCATAACCCACGTAGTGATGTGTAAAAGTGCAGACTGCTGATTATCATTTTGGGTTTTATACGTTTTAAAACTGTAATTTAAAAAGTGATAATGTGAAAATGGTTTTATTAAGATATTTCAGCCTATCACTGTTTTTATATTAATTTAGGCTTTAACTTAAGTATTGTCAATGCAGCTGGAACAATAGAAGACCCGCACTAGTTAATACCTATTTTTCTAATTTAAGAGTTAGTTCTCCGAATTTAATGATCACACTCAGGTCTATTCACTAATGGGGTTATTCAGAGAGTACCGAAATGTCACCGATTCAGCATTCACTGCAGGGTCCCCGAAGTGCAAAGAACCGGCCACCTAACACCGCCGCAAACCTGCCACCACAAACTCGCCGACTGCCTCCGCCAACCCACCAGTCAGCCGCAGGAAACCCACCGGACAGTCGCCAAATGAAAATGTCTGGAACATATATGGTCTTATGAATAATAATAAAAAGGTCTGATACAGATATATAAAAAAACGCTATTCGAAAACAAAATTGCCAAAAAATCACAAAGAATGCCTAAAACCTCCTTAAAAAAATATAGAGACTTTTTGCTGCAGATTAAAAGAATAAACAGTTTATTAGATATTGAGTAAAAACAGGAATATTTTTACCATTAAAACCTATGGGATACGCCAGATTAAACCTGCTGAATGAAACCACTGAAAATCCAGGCATTTTGCCAACTTCTCATTGCTGTTCGGTGTTCTGAATAGCCCGTACAGGGGTGTTCTGAATAGATTAACCATTGCTTCTCTATGGGGACTTTCACTGCCATCTAACAGGCACCGTAGATAGCTGAATGGCCACGAAAGCGCGTCGAACAGAGAAATTCCCTGTTTAGTGCAATTTCGGGGCCAGATCGTCTGTCTCTGAATAACCCCTGAAAAGGTGAAACTCAGGAGAATTGGCAGATGAAGAGAACAATCTAGACCAAATAGCCGATTTGGAAAGCGAGATAAATGGGAGAATTTTTCTGGTTTGGCTATTTTGACCTGGATTTTTTACTTCTCCAGTCAATTCTCCTGAGTTTCACCTTTATTGAATAGACCTGTTTCTGTAAAGAAAAATGGCAATAAATTGTATGAGTGCCAGGAATAATAAACGTAGAAGCTAGAAATTGCAATTATGTAGCAATTGCCATTTTCTATAGCATTAAAAGCATGTGTTTGATGTCATTGGTCCTTGTTTTCTGCTATTACAAGTAACACATCATCTAAAATATGTTATAGATAATTAAATTAAAATCAATGATGATAAATGTCATTTCAATCAAACCTTTTATTTATAACTCATACCCATGTGAAATCTCAGTGTGTTCTAAAGAGTTCCTCTGCGCATATGTTTTTCTTTTGCAGTTTTATAATCCATCCTTCAACGGGAATCATTTACACACAGCCATGGGCATCGCTTGATGCTGAAGTCAACTCAAAATATAATTTTTATGTTAAGGCAGAAGACACTGAAGGGAAATACAGCTTGGCTGAAGTATTTGTCACAGTGCTAGATGTCAATGACCACTGTCCAGAGTTCAATGAGAATATTCAAGAAAAGACCATGATCATTGGCTCTCCAGTAAAAATTGAGGTTTGTGAATGACATTTTCAAAAATATATAGTTTATTATTGGTTTACTTTATTTACAGAACCAACATGAATGTATAAAGTAATAGAGTTCTTTATCTTGGGTTAAAGTGTTTTCCTGCTCTTTGGTGTCCTGAAATTAATGTGAAAAACACACTATATATTTTCATATTTAACACCAATTTGAAAGTAAACATTTGTTTTTAATTTTAGTTGCATTTGCATTGATCAGCTACAGCATTAAAACCAGTGACAGAGCAAGTGAATAACATTGATTATATAGTAAAATGGCACCTGTCATGGGTTGGGATATGTTAGGCAGCAAATGAACAGACAGGTGACTTGACTTCACTTTCATGTATTGGAAGCAGTAAAAATGGGCAACCAAAAAGTTCTGATTGACTGTGAAGGTTAGTGTAGGCCCCAACATTCAGAATATAGTACCAGCAGCAAAACCGAATGCCAGTCCTTGTATTGGCCGGGTAATCACTAAAATACTAGGAAAGAACAAAAGGAATGACAAGCAACCGCGGAAGATCACACAAGAGAACCAACAGAAAATACACCAGTCCTTGTAATAGCTAGGCTGGACAAACAAGGAGAACACAAAATAGTATTCAGAGAGCAAGCCTAGGTCAAAAGATACCAGAGGAGAGAGCAATTGAGAAAACCGAGGCAAGTCAAGGGATACCAGAAGTCCAGAATAGTTAAGAAACAGGCAGGGGTCAATATTCCAGGACAACAATACATTATAAACATGTTAAAAGGTCAATACAGATCCACAATATGGTGAGGAACAAGTGAAGTCTGAAAGTTTAACTAGTAGTCAGAGATGTCTGTTGGACGGCATCACCTGTGTGCACCAGAAACTGGGTGTATGGAACAATGCATGTCTGGCATTGTTATGTTGATGAGAAGATATGTGTGATTTGGTTCAGATCGATTTCACATCCAAATTCTTAATTACCGATATCCGAACCAAATCGTTCACGTACAAAAACATCTTGACTTGATCCGAAACAACCTGATTATGAAAGGCCACATCTGAATAAAATCAGATAAATTCGGACTAATTCGGAAATGCCGTTATTGATGCCTATGCATCATTCTGTGCATCATTTTGGAGCACATGTTTCATTCAATACATGACTTTTGGAGCTTGTGCTTCAGTTTGTGTGACATTTTAGAGCTTATGACCCATCCTTTGCATAATTTTTTGGCAGCGCATGATTCATTTTGTGCACTTTGATCCATCTAGTATCATTTTGCAGTACATGCCATGCTTCATTCTGGGTATCATTTTGGTGCGTCATTGTGGCATCATATGCATCATTCTGTAATTAATTTCAGAAGCAGTGGTGCTTCGTTCTGTAAGTTATATTTTATTACATTGCTGTTCTAATTATTGAAAATGGGTGATTTGGTTTCTTCCTATATTCCAAATCAGTCTGATCCAAAATATTAGAAGCTTCTGATGTTCCAAATTTTCTAGTTCTGAATATTTCAGAATCTAAAAATTTTGAAGCATTGTCATGGCGAGGAGGGGGCATTGACGTACCAATCGGAGCCGTGGGGACCAAAGGATCCTTGGCAACAGACCGGGTAACTATGACATTGACCTTGGGCCAAATAGTGATGGCTAGATGAATAAGTCAGAGCAACTCCAAAATGGCAAGCTTTGTACGGTGTTCCCAGTATACAGTGGTATACATGGACAGATAACCGGTGAACCACTGCCAAGGTCATTTGTGCCCAAGGCTTCATAATGCACGTGGGGAGCAAAGGCTATCCTATTTGGTCCATTCAAACAGAAAAGCTGCTGTAGCTAAAATTATTGAAAAAGTTGTCAGAGCATACTTGAGATGTACCTACCTAGAGATTGTTGCAGAGAATGTACACTTCTTCATTGCAATGCTGTGCCTTGTGTGACGTTTGGGGGCCCACAGAGCACGTGCACAATGTCTTTCACAAACAAAACAGTTTTATTCACCCTTTCAGGGCAGTCAAAAAGGCAACATAATAAGTACACGCTTTGGTTCAGCGAAATTAAAGCAAAGTCCTGATCTTCAGCACAAATAAACAGAGAAATAATAGTGGCTCACCAACGCTTTAAACAGTCCCAAACCTAGGGAATCCTTTCCCCAGTATGTAGAAGCCTCTCCAGCAAGGCACAGCACGTCTCCTGCTTTTGGAACACAAACACACAGCTTCCACTCATTACTTTCCTTTTCCTGAACTCCCACAATCCTATCTGGGAGTTGCTGGCTTTAAAACTCTTCCTGGACAGGAAGATTAACCCTGTGGTTGCCCTTAAAGGGTCCACAACCCAAATAGGGGTGAAACATATTGTCCATCTAGGACCCAGCCCTGCCGACCTCTACACTTGATAACACTGCCACTTTCAACAGGATAATGCACCCTGGCATATTGCAAAAATTGTTCAGGAATGGTTAGAGAAACATGACAAAGACATCAAGTGTGGCCTTGGCCTCCAAATTCTTCAGATCTCAATCTGAGAATCTATGAGATGTGCTGGAACAACATATCCGATCCATTGAGACTACACCTTGCAAATTGCTATTATCACGGTGCCTGATACCAGAGGACACACTGACCAGAGTCAGGAATACAGAGAATAGACTAGTCAAATGGAATATCCGGGTCGATATCAGTGCAGTAGCGTAGTACAAGGAAAATAGTCTAGGGCAACGGAAGGCAGAATGGTCAGAAAACAAGCAGAGGTCAATAACAGGTTAAATCACGAGTGACTACAGGGAGCTCAGGTATGGATAACCACGATCTGGCACTGCTGAGAAGGAACTGTGGGTTTTTAAAGACCTTCACAGACCACGCCCCCCTCTCAAGCCGCGCCTCATGCAGCCACCTCCCTGCCTGTCTCTATTTAAACCGGATGTTGGTCAGCGAACAGCATCAGACATGCTGCCTTCAAGCACACTGGAGAGGCTGGAAGCCCCCAACGTTACAGGTGGTTTCAATGAACATTGTATGTACCAATAGCAGTATCTCTGAGAGTCTTGTTTGCAATAGACACCCGATCACCAGGCATGCAAACAGCATGCACAAAAACACATTCAAAACCAAATTAAGCCTCCACAAATTAATTTGTTTTACCATTTCACTTCCATGGGGTTCCTCTTTAGGAATATGTGTCAAATACATCACAACCTAATTTTTAACACTTATACATGCACTTTGATCCATCTATTATTTTTCTCACATTTTAGTTGTTTGTGCCACAATAGATCCCCCCCTTCTTTCTATATATAGGAGTGTCTTCAGTTGGAGGTATGACCCATGATCTTGGGGCACCTGAAGTTACTTTTGAAAAGTTAGTATGCTTTATAATGTAGTGAAGGGGTAAACAAACAATTCCATGATTTAATTTCCAAATTGAAAAATTTAACACATTGCATTTATTTGTAGTAATAAAGTAAATAATTACCCTTTATAGCACTAAATTGCGAATTATGATTGAATATAAATGCATTAGTTTTTTTTTTCTTTCAAATCTATACATTTCTTGTTTTCTAGGCAACAGATCAAGATGCAGATGAGCCAAACAATATTGTGGATTACTTCATCATGCAAGCAGACCCAGCTAATATTTTTGACATTGATCAGAACACTGGGGAGATAAACCTCAAATCTTACATCCGGTCTTTGGATATTATTGAGAATATTACACACAGTAAAGATTGCAAGTGGTCAATTGTTGTCCAGGCAAAAGATAGGGGCTCTCCTTCCTTCAGTACAACTGCTGTAGTCAAAATTGATGTAACAGAAGAGGTAAGGTGGTAGTATATATGTTATTTTTTTCGACAGGCTCTTTTATTCATTTGAATTGAGTTGTTTTCAGAGCGTTATAAAATCATCAATCACAATTTGTCCTCAAATATGATTTCCACAAGGTCACATATAACATAATGTACTTTGTCTTTCTCTCCTATGGAGCTGAAACCCTCACACTATCAGGGTTATTCAAAGAGATCCAAATAGTGGCCGAAAGGTAACCGAACAGTGAAATTCAGCGTACGGTACCTTTCCTGGCCATTCGGCTATGCAGAGGGCAGGCAGTTCGCCATATGTCGGTGAATTGCCTGCACATACTGGCTGAGTGGAGTAGAGGTAACATCACCGCGTGGAGAGAGCCTGTGGAGTCATGGGTTCGATCCCGTCGAGCACCTCTCCAGTAAGTGTCCTTGGGCAAGACACCTAACGGTACATACTCGCCACCCAGTACATACTTGAAAACGAGAGAAATCTCAATGTATTCTTCCTGGTAAAATCCTTTCTCAAAAAAAACATGCAGAGCCTGTTCGAGTGCAGTGAAATCCCCACAGAGAAACAAAAAACACCAGTGAAAATTTCCCAAATTGCCCTGCTGATCGGTGGTTTCATTCGACAGGTTTATTCAGGCCAATCCCATAGGCTTAAATGTTAAAAATATTCCCGTTTTAATTTCAATATCTGATAAACCGTTGATTATAATATTCTTTTTTTAAATCGTTTTTTCTGTAACAGCCCTTTTTATTATCATTCATTGGATCTTATATGTAAATTTCAGACATTTTCATTCTGTAGTTTCTTTGCAAACAGCCTTTCACTTTTCAAGCATACTGTTTTTTGGTTTTTTTCACTCCATTCGTCTGCGGTGTCGGCTTTTTCTGGCGGCTGCTCTGTGCTGTGTTAGGCGGGTAGTCGGGTTTCTCCGGCGTGTTCGGCGGGGTTAATCCAGATATTATTGTGGGTTTCGGTGTGCGTTCGACAGGTTTTGCGGTGAGTGTTCGTCAAGTTTGCGGAGGCTTTTCCCTGCACTACGACGGCCCTGTGGTGTTTGCTGAATACACCACAGGGTCGCAGAAATGGGATCGCCAAATCGCACCAAATTGAAGAGAACGAAAAGTCATCGAACGTGCGGTGACTTTTCGATTCTCTTTGAATAACCCTGTTTATTTTAGTTTCCATGAATAATATTTCTCTGTATTGATAATATACTTTAATAAGTCTCATTGCATAACATGGAGATTATCCTCAGTTTTTAAATAAGCATTATTTTTAAATAATTTGTTCCTGACTCCAGCATCTTTAAACCACAACGGTTTGAAGAAATTAGATATTCAAAACTTTTTTTTAATCAAATACTTCAGTTAAAAAATATTCCCATTTATCATAATATAGATAATTTTAATGCTTACAGATATACCAAATCCTTAGTATGTGTACTATCTGAAATTCAAAACCATTGCAGCGTTATTGCCTAGAGGAAATCTTTTACGTTTTCTATATATATGTCTATGTGTGTATTTGTTTCATATAGTCTTATCTTTTCACAAACATTTATGTATATGAAGGATGCCATTCGTCTGTGGCCAACGATCTGAATTAATGTTAAGTATGAAACATATATAATAACATATACTCAAAGCGTGAATAAGGGTAGGGAACTGCCACAATATACAGTAGATGACTGGGCTGATTATTTAATATGCCTATAATATAAATATTCCACACTAAATATTGCTGTGTAGAAAGTTCTGAATATTTGCAGAAATTGGGTCAGTTGAGACTTTATTTGATTGACATACCTAATACCTGAATACATTTTGTCAAATCTCTGTACAATGTGGAAGACACAAAGTGCTGGATATATTCTTACAGGATTATGAATGATCCATGTTTCCTTAAAGGATTGTATAGGTCACGTGGACTCATGTTAGTGTCAGAAACCCCTCCTTCATCCTGTCATGCCAATATACTAGTCCATTGCATATGATTATGTGGTATGTTGGAAATGGGTATCAGTTTTGAATACAAAAGTAGTGAAATAGGTATTCATTATAAAGATGTGAGGGGAGGTCAATGGCTAAGGTGGCATTAGATCTGGGATGGGTAATAGAGTAAGGCCATGCAATGATTTTTGGTCACATGGGAGAAAATCAATTTTGCTGCTCAAAAATTTAATTTTGTGCCCTCCATTTCATGTTTTACTTTCTTAATCTCCACTTTATGCCTTTCTTTCATTGTATGGCCCATTTAATATTATGCCACATTTTGTATGCCCCTTCATGCCATGCTTTCATTTTATGCCTATTTCCTTTTGGCCATATTAATTATGGCCATTTCAAAATAGCATATTTATAATGGCAACATCATTATGCCATTTCATTGTGCCAATTTCATGCCCCTCTTTAGTTGTATGCCCCCATTCATATAGGGTTATTCAGAGAAAGGTGAAAATCAGAACAATGGTAGGAGAAAAGAACAATCTAGACCAAATAGCCAATTTGGAAAGTGAGATAAATGGGAGAATTTTTCTGGTTTGACTATTTTGACCTAGATTTTTCACTTCTCCAGTCAATCTCCTGGTTTTCACCTCTCTCTGAATAACCCTGATACAAGACGTTCAGAGATTCAGAATTGAACCTTGGCTATTCCTCCAAGTTGATGCGGGTGCTTCATCTTCAAACCATCAGAGCTCCAACGTGTAGTGGAGAGTCTCAATCTCATTCAGATGCCCCTCCTCCCTATGGTAGTCCGACAACTGACTCCCCTGGTGCTTTTTCATTGGATGGTTTGGTCCAATGCAACAGGTACTTTTTCATGGAAAAATTTCATATGGTTGATACTATACAAAATGTGCCTTGTGAGGCAGCAATGAATTGAGCCTCAGTGCAAGCAAACAGGGTTTTTTTCAGAGACAGTAAGCTTATTTGACAACTTCCTGCTAGCTAAAAAGTGCCACATGTATAATAACACATGTAGAACTACATCTTTCTGGAAAACTCCGCTTCAGCACCTTGAATGACAAATTTGACCACACATTCTGGAGCTCATTTGCAAACAAAATTGGTTTGTAGTAGGGTTGCACCAATATCGATACTAGTATCGGTATCGGTGCAACCCTACTACAAACCAATTTTACTGGGTAAAATACTGGGTACTGCAGGAGTACTTGGTACTCGTGCAGTACCCCCGATATTTTCCCCCGATACCGGAAGCCGGCATTGAGCCGGCTTGCCGGCATCCGAGGGGCTTGGGCAGCTGTCCGAATGCTCTATTGGCATTCGGACAGCCACCTTCCTGAGTGATGCCGGGAAAGTTTCCGCGCTTCCACACGTTGAAGGACCCCAGCCGCGATCACGTGGGAGTCCCACGTGATCGGGGCTGGGGTCCTTCAATGAGCGCACGCGCGAAGACTTTGTTGGCATCGCTCAGGAAGGTAAGTATGCCGGAGAGCTCCAGGGGCGGCTGTCCGAATGCCGATAGAGCATTCGAACAGCCGCCCCATGTCTGGTCTGGGGTCTGAGCTGGGGGGCAATATCCATGAGATGGGGCATATATCCATGAGAGCTTGGGGGCATTATCCATGAGCTGGGGCATATATCCATGAGCTGGGGGGGGCAAATATCCATGAGCTGGGGGAAAATATCCATGAGCTGGGGGAAAATATCCATGAGCTGGGGCAGTATATCCATGTGCTGGGGCAGTATCCATGAGCTGGGGGTAACATACATGTGCTGGGGCAATATCCATGTGCTGGGCCAATATCCATGTGCTGGGGCAATATCCATGAGCTTGGGGCAGTATCCATGTGCTGGGGCAGTATCCATGAGCTGGGGGCAATATCCATGAGCTGGGGGCAGTATCCATGAGCTGGGGCAATATCCATGAGCTGGGGCAATATCCATGAGAGCTGGGGGCATTCTGTATATATATATATCTTGGGGGGGATATATACATGTGAGCTGGGGGCATTTTTATATGAGGTCTGTTCTTATTTGGAAAGTGGTCACATGAAATAAAATAAAAGTATCGGTACTCGGTATCGTGAGTACTTGAAAAAAGTATCGGTACTCGTACTCGGTCTTAAAATAGTAGTATCGGTGCATCCCTAGTTTGTAGTAAACAAAATTCCATTGGAATACTCCAGAATATGACCATATCGAGTTCACTCGATGTTGGGCTTCTTCAGATGTTTTTGTACATTGAGTATGTATACTTGTTCATAGTAGCGAAGGGGTTACAATATCTTAATAATGCTCTTTTAAAATCACAAATGCAATATATTTTGCTAATTTTATATCCATGGTTTTATATATATATATTACTAGCTAATACACTATATTGCCAAAAGTATTCGCTCACCTGCCCAGCTCCTGATTTGGATGGGTGAGCGAATACTTTTGGCAATATAGTGTATCTTATTAGGGCATTATCTTTTATCCATTACAGACATGGTCAACAACGTCCTCCATATGTTTGTTTCTGCCATCTATGCTTTGTTTCTTTTTCTTCCTTTTTCTTTTTTTAAACTACTTTTTCTACTCACTATTCCTTCCATATTCTATGTTACTTTATCTTATTTTCTGACATTTCCAGATCAGATCAAAAATAAAGTCCTATGTTTTGAGTCTCAGGAAGCAACCGTGGACAATATATGGGATTTGCATGAGTACTGTCCTTTCCAGCATATCTATAACAATGGTGATATCCACCATCATGTATTGGAGAAGTGTGAAGAGAGCCAAAGTTCATCCTAGAGGCAGAGTCAGAAAAATTATAAAGAGACCACCTAAGAATTAAAATTTGATATTCAAATATATATTTTCCTAATGCCAAAACAACTCATTTCATCCTTATTTCTCAACACATTCATCTTTTTTTTTATTGCTAAAGTATATGTTTTACATGTCTGTAAAAGAGTACTAGAAAACAAAAAGATCAATCCAGATACGTGCACATTGTACATAAAATGCATTTCCTTTAGTGTGTTGACATTATGCCATTGCAACAACACACTCTATTGTGTGTCCTTAAACAAAATATAAATCATTGTCCTTGTCATTTCATTGCAATATTTTTTATACTTATTATGTAATGGTGGCAACGCTTACATAAAACGAAAAGAATTAACAATTGTAAGGAGAGAGATGTTTCAGAAGAATTAAAAATATTTAAATGCAAGGAACAAACAGCTCATAGTTTTAGAAAAAAATATTTTTCATTCTGTAGTTATTGTGGCAGCAAAAACATCGTAGGCGTAAGCTCTAATTCATATACGAAACGTTTGTACATGTTATTGACAGACAGCAATGAAAGCTGAGGACAGGAAATCCATGTTACATGTTCTCTTTGTACTCTTTTACAGACTCTCCTTCACAAAGGGCCTATGGCTGCTTTTTTGATGCAAAGTAAAGATAACCCCATGAAAGCACTAGGGGTTCTAGCTGGTGTAATGGCCATCATGGTGGTTATTACAGTCTTCATCTCCACAGCCATGTTTTGGCGCAATAAAAAATCTAATAAGGTTATGCCCATGAGAAGAATAATTAGAAGAAGACGGACAGACCATCCTCCAAGAACCGCCAGGACAGAGTGGCTAAAATTCAAGAAGTCCAGTCACAATGCTGATAAATTTGCCCTTGAAGAAATAGAAACAGAAAATGAAAATGGGAACAATAACAGTCCAGGTCTTCTGCATCCACCATGCGCACCCTCGCCTCCTCCACCGCCACGCTTGATGCCAAAGTTCAGTAAAACAGAATGGAGTCTGCCTACAGTTTCTGGTTCCTTGACACCTAAAATCATAGATCAGCAAATGAAAGATAAGGTTCCTACCCCCAGCACTGCTCTTGTCTCAGAACTGAAACAGATGTTGGAGAGGAAAAACGCTGGCAGCTCAATATCATTTTACTAGTAAATAAATCTTACAGTGGAAATGTATTGATGTGGAGCAAGTCATTTGAAGGATCGATGCCAGTGTTCTATGGAATTTATGCAATTCCCACAAAAAGCAGTGTTAAAAAAATTACTTGTATATAATTTTTTTAATTCGTTTTTTTTCTCAAAGTGCAGAATTAAGATGTAAACAGTTCTTGATCCATTTAATCTGTATAAAGCATTTTACTGTAAATGGTCCATAGTATTCATAGCATTCAAGACAATATATCCCTTTAGAGTAATTTTTATGCATTTTCTTTTAATAGATAGGTGCAGGGATCAAGTCAAGCAGTAATCATTTTATCTAGTTTAACAGGGGAAACTGAGTTCCCATTGGTCCCACACATCTCAAGGCTTTAATTTAGGTGTAATTTCATATGTTACCACGTTAAGTTCTAATAAATATTATTTATTGTACATTTTCCATAAAATATGTCCCTATATATATAAACATATTAGTGAATACATACTGTATGTACATACATATAAGTGCACCTGTGATGGTTAAAATGACTTTTGCTCATGTGTCAGGGCACCTCTCTCTTTATATAGATCAGTGTTTTTATTGGGTGGGGAGCTGGGTTTGCTGGCCTATATAATGTAAAAAATTGACATATTCTATTTTTAAGTCTCCCTACCTTCCCAATGTGACTGTGGCAAGGCACAGTGAAGAGCAAGGCTGTGAGAGAGTCGTCCTACAGGACAGCCCTCTGCTTGCTGTGTTGTGCTGTGCTGTCTGCCTGTCTGTCATGATCTGAGTGACATGCAACGCAGCACACTGACTGTGCAGAGGGCTCTCCTGGAAGATGCTTGAAGCAGCCACTGCCCCCGGCAATATGGTGGAAACAGGGAGAAGGTTTAAATGAAAATATTTCTGTTTTTTTTACATTACTACTGAAGGTCAACAAAAAATGTTGCTCTATAAAAAGAGAGATGTGTCCTTTTAAATAGGCAAAACTAATTTTGCACATGACAGGTGCCATTTAATATCAATTTGAATTAGATATCTCAAACTCTGTCCCCCTGATATTTATTTACTACAATTCTCCAATTCTTTGGATGCAATGTATCATGCGAGCTGTAGTTCAAAACATCTGGGGGGGGGGGATGACATCCCTGATTGGAGTGTGGGTGGTGTGTTCAGTGAGATATGACTTGGTAAATTGGTGTGCAGAAATCCCAGTGTTCCCACACTTACTTTTTTAGGCCTTAACCCCTGGACAGGTGTAACTACTCTGTCTTCAATATTTTGATATATGCAGTGGCCATTGTAAACATAGAAGTTAAATAATGACACATTCAAGCAGTAATTGTTTGTAACGAAACATCCAAAATGGCATATGTTCTAGCAGTACCTGGTGTGGCTTGTCCCATACGTAATAATCTAAAAAGCTAGCTAAACTACAAAGTGGGAAAAGAAATAATTTTTCAATAGCCATCCAGCAAAGCAATGCTACTTATCTTTTGTTACTGATTTATTGTATTATTAAAAACCAAAAATAATTGTTACTAATGTGTGACACAAGCTACCAATGCCATTTGTGATATCAATAAAAATGTAATTTGCTTGTGCTGGAAATTATATACTTATACATTATTTACTTACTTTTTATTCAACTTTTTTCCTTGGTCAAAGGGAAAGATAATTGGTACTCAACTAGAATTTATATAGATTAAATCAGGAATTGTGAATAATTGTTGTTGAAAAGTTCATATTTTAGGCCCATATAAACCACACTATTCATACTCTAAAATGTATTAAATCCTTGTCAATTCTGTATAATTCCATTGAAGAACTCACACTCAAATAAAAACCTATTCTATGGCATGTAGCTTTATTGTGATGGTCACACAGTAAAATATGGCTGTAATTACAGGTATGTAATAAGGATACATTGTGGATGTGTCTAAGTTTTCATTGAATAAAGCAGTCATATATTGTATCTATCCTTGTTTATTTTAACACAAAAGTGTGCAAGAGGCAATGCTTGTTGAGTGATAAATGTTCAGGGTTATTCAAAGAGCACTGAAACGTCGCCAACATTTTGGCACTGTCCCGTTCCCCGCACTTTGGCTAGTCCGATTCACCGACCATGTGGTGAATTCAGCATTCACCGCAGGGTCCCCAAAGTGCAGGGAACAAGCTGCCGAACGCATCTGAAAAACTTCTGCAAAACAGCAGAATCGATCGGAAAACCCACAGAACGCATCCAACGATCCGCCGCAAAACTGCCGAATCGTTCCGAAAAAATCCAACGACAGGCCGAACAGAGCACCGACCAGCCACCAGAAAAAGTCGACAAGCTGCCGAACGGGATAAAAAAAACCCCAACTTTTAAAAGGTGATTGCAAAAAGCCTGGAAATATGATATAATGTGCTATGAAAAAAGCTTGGAAAAAAGACGAGACAGAGGAGATATGATAGAAACATTTAAAAAAGTAAAGGGAATCCACAAGGTAGAGGAAGGGAGTATATTTAAAAGGAAACAAAGTAGCAAAACAAGAGGACATACAGGGTTATTCAAAGAGATTCGAAAAGTCACCGCACGTTCGGTGTCTTTTCATTCTCTTCAATTTGGTTCCTTTTGCCGATCCCATTTCAGTGACCCTGCGGTGTATTCAGCAAACACCACAGGGTCTCCGAATTGCAGGGAAAGGCTGCCGCAAACCCGACGAAAACTAACCGCAAAACCCACCGAATGCACGCAGAAAAGGCACAAAAACATCTGGATTAACCTGCCGAAAACCAAGCCCGAGCAGGAGCCGAACACAGCCGAAGCAGCCGAAGCAGCTGAGACCGCAGACGAGGGAGGTGAATAAATTAGCAAAATAGTTTGTGTGAATCTGTGAAAATGAAACGCTGTTTGCAAAGAAACTACTGAGCGAAAATGTCTGAAATTTGCATATGAGGTCCAGGGAATGATAATAAAAAGGGCTGTTACAGAAAAAATAAGTAAACTTTAAAAAAATAAAAAATAAGAAAACTGCTTAAAATATCCTAAAACATCTATAAATAAAGAGACTCTTTACTGCAGAATTTTATAATGAACGGTTTATTAGATATTGAATTAAAACAGGAATATTTTTAACATTGAAGTCTATGGGATTATCCTGAATTAACTTGCCGAATTAAACCACCGAATGGCAGGGCATTAGGGGAACCTTTCACTGCTGGTTTGTGTTCTCTGAATAGCCGAAGCAGTGCATTTTCATGGGGATTTCACTGCCCTCGAACAGGCACCGAACAGGCACCGTATGTTCAGGCAATTCGTCAGGATTTGGCGAATTGCCTGCTCTCTGGATAGCCGAATAGCCAGGAAAGGTAACCTTTCTCAAGCAATTCGGAGCTCTTTGAATAACCCTGTATGTCTTAGATTAGAGGGGCAAAGGTTTAAAAGTAACATCAGGAAGCATTATTTTACTGAGAGGGTGGTGGATACATGGAACAGTCTTCCAGTAGAAGTGGTAGAGGCCAAAACAGTAATTGAATTTAAGCAAGCATGGGATAGGCATAAGGCTATCCTAAACAAAAGATAAATCCAGGTAAAGTATCCATGTAATTGGGCAGACTAGATGGGCCGAAAGGTTCTTATCTGCCGACATTTTTCTATGTTTATATGAATCGTTTTAAAAAGGTCTGTTACAGAAAAAGAAACCCCGCCATCTTTTTAAAAAAATTGGAAAAATAATTTCACCAAAAAATGCCTGAAAAATGCTAATACATAAAGAGACTTTTTGCTGCAAGTGAAAAGAATAAACAGTTGAATAGATATTCAATGAAAACTGGGAATATTTTTTACACTGAAATCTATCGGATTCGCCTGATTAAACCTATCGAATGACACAATATACACCTTCAACACGAAAGTATACAAAGAGCGCCAATAATTCAATAATTAAAACTAACATTTATTGCTATGTAATAAAATATCAAAAGAAATGGAAGAATTGAAACCTATGGGATTCACCTGAACCTGCCGAATGAAGCCACCGAAAATCAGGGCATTTCGCTGAAATTTTGGTGCTGTTCAGTGTTCTCTGAATAGATTAACCATTATTTTTCCATGGGGAGTTCACTGCCGTTGAAGATCACCGTATTTCGCTGGCAATTCATCAATATTTTGTGAACTGTCAGCTTTTTGAATAGCCGAATGGCCATGAAATTAAACCGTACAGGGAAATTCAGCAGTCAGTGCAATTTTGAAGACAATGCGGCTCTCTTTGAATAACCCCTATAGACTTTATGAGTTTCTCCATAAAGGGACACTCTAGATCTGGGGTCAGCAACCTTGGCTCCCTGATGTTTTGGGAACTACATTTCCCATGTGGCTCATTCAGCCTAATTGGTGACTGAGCATCATGGGAAATGTAGTTCTCAAAACATCAGGGAGCCGAGTTGCTGACCCCAGATCTAGACCCTGTGATCGCTTAATGTATCACGGCAACCTGAGTGCCCTCTTCCTTCTTTGTGCAGGGGTTTAGTCCCACTCAATAGCTTACATCAACAACCAATATAAGCTTCTTGATGAGGTTCCAAAAGGACTATCTTTGTAACTCAGCAGCCACCAATGGTTCTCACTTTGGATTGGCTGGATGCTCACTGAATGCAACACTGACTAAAGGATTAAACAGGAGTGCTGAGTGAGTCAGAAAGATTGTTGTTTAACCCAAGGATCTCATACTCTGTCCCCGAAGTTGTTTCTAACATGATTTGAAGGCATTACATAAAATATTGCAATTCCAAAGGAGAAGGGACATGTAATGTTATCTCTGGAGATGCACTTGTGCTGTTAGTGCTGCATGAAGATGGGTGATTTGATGTGTGATCACTACTAATTTTTTAGATTTCTGTAAAACAAATGTTTACCATTTACTGTCAGGTTTAATACCTTACAGGTACTGGCCTTTCAGGTGATGAGCCCAATATGCAGTTTGAAGGGGGTGCACACAGATGGTTGGGTGGAGAGGTATTGCTATGGGACAGGACACAATAGGACTTACTGGTTTGGCTGAGGGTGATTGGGAAAGCAGTCCTTGTGTCCAGGTATGGAGGTTGGATGGGTGGTTGTTGCTGAGCGAGTACGGTGGGAATAGGTAGAGCGGAGGGTTTTGAAGGGTAGTTGCTCCTGGGAGAGCACAGTGAGTCTTGGGAGGAATCACGGTGGGTATTGCAGTGAAGAAATAGGTAGAGGGAACCAGTGGATAGGTAGGGCAATAGCAGGTTTTTCTGGTGCTTGTATTAGCAGGTCTTATTCCTAAAAACAAGAGACAATAATGAAGCATGGAGCAGAGGGGGAGTGGAACCTTTATTGATCAGCCACAGGGGTATGTCACGTGACCTGTGGGGTGTGTGTGTTTTAGGTGAATTAACTGTTTATTAGCTGGTTCAGAGCAGAAGGGCAGCACCTTTCATGCAGCCTCCACTCGCATGGAATGTTACAGGGATGGATCCTGACAGTCTGTGGATAGGATCCTGACACTTACAGACTAAAACACATTGAGCCTATTACAATCTTCACGCTGATGTTAGCGCTCAGCTATGTTAGAGTTAACGTTATGTTAAGTGGCCCTAGCACGGTCTGCCCATATTACATCCCGAACACATCGGAGATTGCATTAATTTCCGCGAGCTTACTGTACTTTGTGCTCCCTATACTTAACACGGGAAGTGCAAAGAGTAATTAGCATTAGGATTGCAAACCCATGGAGTCATGGGTTCGATCCCAGCGAGCAACCTCTCCAGTAAGTGTCTTTGGCAAGACACCTAACGGTACATACTCGCCACCCAGGACATACTTGAAAACAAGAGAAATCTTAATGTATCCTTCCTGGTAAAATACTTTCACAAAAAAAAAAAAGTCCTAGCGCTAATTACGCCCCGCTGCGGTCAACTAGTCAACAATAGCTAGTAGCTGGTGCTACCTGATTCTGCTAAGGTCTTCAATATACTCTAACAATAACTTTCATCACCACAATCCAGATCTGAAGCATGTTCTCAAGGATTCACACCAGAGGGAAAAGAGTAGGGAAAAAAATACCCAATAATGTAAAATCACAATTTTAATAAAAGAACCCGAAAACCATGACTATTAAAGGGACCGTACCACTTACATAATCTGTAACTAGGTTACCTGTGCATTACAAATAAAGCAACCTTATTAACACATGCTGCTGTTTTTTCTTTGTTGTAAGTAATAGCATGTAAAAGGGAAAAATAAAATTATTTTTTTTAGCTCCTTTTTTAATTTTGTGGATTTTCCCATGATGCAACAGTTACCAAAATATGTGCAAAAGTTTTACGTTGTTGCTGTTTATTTAGTCTGCATTTTTTTTATTATTACTTTTTTTTTAGTATTAATGATTTTTATTTCAAAAGCTTGTCAGGAAGCTTGTCACCAATCAGCAGAATAGAATGACCATGCAGGGCCAGAGCACAAAGTTGCAACAATAGACATCATAAAAGAAGCTGCAAAAAGAGTCTCAGGATCGCGAAAGCTTCAAGACAAAAATAAGGGAAGGAAGGGGAAGGGGGAGGGAGTGCGAGCAAAACCAGCCGGGTGTTCTCGTCCGATAAATAGCAGCGAGTCCAACGGGGGGGGGGGCATCAGGGAAACGCCCAAAAAAAGAAGGGGTGCATAGGGGAAAGGTGAGGGACTGCCTGAAAAACCATGGCTTTCCGGGCTCACCCCAGCAAATTAAGAGGGAGTCAGAGGTTGCAGAAGAGGCCACAAGGCCGGGAGGCCTGGGGCCAGAGAATCGGCCAGAGCCATGGTTGCTGACCCAATGTCTCACACAGGCTACTACCCAATGTCCCGTACCACTAAAGAAATAATAAAAGGGAGGGGGAGTTGGAATCCGTTGCTCCCGCGGACATAGGAGTGCCACAGATCACAGCATCAAAAGTCCACAAGGAAAATCAGCAGAACCAGGTGATAGAAAATGCCGGCAGGAACAAACAGTCACACATCGATCCCGAAAGGGAACTCACACAGGGAAATACATATACAAAGAGTGGAGGGTATCGAGGGGACAAACAGTCAAAAACTAGGATGTGCATGACTGAAAAATTTGTTTTGTTTAGTTTCGTTTTGTTACGTTTTTAAATAATTTCGTTTTTGGAATTTTGTAACTAATTTCGTTTCATATTTTGTTACGTTTCTAATCGATTCGAATTTCAAATATCAATTTGATAGTTGATATCAATTTGAATTTTGGATCACTAGATAAAACCCCAATTAATCATAGAGGTAACATCACTGCTCTGCATGGAGAGAGCCTGTGGAGACATGGGTTCGATCCCAGCAAGAGCGCCTCTCCAGTAAGTGTCCTTGCCAAGACCCCTAATGGTACATACTCGCCACCCAGGACATACTTGAAAACAAGAGAAATCTCATCTCATCTTATCCTTCCTGGTAAAATACATTCTCAAAAAAATCTAATTTTGCTGTTAAAAGAAAAGCTAGGGTTAAATTTTAAGCTGTGTCACAGATTTAGTATTTGAGTCAAATTAAACAGTGAAACAAAATTAATTTATTCCATAAAGTCCTTACTTGTATTGTAAGTTAAGATCAATTCGATAGTTGATATCAATTTGATAGATCAATTCGATAGTTGATATCAATTTGATAGTTCATTTCAAATTCAATAGTTGATATCAATTTGATAGTTCAGTTCAAATTCAATAGTTCAATAATTTTTCTTTTATGATGATGACACAGGGTAAAACAAAATAAATTTGTTATATACCGTTTCATTTTGAATTCGTATCGTATCGATTCGTTATTCGTAAGTACTTCCGAATACGAATTATCAAATTTCGTTCCAAATTCTGAATTTTTCAGAAACAAATGCACATCTCTAGTAAAAACTCAATCTAAAGAGTGGGCTGGAAAAGAGGGGTCAACCTGGCAACATGAAGCAAGTCCATAGGTCTCACAAAGCACGGATCCGGTCTGTTAGCAGTCCTGACCACAAAACCAAGGGGTCAGTCCAGGGCAAGGGGATCCGGCATCCGAGGCATCCCCAAAGTAAACATGAGAGACGAATTCGCTCTGAAATTGCCCAGAACGGTGAATTTTCCCGTACGGTGCCATTTGGGTATTCAAAAAGCAGGCAGTTCACCAAATATTGGCGACTTGCCAGCAAAATGCGGTGCTGGTCGACAGCAGTGAACTCCCCATAGAGAAGTAATGGTTAATCTATTCAGAGAACACAAAACAGCACTGAAATGTCAGTGACATGCCCTGATGTTCAATCGTTTCATTCCGCATGTTTAATCAGACGAATCCAATAGGTTTCAATGTAAAAGATATTCCCGTTTTTATTGAATATTTTTTTTTTATATTCAAAATTTTTATTTTGTAAATGTCAGCAGTACAACAAACAGGAAAAAGGCCTCGCAGGGCCACATGGGACTAGTCATCAGGCAAATCAGCGTAAATAAAAAGAACAAAAAAATAGTCAGCAAGGGTCCACAAAGTTAACAACATTAAGGGGGGATGGGGAAGGGACACTCGGCATAAGTGACCAGGGAGGTGGTATAGTCATCAAACCTACATAGGGCAAAGCAACCACTAGAAAAAAAAGGGGGGCATAAGGGGGAAAGGTGGAGGACAGCCCGGGAAAAAGTGGCATTCCTGGCTCACTCCATCAACCTTGCAAGGAGACTGGAGTTCACGGAAGAGGCCACTGGGCCAGGCGCCCTGGGGCCAGAGGAAGTGGTCAGAGCCATGGTAGCTGCTTCAATGGCTCGCCCATGGCAACCTATCGTCCTGCACTCAAAAAAATAAATAAAAAACAAGGAGGGGGGGCAAAATAAAAGAGTGGCCAAATGCCCGGTTCATCTTGCCAACCACGTCCTGGACAGTTGAGGCACAGTCCGCTAAAGAGTGTCCACAGGGGGGGAAGAAATCGGCAAGAGTCCTCAAAAAGACGCATGAGTGAGGGTGTCAGCAGGAACAAGAAAACTATTCAAGAAAAGGGGGGTATGTGACGCAAAAAGGAGGTAGCATAGTTGCCTCAGCCTGTGTCTCTGAATGGAGGGGTTGCCATGACACCCAGCATAACATGGGGGGACATCGGTGGGTGCATCCACGCTGTCTTGACCACCATCTACAGAAGGGGACCCTCTACTCCCGACCTCCGCCAAGGAGCTGCCGGCATCAGGCACAATGACACATCCATCTCTTGGGGCGCGCACCCACTGCCAACGTCCAGCTTCAGAGACAACTTCGGGGGCCGAGGCTCCTGGACCAGTACCTCGTCCAGGTCACCATTCCCGATGCATCCTCCCACGACAGCAGGTAGGCAGATCTCAGCAGGGCACTGGGCCAAGGCCTCCCCAGGTACATACGCCGTCGAGGTTCTCTCCCCCTGGCATCCCTGCAACGTGGCCATCATTCGGCGCCAGACGCCTTTGGTGAGCGGGGCGCCATCATCCTCCCCCGCCAATAACAGCAGACAGGCAACTAGGCCTGTAACAAAGGCATCCCCAGCGCTGGCGAGGGGAGGGTGTCTATCCTGCCATCGGCCTGCGGGTCCGAATGCCACCCCCAACGAACCCACATCTGGAGCAGCCCGGAGATGTGGGCCTTCCATCTCCACAGGCTGCATCACAGACCCGGCTCGGCCAGAAGCGGTCCGCCCCGCAAGATCGTGAGGCATCCAAGGCCGGGGGTTAGGCCCCAAGATGGCTGCCGGCGCTCCACTCCAGCCACGAGGCAACATCAGCCAGGGCAGTCTCTGGTCCGGAGGGGGGACTGAACGGTCTCCGGACAGCTCAAACCGGTGACCAGCCTCTCAGGAACCACAATCCTCATAAAAATAATGTGTGCAAAGTCTTCTGGTGGTCCCCAAGAGGAGAAGACGTGCGGAGCTCCACAGAGACACGTCTGCTCCTGTTAACAGCCGGCCACGCCCCCCTTTATTGAATATTTAATATTTAAACCATTTTTTCTTTAATTAATTTTTTCCCGATTTGTTTTTTTCTTTTATAAATAGGGTTTTTGGTTTTTCTGTAACAGACCTTTTTGTTATTATTCATAGGACCTTATATGTAATTTTCAGGCATTTTCGTGCAGTATTTTTTAAGAGCTTTTAAAAGTTGCGGTGTTTTTTTTGGGGGGGGTTACCCCCGTTCGCCAGCTTTTTCCGGCGGCTGGTCGGTACTCTGTTCGACAGATGCGGCTTCTTTCTTATGCAGCTTCTTTTATGATGTCCATTGGTGCAACATTGTGCTCTGGCCCTGCATGGTCATTCTATTCTGCAGATTGGTGCTGTTCGGCTTTTTTCGGATGCAATCGGGGGTTTTGCCGCGGATCGACAGGTGTGTTCGGAATTTTTTCGGCGGTTTTGTGGCGGTTTTTCCTTCAAATCAGTGGTTTTTGTGGCGGTTTTTTGAAAGAAGATTATGGCTTTTCCCTGCACTTCCGGGACCCTGCGGTGAATGTTGAATTTACTACAGGGTCTAGGAATTTGATTCCCCGAAGCGCGGGGAACGAAACAGCACCGAAATTCCGGTGTAATTCCGATGCTTTTTGAATAATCTTGTATATAACTCAAAACTGATCAGCTCCGACTCGAAAATAACCAATTAAATGAACACATTTGATAAAAACACTCCATGTAAACCAAAATAATAAGAAAATAATAATCGTAAAAATGTGAATTTGTACTATACAATAAAAAAACCTTTCTCAAAAGTACACATAAAATTTAATCATTATGGTGTATAAAAGGAATAGTCTGCAGTGCAATCGTGTTGGCCTTTAGTCCTGTTGCCCTAAAATCAATTGTATATTCTGAACTTGCAGAATAAAATAAACTTAATATTATTATTAAAATATTATTATTATGTTTTATTAGCGTATACTTTGTCACTTTGGGGTCTAGTCTGGACCATAAGAATTATAAAAGTAAAGGTTCAGTAGAGTTCTGCTGGATTCCTGTTCTCTGGTTTAGATTTATTGGGCTTGTCTTCTGAACATCTCCTTCGTCGATTCTCATCGTTGCCTTCTCGATGACATAAGCCTTCCTCACTACTGGCTTGCAAACTGTCAAAAGTGCTCTCTTTAGTATTATCCTTTTTCAAATTCTTTTGAGCTTTCCGTTTTTGTCGACAAAGTCCAACACACCTTTCCAAGCAGGTCAATCTCGTTTCAGTGGTGCACGCATACATTCCAGCAGGCACTGCAATGACCATAGCACACACAATGACAATGATATGTATGAGTTTCTCTCTTTGTTCAAGCTCACTAATGTCACTTCCAGTCAGAAACACGATACATTGTTTTTTCCTGGGAAGCTGACTTTTAAGGGTGACACAAACTTCATATTTTGTTGTTGGTAGTAAGTCATTAACAGAATAGGTGTAGATGCCTGGGCCAATATTAATTACATCCCTGTCTTTGTCTCCAAACCTGCCAAAATAGATGGTGTACCATGTCTCTGCTGGATTCTCTGTCACCGCAAACCATTCCAAGGCAATTCCATAAACTGTTTGTTTGGATATCCTCACATCTATGAAAACATTCTCATCTGTAGATGATGTGGAGTGAGGGTTTGATAGGATAGAAGGGTCTGCTGCTTTGGTTGATAGGATATTTAAAAGTATTGGAGTGGAAGAGTTACCCAAGAAGTTCGTAGCAATACAGTTGTATATCCCTGCATCAGAAGAGTGCACCACTGGAATTACCAGTTCAGATTTAATCGTCTCTTCATCAATGAAAGTGTTAGATACTGTGAAGATAGAAAAAATGTGATAAGAATAGTGAACAGTGTGCATAAAATAATATCAATATATAATTGAAACCAAGATGTCCCTACAGAACAGTGATAGTTAACCATGGCATCTCACTGTTTTAGAGCATAAGATGATGTCAAGATGTTCAGGAAACATGGAATTGATACTATCGATAGCATCTGGGGTACTTTAGTAAATCTTCACAAGTATACAAAATAAACCTAGTAGAAGGTGAGACTACCTCTTGAGGCAGTCTGACAATGTTCTTTGAAAATGGTGTTCAAAATGAGCCTCTGTAACCACAGTGTTTCCTTCACAATATCAGTTTTGTACAAAGGGAACTTGTACATGTACTATTTTGTATTGAAGTCTGTATTACAATTCCTATTTCTGTTTCTCAACCTAAAGAGAGATGAGATTGTGAATATTAGCATTTTTATCTATAGCCACCAGTTTAAGTGTATTATTCATCCATTATGCCAGTATAGCACATTATACCTATATATTAATGCATTTCTGAATATTATAGAAAATAGGGGTCCAATTCCAAAACTGTCGTTTAGATCACAATCGCTTAACACTTACATTTAAATAGCTTAAAAAGCCAAATCTTACCTCTGTTTCCGTAGCAAAGAAGGCAGCATGATCTACCGCCAAACTCGTGATATGCAGTAAATGTATGCATAGCGCAAAAGTTTGATTTGCTTCCTTTTGGCAAATTTCCGAATCCAATATTCTCAATTTGCCAATTTGGATCATTTCAAAATTGGACAGATCCACAAATTTTACGAAATGGCTGAAATTTAACGGGAGCATGTATTTCTACACCCTATACTCCCTTTTACCTCCTTTTATACTTTTACCACTTTTAAACCCTCCTCTTTACATCCTTGAACCCTCGCCCTCTTTATACTACCCCCCACCCTGCTACATCCCTAAATGTTAGTTAGGGTTAGTATTAGTTTAAGGGTTAGGGCTAAGGTTGGATTAGTGACAGGGTTAGGGTTACTGTTAAACTAGACTGACATGTTCTGTTTGTATTAGGGTTAGGTTTACTTCTTAGGGTTGGGCTTCTGTTAGGGTTTCTCTTAGATTTACTGATTCTGTTTGTGTTAGGATTATAGTTATTGTTTATATATAATATTAGAATTAGGGCTAGTGTGGAGTTACTGTTAAGGTTACTGTTAGGCTGACTGGTTCTGTTTGTGTTAGGGTTTTAGTTACTGTTTATGTTTGTATTAGGGTTAGGGTTACTTCTGGAGTTGGGATTCTATAGGGGTAGGCTAGGCCGACTGCTTCTGTTTGTGTTAGGTTTACTGTTAGTGGTAATGTTACTGTTTATATTTGGTTAAGGTAACTGTTAGGCTTAGTGGTTCTGTTTTAGGGTTACTCTTAGGGTTGCAGTTATTGTTAATTTATTTATAAAGCATTTTACCAGGAAGGATACATTGAGATTTCTGTCATTTTCAAGTATGTCCTGGGTTCAAGAACTAATGCTCATATTAGGGTTACATTTAGGTTTGAGTTACTGTTAGGGTTAAGGTTGCGGTTAGTCTCACTGGCTCTGTTTGTGTTAGGGTTACTGTTAAGTTTCCAGTTCCTGTTTATATTAGGGTTAGGGGTAAGTCTATGGCTAGTATTAGAAAAAGAGTGCATTTTTCTTTCCTTCAGGTAGAAAAGTGAATTCAAATTGATCCAAAATTTTTGGATGTATTCAATAACATTTTGTTTTCGGTCAATAAAGCATTTCATCAGTTAGGAGTTTCAGAAACTCCCAAATCACGAAATGCCATTATTTCATCTAAAAATAAATTTGGGCGAAAAAGAATTTCAGGGTTATTCAGAGAGCGTGAAAAGCAGGAGAATGACTGGAGAATGATAGGAGAATGAAAAATTCTAGGTCAAAATAGCCGATTTGGAAAGTGAGATGAAAGGGAGAATTTTTCTGGTTTGGCTATTTTGACCTAGAATTTTTCATTCTCCAGTCATTCTCCTGCTTTTCACGCTCTCTGAATAACCCTGTATGTGTATCTAATATGCAGTGTGACACAGAACAAATAGGGCTAAATTACAATCTCCACGCTAAAACGGGGGCCGTAGGGAGAAAAAATTGCCCCTGCAGCTTTCCCCCTACCGCCCCCGCTTTAGCGTGGAATTACAATGCAGGTGCTTACAAAGCTACAGAATTAGATCGACTGAAGTGGGAAAAACAACCACTGCAGTATGAGAACTTAAAGATCGGGAAAAAGGGTGATTAAATACCAATATAAACCGTTAATTCCTCAAATGAGGAGATATCCCTCTAATTTCTTACTAAAATATAACTTTTATTCATATGGTTTAAAATGAACCCTTCTTAATACTTTTCTAAAATCGTCATCCACTTGGGTGACAAATACATGTGGCGATATGACAATTACTAAATAGCGGACCTAGGTTGTGTCACCATTCGTACGATTGTTTGTTATGAAATGTGAATTGCTTGACTTAAAAAGTCGATATTTGTGGGCATCCTGCAAGTATCACAGCACTACCAATCCTCCAACTTAATTTTCCGGAACCGTCATATCGCCACATGTATTTGTCACCCAAATGGATGACGGTTTTAGAAAAGTATTAAGAAGGATTCATTTTAAACCATATGAATAAAAGTTATATTTTAGTAAGAAAATGGAGGGATCGCGAGATCCGGCCGGTCAGCGTCGTGATATGCAGGGAGAAACTGGGGGACTTTTTCCCCCAGTCTTTCCCTGCTCACGCCAGACGGAGGAGACAGTTGGAGCCGTGGTCCTCGCCGCGGCACAGGAGGTAGGTGAGTATATGATTCCTTTTTTTTATTTTTTTGCCTGGTGTTAAGGGATTCTGCAGAAGCGGAATCCGTTAACACCAAGTCCTGGCTCAGGTTAACTCTCTGCTAACCAGAGCCGGACGTTAATCAGTATTAGGACTTGGTAATCCTAACGCTGATTAACACTTTGCTCTCCCTATACTTAACATGGGGAGCGCAAAGTACAGTAACCTCGTGCTGAAAAGTGCAAGGTACCAAACGCAAACGGGTTGCTTAACCCGTTTGCGTTTGGATTGAAATACGCGGTAGACACCGCGGCTAGCGTTAATGCTCACGCAGGTGAGCGTTAACGTTAGCGTTAAGATTGTAATGTGGCCCATAGTGTGTCCTTCTGCATCTCCAGCATGCCGCCGCATATGAAAACCCGCTCAAAGTCGTGCTTTACTCTGTGGAGTCCTATGTTAATGACAAGCGGCTGCAAACTAATACAGCAGCTCAGTTGGAATAGAGTTGGTCACTAAGGGGTTTTTTCTCAGAATTGCAAAAGGATGTGCCTAGTTGGTTAATTACCCCTGCTTTTGACATTTTATATCCCCAGCTATGCTTTTTGGGGTCTTCTTATTTGGTTAAACAACAATAAAATGAACAGTTTACGATTTTTTTTGTGTAATAAACTTAACATGTTTGTATGCCCTAACATTTGAGCTTCACAAGCCTGTGATTAGAATGCATGTTATACCGTCAAATATTATATTTAGTAATAGATATATGTAAGTATTTGAGTGTCTGTTTTATAATGCCTCTTCTAATATAGGCAAGAGCTATATTCATACACTCTTTGGTTTAAAATGTTGCTTTACTGATCAAAAGGTCTTGCAAATATCCTAAAGAGAGTACACATTTATCCTGATGAAGTGCATAATCTTTTCAAAGTTGTTTCAAAGAATGTTACGGTGGTTCTTAGTATAGTTGATGCTTATAACTAAAGATGAGATAAACAATGCAAATCTTATTCTCAAGGAGTGTGGAGTCTTACAGTTTTACAACTGAACACCAAAATTACTATTTTATCTTCACATCAAGAAGCACCTCATTATTTTAATTATAATTCTGACCTAAATGTGATCAAATTTGGGCGTGAAACACAAAATGTACATAGTGATGGTTTACCCAAGAAAACATTAGGAAGGTACTGCAGTCAGGAAAAATATGTATATTAAGAAATAAATCTTAGTCATGTTCCCCTCTATTGGCTCCTCCACTTCATCGTCAAAACACTCAATAAGCAAAAAAATGTGGGGTCACTACATACTGTATAAGAATAAATACAATAAATTTAGTGCAACGCTGTATGGCATACAGATTAATACATCCCCTGCTAAAATACCTCTCGCAAAATAAATTAATCAGATATGACCATCAAAATAAGTACTTCGCTCCTCTCCATGATGCCCAAGATCAATTAACCACCTGTCTATATGAGTAGGCAACAGGAACTTTAATATGGAACTTGTGCTTAGAGGTAAAATTATAGATAAACTGGTGTGTATATATATATATATATATATATATAATAAGGCAATTTAGTGAAATATATAGATAAAAATACAGGGGAAGGTCAAGCGGACACGTTTCGTCTAATGCTAATTTTCTCAAGGATAAACAAAACGTGACGGTTTGATCATTCCTTGTATTTTTATTTGGACAATTTATTTCAATATATATTAATAAAAATACAGGGGAATGTGAATTCAATGCATTTCGTCTAATGCTAACTTTCTCAAGGATAGATGAAATGCGTCCGCTCTATGTTTATTAATATATATTAAAACTAATTTATTATATATATATTTAACCCCTTCACTGCTGAGCCATTTCACCTCTGTGTGCCTAGCTTATTTTTACGGTTTTGCTCATCATGTTATAAACGCGATTTGAAGTCATGTATTGTTATACAACCCAGATAAATTATATATCCTTTTTTTACGGCAGACTCGGCAGATTAATAGTATATCATTATTACATGTATACTGTATGTCATGTCCTGTCAGAATGATATAACAAAAATTTTTTAATTTTCATTAAAATTTCACTCATCTACAGTGTGTAAAATAATTTTTTCACATTTTATTATGTAAGCCTTTGCGGATATATATTCTATAGGGTACGCTTACTAAAAATATAAAAAATGGGAAACCAGTACTGTACTTTTTGGAGAAAATATGTGATTTTAGCTAAATGTGAACAAAAATGTATTTTTCATTAGTGCAGCATCATTGTGTCACATTGTATTTAAAAAGTGAACAATAGTGCTGCATTAATAAATTTTTAAAAAGAGAAAAAATGTATTTCTATTTTTATTTATTAATTAATTTTGAAAATTTGTAATCCACACCAAACCTGGTAATGATTTGTATCATTGGAAAGGCCATGCTCTGGCCTTTCCAATGATACCAAATATGAACCTCTAGCTGCCACCGATCGGGAGATACTGGGGTCCTTTAGACCCCCTATCTCCACCATAGGTGGCAGCTAGGGGTTAACTCCCAAACTGACATCATCGCATCCAGCAAGATGACGGCAGTGGGCAGGGGAAGATCCTGGAGGCTCGGCCGACATCCAAGATGTCAGCCACCTGCGAGAGAGGACCCCAATCTGGTGCTAATTGGCGCCGGATCGAGATCCAGCACCTATGGGGTTAAGGACAGGCACTGCTGGAAATAGCTGACTGTGCCCTCTCCAGTGGTGCCTGCCTTTCTTCTGTGGCCATTAGCGATGTGGAGAAAGAGGGGTCCAAAGAACCCCCCTCGCCATCAGGCACTCTCCCTGCTCTGGCGGAGGGGGGCGGGGTGGCCTGAAACAGACGTCATCGCACCTGGCCACAGCGATAGGCTGAAATACCGACCGATTGACGCTACAAAGTGAGGAAGCACTCAATGCATCTTACGCATGCTGGGCATGATCAAGAGGATGCGCTGCATGCGTCTTTCGCAGGGAAGTAGTTAAAGATGATATTTGCTGGTTCACCTATAATTTTACCTCCTATTACCTCCTAAGCTCCTATTTCATATGAAAATTCTTGTTGCTTAATCGTGTGGAGAGCTGGTTTCAGCAGACAGTCAATGGATCCTGGGAATCGCGGAGAGGAGCTGAGTATATTGTTTGATGGGCATAGTTGATTTATTTATTTTCTGACCTGTATTTTAGCAGGGGATGTTTTAGTCTCTATGCCATACACTCTTTTTTTTTTTAAACTTATAGTTTTTTATTTTCTTAGTTCAAAGCATGGAGTACAGAAAAGAAAGAGGGACAAAGGGAATACACTCTTTATATATTTCATGTGTTTTTATATGTAGTGACTCCGCATTTTTTGCATACATAGTGATGCGAATCCAATACATAAATATAAAAAACTGATATCTTGAGGGATACATTATTAAGGCAGGGGTCAGCAAACTTGGCCCTCCAGAGGTTTCGGAACTACATTTACCAAGAGGCTCAGCCATATGAATGACTAGAACAACATCATAGGAGATGTAGTTCCAAAACATCAGGAGAGCCACAATTCCCGACCCCTTTTCTAAGGTAAAAATCAACCTAATAGTAGCCCTTTCATAAAAGACAATATAGTATTGTTTATTTCATGGAAAAATCACAATGTTTGCAGGATGTGTGAATCGTCCACTCTTTTATCACTCAATATATCCTTGAAAGAATAACAGGGAAACTTACCATTTAATATTTTAATGATCTTTTGTCCATGGGTCCATATTATAGTTGGAGTTGGGGCTGATTGAATAAGGCATGTAAATGTAGCATTTAGCCCCACCTCTACAGTAAAATTAGACACTACGGTGGAGGTATTTGGTTTCATGCAGTTATTTAATTCCACTTCATGAAAGAACTTCCCAACTTTAGAGTCTGGACTTGCACATATTAAGTAGGAATTCATAAGTATAATCGGTGGGCTGACTGACTTCACAAAATGGACAAAACCTCTGAGGCGACAGTCACACATCCAGGGATTGTCGTGTAAAGCTACAACCACATTTGAATGAACTCCTGCTCTTCCTTCTGATCTATGTGCTGTTTGGTACAGAGGCCAATTAGAAAACACGTCTCTAGAGATGATGGTAAGCTGATTGTAGGATAAATCTAAGTAGGTCAAGTTGGCAAGACATTTAAGCGCATGCTCTGGAAGGACATCCAATCTGTTATGTTTTAAATCTAAGATTTTCAAAACTGGGGTATCTTGAAAGGCTGTCCACGGAATTGAACGTAGCTTGTTTCCTTGCAGCCTGAGCTCTTTGAGGTCCTTCAAATCTTCCAAGCTTTTCATTTGCATAAGGGTAATATTGTTGAAGTTAAGCCATAGATATTCCAATGACGTGATGCCTCCGAATAATCCACGAGATAGTTCGGTCAGGTGACATTTTTCTATTCTGACTTTGCTCATATCTGAAGGAATGTTATCTGGAATTCGTTTTAGGGATGAAGACATGCAGAGAAGACTCCTTTTAAAGAAAGATTGAAGTCAATAAAATGTCTGTATCACTGTCAATATAATAAATTCTTTAAATATATATGGCATTTAATATGTTAACCCTTCTGAAACTACATTATAGTTTGTATTTTCATCTATCAGGGTTATTCAAAGAGAATCAAAAAGCCACCGCACGTTCGGTGACTTTTCGTTCTCTTCAATTCGGTGCGATTTGGCGATCCCATTTTGGCAACCCTGCGGTGTATTCAGCATGCATCACAGGGCCACCGTAATGCAGGGAAAAGTCGCCGCAAACCCGCCGAACACTCACTGCAAAATGCGGGCGAACGCACACCGACACCCGCAATAACATCTGGATTAACCCGCCGAAAACGCCGGAGAAACCCAAGCAGGAGCCGATCACAGCGCAGAGCAGCCACCGGAAAAACCCGACACTGCAGACGAATGGAGTGAGAAAAAAAAAAACTCTACGCTTGAATGTTTGAAAAGTGAAACTACTGAGCGAAAATGTCTGAAATTTACATATGAGGTCCAATGAATGATAATAAAAAGGGCTGTTACAGATAAAAGAAAAAACGATTAAAAAAAACGCAAAAAAATCCCAAAAAATGCCTAAAAGGTTCTAAAAAATCTAAATATAAAGAGACGTTTTACTGCAGAATTTTATAATGAACGGTTTATTAGATATTGAATTAAAACGGGAATATTTTTAACATTGAAGCCTATGGGAATCGCCTGAATAAACCTGCCGAATTAAACCACCGAATGGCAGGGCAATTCTGCAACTTTTCACTGCTGGTTTTTGCTCTCTGAATAGCCGAAGCATTGCTTCTCTATGGGGATTCACTGCCCTCGAACAAGCACTGAACAGGCACCGTAGGTGCAGGCAATTCGCCAGGATTTGGCGAATTGCCTGCTCTCTGGATAGCCGAATGCCCAGGAAAGGTAACCGAATGCTGATTTTAAGCGTTCGGTTACCTTTCGCCAGCAATTCAGAGCTCTTTGAATAACCCTGTATGGCTATGGTCTTTTCATCTCCATTTTAAATATATTTAAAAAAGAAATGCTGAATCAAGTATAAAACATAAATATTTTCAAAGCTATTTTTTCCAGAATACGACGTTTTAATTCTTTTTCACAAGTTTTCCACATCATTCTTACTATCTTTGTAAAGAGAAATAGCATTATTTTGTGGGAAAATATACTGTGTCATTTTAGACATAACAGAGCATCCTCCTGACAAATACCGTATTTTTCGCTCCATAAGACGCACCTGACCATAAGACGCACCTAGTTTTTAGAGGAGGAAAACAGGAAAATAAATATTCTGAATCAAATAGTGTAATAATGGATATTCCCCCAGCTCATGGATACTGTCCCCCAGCTCATGGATATGCCCCAGCTCACACATGGATTTGCCCCAGCTCATACATGGATTTGCCCCAGCTCACACATGGATAATGCCCCAGCTCACACATGGATTTGCCCCAGCTCATTGATATGCCCCAGCTCACACATGGATATGCCCCAGCTCACACATGGATATGCCCCAGCTCACACATGGATAATGCCACAGCTCATGGATATATCCCAGCTCATGGATATGCCCCAGCTCACACATGGATATGCCCCAGCTCACTGATATGCCCCAGCTCACACATGGATATGCCCCAGCTTACACATGGATAATGCCCCAGCTCATGGATATGCCCCAGCTCACGGATATGCCCCAGCTCACGGATATGCCCCAGGTCACACATGGATATGCCCCAGCTCACACATGGATAATGCCCCAGCTCAAGGATATGCCCCAGCTCATGGATTTGCCCCAGCACACACATGGATTTGCCACAGCTCACACATGGATTTGCCCCAGCTCTCACATGGATTTGCCCCAGCTCACACATGGATTTGCCCTAGCTCACACATGGATTTGCCCCAGCTCATGGATTTACTGCCCCAGCTCATGGATATGCCCCAGCTCACACATGGATATGCCCCAGCAGCTCATGGATATGCCCCAGCTCACACATGGATACTGCCCCAGCAGCTCATGGATATGCCCCAGCTCACACATGGATACTGCCCCAGCAGCTCATGGATATGCCCCAGCTCACACATGGATACTGCCCCAGCAGCTCTTGGATATGCCTCAGCTCACCTGCCGCCGCCGCCGCATTCAGCTCCCTCTGAGCGTGCGTCCGGCAGCAGGAAGCTTGGGCACTCGCCTGGGGGAGCCACGTGACCGCGATCTCGCGAGATCGCGGTTACGTGGCTCCCCCAGGCGAGTGCCCAAGCTCCTTGCCGCCGGACGCACGCTCAGAGGGAGCCGAACGCGGCGGTGGCGGCTGGTGAGCTGAGGCATATCATGGGGCATTCGCTCCATAAGACGCACCCACTTTTCCCCCCACTTTTTGGTAAAAGAAGTTATTACAACTTTGGAAGTCAGCTATCTGAAACAACGCCTTTTTATGCGAATGATAATCAACAGTTACATATTTTGAACTTGAATTTAACTAAATGATTGATAAAGTAAACTTTGTGGCATGTCTGTGGGCCCCTCTCAGATAATTTGCCTTTGATTCATTTTATTTTTTTTAGAAGACATTGAAAACCTTAATTAAACACTTCACTACCAACTGATTTCCTATAACACCATTGGCAAGACCCAGGGGGTTTATGGAAAATCCAAAGCAATTGCAGACAAAGTAAATCTATACAGAGGCATCTCTCTGTATATGTTCATTGTACGGAAGCCCTATATGATAGTCAGAAAGCTCCCACTGTTGACCAAAAAAGTGCTACCACATTTATTATTATTATTATCCTTTATTTATATAGCGCCACAAATTCCGCAGTGCTTTACAAGATCAGTGTACAAGGAGTTGATACATTAGAATACCACACATGGATGATGACCTGATTCAGGGGGACCCTGTTCCCAAGGGAATTTACAATCTATGAGATGTATTTTGTGAGATAGGCGCATCCATATCATTAGGTGTCTTGCCCAAGAACACTTGCTGGTGTCATTATAGTTTGGGCTCTTTGTTTCTGGGAAGGAAAAATGGACCTGTAAGTTTGTCGAATAATTTCACCAATTTGGCTGTTATGTCTGTTGTGTTGAGATTTCAGGGGCACGTTCTGGAGACTATTTGCAAACTAATTTAATTTGCAGTAAGTTAAATTATTTGCATTAGCAGTTGCTTTTGAAAATCCAGTACAGTATAATTGTATATGTCAATAATTGTAGAAAAGGGATTAAGCAGTGGTGTAACTACAGGGGTCGCAGCAGTCGCACTTGCAACCAGACCTTGGCATCCCAACACTGGAGGGGTTCCAGGCAGTGGTGGCTCTTTAACCCATTGAGGACCAGGGGTCTTTAAAGTCAATGCATTTATGACTGAATAGTTCTGTCATTGGCCCTTAAGGGGTTAATTAAGCAGCAGAGGCCATATTATTTTTTGTCTGGCTATCCATCATGAGTCTGACACTTCCTGGTGTCTCATTGCAGTGTCTGGTCACTCACTGGGAACGCTCAAGTGTGATGTGTCAGTATCTTTCTCTTGAAGCAAAATAGATATCCTGCACACTGTTTTCATAAAATAGTCACAAACGGTTTGCTCATCTGCAAGAAGGACTCCCCAAGGTCCTATAAATGTGTAACCAAACCACAATAGATCAAGATGGCACAACCATGAAATAATATATACCAAAAGTATAATAAAAAATATCTTTATTAAATACAAAAATGTATAATGTCAGTAACAAAAGTAATAGTATCACAATGCCAAATGTTACATATCATTACAGCACACACACAACATGCAGCATATAGTAAGGTAGCTCCACATGCTGTCTCAGCAAAAAGAAACACAAGAAAAACCAAATAGCTGAACCATATGAAATATGCAATATTAGGGAAAGCAATTGAAAAAGATAGTGGAGATAGCCAAAGAATAAAAAAAACTTTGCTTTTAATCAGAAATGCAGTAAATGCTTTCAAAGCTGTATTGCAGATACGCAGAGAGACACAATCACAGTGCTTACCTAGGACAAACATAACGTATATATATATCTCAGCGGAGGCGAGAACATAAGTAAAACAAAGGCCACTACAAAAAAGAGGCCATAATGCAAGTTTGGGAGTATGCTGGATTGGAGAAACTAGCACAATACTGGACCCTGGAATAGTAAACCTCTCATTGATATTGATTAGGAGAAAAAAAGACACCTAATGCAACCAGGGGGTAACCCGTAAATTCAAATGGAGAGCTATATATCAATGCCTAGGTGAACAAGCAGTACAAGAATAAAACTTAACTTTTAATCAGATAAACAAGTAAAAATCCCTCACTATATAAGCGGAGATATCAGCCAGGTGGCTCAAAGTAAAAGTGCAACAGTACAACAAAAAATGAGTGTAACAAAGAAACACAATATTAAAAGTCAATTCCCTGAGTACACTGGATTTGTCAAGGAAAAAATGTATATGTATATGTGAGTCTGTACAACTTGTAGCAGTGCCCAAATGCTTTGTAATCAAAGCGCCTCAATAAGCAGTAAAACAATCCTTCGTGGGATGTATTTGTAGGAAAGAAAAGAGAGGAAAAGAACTGATAGGTACACTGCAAGCAGACTTCATAAATGTATTGAACCCAGGAAAGTAGAGTGGGGGGGTCGCACAGGCCACCACACTCCATATAACAGGGAAGAGACAAATTAAACCATTGCCAGAGTAGAAATTATTTTAGAAGGCATAAAGAATGTTGAAAGGGCATAACGTCAACATGTTTCGCCAGTATACTGTGCCGGCTTCATCAAGACAGACCCCTGTAAAGGTGGGAGCTAAGATAGAGCAGCTAACCTGAGCTGCTGCTGGTCCTGGTTTAAATAGATCTACTGAAATCAGCACGTGGGTAAGATGTGTGTAGGGGCGTGTCTAACTACTTTGTTAGGCTGAGAGAACCTAATAAACAGGCATCTCAATACTGGACCCTCACTGGAAACTGATATAGAGAATAAAAGGCAGTGTGGAAACATCGCAAGTATCAAATATAATGAACAGAAACAGGCCTTCAATGGTCTGTGGGTGTCACAATCAAGTCCTACCTAACCCAATCATCACGTGCAGAAGGAGAGTGTGCAAGGGGTTACAGCTCCAAACCTCTGGACTTACTAACTCTACCCTTTCGCAGAGCCCCAAGTTATGCCAACCTAACCCTCTTAAACCCCTTCAGACTATACGCTGCCACCATGAAGGTAATAGGGAATTTTCGAAGCCCCACTAGCTGTATACCACCCCAATCCAGGAGCCCAGCCATATACAGCTAATATCTCTACCAAATGTTAAATACTACAGTAACGATAAACCAAGCTATTCTTTTCGAGAAGCATGAATTATATAGATCAAAGCAGGACTGGGTTTTAAAGTTTTAATGGAAAAAGATAAAAATACAAACTTTACACAGTGCCGATATCACAAAACAAGACATACAAAATATAGAAAAATGTGCAAATACAGTTCTTGAAATAAAATGGGACCTACATAGAAAACCTAACTTGCATTAGGCCACTTTATCCATGGGTATTTCCAGATTTAAAATGTCCCAGAATGTTCTTAGATGTTCATCCACTTCAAGTCCATGACAAAATACCCTGAGATTTGGATGAGCAATTGCCCCCCTGGATTAACATGCTTAACCCCTTAATGACCGCTGACATACCATATACGTCCTGCCCATGGGTCTCCCTTAGACCCGCAGATGTACATAGTACGTCAGCGGCTCCTAACCTCCCTCCCGCCCGATACATACCTCCCTCGCTGGCTCCAACAGAGTTCTGGGAGGGAGGAAGCCTGCCCCTCTGCTTTAGAGGGGCCGGTGAGCACAATGACGTCACGCCGGCGCCTGTATTGAAAACCAGGAAGTGGAGGGGGGCTTCTTTGGAGCCCTCTATCTCTCCAACCATGGCACCTAGAAACATGCTTTTTACACTGCTGGAAAGGGGAGAGTCTATAGTGTATAAAGTTAACAGTTTCGCTGCTGGATCGCGACTCAGTGCCAATCGCGATCTGGCAAGAGCCCCTTATCTCCCGATCCGGTGCAGCTAGAGGGTCATGTCCTTTCCAATGATATCAAACATTACTAGGTGTGGTGTAAAAAACTGCTTAAAAACTAATAAAATAAAAATAAATGTAAAAAACTATTTAAATTTTATTTTATTTTTTTGTCCTGGGGGGGTTTAGTTAAATAGGACCTAGGCTGTCATCCAAAAATAATAATAATAAAATGGTCAGAATGAGCTCTGCGCACATAAGTAACCTGGCTCAGCAGTGAAGGAGTTAAAAAGCAAAAACATGTAAGAATTGAGTATTTCTATTCTCGGGACAAAATTTTGAAACTATTTAGCTGGGGTCTTTTTTGGAGGTTGTAGATTTTGGGGATTAATTTATGAAAAAGTTTGTTTTTACTATTTTTTCATCATATTTCATATTTTTTTTTATAGTAAATTATACGATATGATGGAAATAATGGTATTTTTATAAAGTCCATTTAATGGCGGGAAAACCAGTGTATAATATGTGTGGGTTCCGTAAAAACAGCAGCGGTCACTAAAGGATGGATTTGTGTAAAACCGCCGGTCACTAAGGGGTTAAATTATGATAATTTACTCACTGCACTGCTGCAGTTCCTCGGCTCTCCATTAGGCTGCACAAGCATCACATCCCCACTCCACCGCCAATCCACCACATGCTCCCACTCACTTTGCAGGCTGGGAGAGGCAGGGCTGAGATGCAGGTGCAGCTGCTGCTGTGGACCACAGGCTGGGATGCTGTACACAAGCAAATAGGTGATTATTTTCAAATAAGTACATTTTTATTAAGCATGATGCCACTGTCTTTATTAATAAGAGGCCCCTGATCTGAGGTCTAGTTTGTCTGGGGAAGAGGGACACAAAATGATTAGTAGTAATATGGCGGGGGCCTGTGTTAAGCTCACAGAGCATGCATGAGGTACAGGCCAGGGCAATATTGGCAGTATACAGGCGCTCTAGGCAGGATCTTGCCTGGGCAGTGGGGATGAGGACTAGGGATGTGCGTTTCGGGTTTCGGAATTTCGGAATTTTCACGAAATTTCCCGATTCGGGTCTTTCGATTCGGCCGAAAATCCGAAAAGTTTTAGATCCGAAAATGTCGAATCCGAACTGTTTTCCGAACCGAATCGAAAACTTTTCGGAATTTTCGAATGGACTTGAAATGTGTCAAATCGAAATCTATCGCTTTGAAACGAGAACAGACTTTCCGAAAAAAACGAAAAATTTACCAAATCGAAAATTTTTCGGAATTTTCGAATGGACTTGAAACGTGTCAAATCGAAATCTATTGCTTTGAAACGAGAACAGACTTTCCGAAAAAAACGAAAAATTTACCAAATCGAAAATTTTTCGGAATTTTCGAATGGACTTGAAACGTGTCAAATCGAAATCTATTGAGTTTGAAACGAGAACAGACTTTTCGGGAAAAAAAGAAAAATTCGATAAGATCCGATAAGATTTTCGTATTTTGGTCAGATCCGATTCGTCCGCGGGTCGCGCATGCGCGCGCGCGCACATGTCGTAACTTTATTGAGCCAGTTTTATTGACAACTTTTTGAACAAAATTTTTTTTTTATTATTCTTCATAATGGCCGCTGCCAGAGAGGAGACCTCTTCATCTCTCGATGAAGAATTTCCACCTGCAGTGCCTGCACCCAAGAAGAAACGGGCCCAAAATATGGCATTTGAGGAGATGTTGGAGCTGGTCCGCATCTTTGATAGAAAAGATTATGACTGCCGGAACGGACCTTACCGCAGCAAGAATAACGCCAGGAAGGATCGTATACTGGACAAGCTACGCGCCACCATTTTGGAGAAGTTTGGGAAGGACCGGACGAAGGACCAGCTACGGAAACGCTGGTCTGATTTGAAAGTTCGCGAGCAGGAGCAGCTGAGACGCATCCGTCGCGTCATAGCGAAACGTAAGTGTCATGTTATATTGTAAAGCGCTGCGCAAACTGTTGGCGCTATATAAATCCTGTATAATAATAATGTGCTTGCATGTGCTAATGTGCGCAGAAATACGCTGATTTATCTAGTCCTTTTTTCATGCAATGTGATTGTGTATAGCTTTGCGTTTTCACACTCGTCATACAAGCATTTTTGCCATAACTCTTCTTTTTTGTGATTTTACGTATTCGTGAAAATTGTGATATTTGATGTATGTAGATGAAATTACAATGCTGGATTTCTTTTGGCACTGTGTGTATAGTCTGTAGTGTGCTGGGGGGAGGTTGTTGTGATTGAGTGATGCATACGAGATGACCCGCAGCTTGCCCAATATTGACTCCCACCTGCGCATCAATAAAAATCTCTGCGTCTTTGCTAAGTGATAGGATGGGACATGTAGTTCTTCTGAAAGTGCATCCAAACAGAGCTGCCTTCTACATACCTCAGCAGCTGCTGCAGCAGTGTCATTGAATGCTTTAGATGCAAATTTCAAAACAAAATGGTGGATTTCTGTTGTTGTTTCTGCAATATCCAGTTTTATTATTAGCAGAAACTGAAAGTGAAACTGAGGCTGAGGCCTTCTATAAAATAACTAAAAGCAGTCACACAATGCGCTTTGTACGCACACAACACAAATAATAGTTTTTATTGAATAAACGTAATGTTTACTTCTGAAAAAAATATATAAATGAACGGTAATATATGTCTGTGCAGAGGAAATAAATAAATATTTTGTGACTTTAGACCTATGAGATGGGAGTAGTGGGGGTTAAGCTGGTAGTGGGTAGTGGAGGGGTGTCGCAATACTTTCGGCAATATATTGTATAGATATACCATTTTTTCCAGTCTGCATTATTTACGTGTTATATTTTTTGGATTTGGCAGAAGACAGGAAGAGGGCACAGGCTGAGGACGCCGAATCTGCCCGGGCAGGGACCAGTGCCCCAGCGGAGGAGGAGGAGGAGCCACGGGCGTCCACCAGCGCTGGTATATACTGTTTTATTTAGCAACGACTTTTGGTCAAAAACAGAAAAAAATTTTGTTTACTGTATTTTTTATTTCTTTAATTTCTTACATATAGCACTGGATATACAGACGGTGGTGGTGGGGGAGGAGGAGTCGGAGGAGGAGCAGGAGGAGGCCGCCAGCTCTGGTATATACTACTGTTATATTTTTTCAAGACTTTCAGTCAAAAATAGAAACCTGCTTTACTTACTGTATTTTCCTTCTTTCATTTATTGGATATATCGAAGAAGCCAGACCGAGCAATCAGGAGGCGATTGGCGAGCTTCGCCTGGCAGTCAGGACACTGGATTCCATCCAGGAACTGCTGCAGCACCTCCGGGAACACCTTAATAACACCGCGGACATCCTGGAGCGGCAGTAGGACAATACGGATGTGCCTCAGCTGCTCCTGCTCGCCTGCTTTGAGGTCGGACCAGCGTTTTCTGATCTGGTCCTTCGTCCCGTCTTTCCCAAACACCTCCAGGATGGTGGTGCGCGTAGCTTGTCAATGATACGATCCTTCCTAAAATTATTCTTCCTGCCGTAAGGGCCCTTACTGCAGTCATAATCTTTGTAATCAAAGATGCGGACCAGCTCCAACATCTCCTCAAATGCCAGTAATTCTAAAATGTATGTTTGTTTGTGTTGTTTGTGCCCCTGTTGGGCAGTTTGCCATCCTTGGCATGTTCCCTTCCCTTCCCCATTTTGTAAATAAATTTTCTATTTTTTCTATATTTTCCTGTTTGTGTGCGTTGCTTTACGTTAATAAGTTAATTATGTATTGCTTGGTTTCCACACTGTTAAACACGTCGATGCGGAGGACGCGCTCAGCGCGTCCTCCGCATGGCTGCTGGTATGCGGAGGACGCGCTGAGCGCATCCTCCCTTTGGGGTCAGCGTTCGGCCGGGTTCCGGCCGATCGCTGGCCCCCCCGGTGCGGGCTGACATCCTCGATGTCAGCCCAGCATCCGGAACCGCCGCCGGTGAAATTAGGTGTCATCGCGACCTCTCTCCCTCCCGATCGGCGGCGTTGCGGGGGTTAACCCAGGCACCAATTGGAAGGGCACAGCCTGCCCTTCCAAATGGTGCCTGGCATTAACCCCTGGGGAGCTGGATCGCGAATCGGCGCTGAAAAGCGCCGGTTCGTGATCCTTTCCCGGAGCTGGCCGACATCTTGGATGTCGGCCAAGCCTCCGGGAACTCCCCCTGAGGACTGGCGTCATCGTGCGTAGCACGATGACGCCAGTCCTAGAGTTAACCCCTAACTGCCACCAACGGTGGAGATAGGGAGTTCCAATGAACTCCCTATCTCCCGATCCGTGGCAGCTAGGGGTTAAAGTTTGGTATGGTTGGATCGGCCAGAGCATGGCCGTTCCAACGATACCAAACACTACAGTGAAAAAAGTTTTTTTAAAAAAATTAAAAATAAAAATATATTTAAAAAAAAATTATAAAAATTAAATAAACATTTTTTTTTATTTTTTTGGTTCGTTAATGCAGCAATATTGTTCCCATTTCAATTATAATGTGAACAATGATGCTGCACTAACGAGGTGCTGGGGCAATATCCACGAGGAGCTGGGGCATGTCCACGAGGAGCTGGGGCATGTCCACGAGGAGCTGGGGCATATCCATGAGGTGCTGGGGCAATATCCACGAGGAGCTGGGGCATGTCCACGAGGAGCTGGGGCATGTCCACGAGGTGCTGGGGCATGTCCACGAGGAGCTGGGGCATATCCACGAGGTGCTGAGGCAATATCCACGAGGAGCTGGGGCATGTCCACGAGGAGCTGGGGCATGTCCACGAGGAGCTGGGGCATATCCATGAGGGGCTGGGGCATATCCACGAGGTGCTGGGGCAATATCCACGAGGTGCTGGGGCATGTCCACGAGCTGGGGCATATCCATGAGGTGCTGGGGCAATATCCATGAGGAGCTGGGGCATGTCCATGAGGAGCTGGGGCATGTCCACGAGGAGCTGGGGCATGTCCACGAGGAGCTGGGGCATATCCACGAGATGCTGGGGCAATATCCACGAGGAGCTGGGGCATGTCCACGAGGGCTGGGGCATGTCCACGAGGAGCTGGGGCATATCCATGAGGGGCTGGGGCATATCCACGAGGTGCTGGGGCAATATCCACGAGGTGCTGGGGCATGTCCACGAGCTGGGGCATATCCATGAGGTGCTGGGGCAATATCCATGGGAGCTGGGGCATGTCCATGAGGAGCTGGGGCATGTCCACGAGGAGCTGGGGCATGTCCACGAGGAGCTGGGGCATATCCACGAGGTGCTGGGGCAATATCCACGAGGAGCTGGGGCATGTCCACGAGGTGCTGGGGCATGTCCACGAGGAGCTGGGGCATATCCATGAGGATGTTGGATGTCGGCCAAGCTTCCGGGAACTCCCCCTGAGGACTGGCGTCATCGTGCATAGCACGATGACGCCAGTCCTGGAGTTAACCCCTAGTTGCCACCAATGGTGGAGATAGGGGTTCCAATGAACCCCCTATCTCCCGATCCGTGGCAGCTAGGGGTTAAAGTTTGGTTCCAACGATACCAAACACTACAGTGAAAAATTTTTTTAAAAAAATTAAAAATAAAAAAATATTTAAAAAAATTATAAAAAAAAAAAAAAATCATTTTTTTCTTTTTTTGGTTTGTTAATGCAGCAATATTGTTCCCATTTCAATTATAATGTGAACAATGATGCTGCACTAACGATTTTTGTATGCGGTGCGTTTGTTAAAAATCGCGTAATTTCCCAAAAAAAAATGTAACGAGACCCCATCTCTAATTTTTTTAACAAGCGCACCCCATACAAAATATAACCGCAATTGCTGGCATGTTAAAATGTGGAAAAAAAACACTTTACACGTTGTAAATTATTGAAAAATCATATTTTATTGCATTTTTTGTTATAATATACAGAGGACATGGCGTATACATATAATAATGACATATTATGAATCTGCAGAGTCTGACGGAAAGAACGATATATAATATGTCTGGGTCATATACTAAAATAAGCCTTCAAAACACGTTTAAACATGACGAGCAAAACCGGTAAAAATGACCTCAGCACAGAGGTGGGAAAAGCCTCAGCAGCGAAAGGGTTAATTAAAAAAACACGATAGAATCGCCAGAATTATCGTATCGACAGAATGAATTATCGGATCCGAAAAACAAACCAAAAATTTATTATAAAAAATATATAAAGTAGTATTAAAAAAGTAACCAACCATAGTAGTTTTTTCATCAAAACGAATAGAGTTAGACAGCTTTGAAACGAGAACAGACGTTCCGAAAAACGAAAAGTTCCGAAAAACGAAAAATGGCGATATACCGAAAACCATGTACAATTCCGAAAAACGAAAAGTTCCGAAATACGAAAAGTTCCGAAATACGAAAAATTGGCGATATGCCGAAAACCATGTACAATCCCGAAAAACGAAAAGTTTCCGAAAAATCGATACAGAAACCTAGTAAAGTGACCCGAAAATACGAAAAATGGTCGATATTCCGAAAAATAAATGTACCCGAAAAACGAATCGAACCGAACCGAATCGAAACGGAAAGCAGTCGAAACGAGCCGAATCGAAAAGTTTAAAAATTCGAAAAATCGAATCGAATCGAAAAAAAAATCGGTGCACATCCCTAATGAGGACCCTGCTCCAGAGCTTGCAATCTAAGATGAGAGGGGACCCTGCTCCAGAGCTTGCAATCTAAGAGGAGAGGGGGGACCCTGCTCCAGAGCTAACAATCTAAGAGGAGAGGGGGGACCCTGCTCCAGAGCTTACAATCTAAGAGGGGAGCCTGCTACAGCCCCCACACACTTCTTCGGCCTGGCTCACACACTCGCTGGCAGCACTCCCCTTCCTATTGTCTCATGGGGGCTGGGGTGTGTGTATATATGTATGTTTGGAGTGGGGGGCCTGGTGTATGTGCCAGTATCTGTGGGGGGTCAGGGTTTATGTATACAGAGTTGGCCTTATAAAAACTCTTACTTTTGTGCCTTAATCCTGGGTGTATGACTAGTGTGATGCATTGAATGGCATTAACAGACTAGAAAATGCAACACTCAGATCAGATACATACACTTTTATTCTTTTATTAGAGTTGCATCATGTTTCACAGCCTCTGTATTACTACGCTTTATTTTATGACTGTCCCCTTCATGACATTGTCAAAAGGGCAGAATATGGATGCCATTAAAATTTTGCCCCCCCCTGGAAAAATTTCTGCGGACGTCCATGTATGGTGGTTAGGTTCCTGTGCTCTTGTTCTGGTCCTGGCTCCTGTTCCCCGCATTGCTGCATAGCATTTCATGTCTAGTATATTCTGGTTTTGACCTCTGCTGTATTCCTTTTCTGCCTGCTCCTGGTATTACTGTACTCTGATCTGTTGCTGACCTTTGCCTGTCTGACGTTCCTTCTGGCTCTATATCCCTTGATCTAGTTTTAACCATTCTTAAATGTTTCTTGTTGTATGTGTTTGGTTTGTGTAAGTCATTCCTGATTAGAGGCCATCAGAAGGACCTCTCTAGTTTAGTATCACTGTTCTGTTTTGTTAAACCCTCACTCTTCCCCCTCCTCTGGCTCTGTCTTCCTTTGTGAGGCTCCCATAGTTATAAAGACCATTTAAGGATCTTTTCCCCAGTGATAGGGACCCCCTTTAGTTTTCTTCTTTGCCGTCCTGCTCCTTGTGTTTTGTCTGGTTTTTGTCTGTTTTGTCTGTGTTTTGTCTGGTTTATTTCCTGCCTTGGAATCTCTTTAGTTTATTATCTTGTATTAAACCAGCAGCTAACCTGCCTCAAGGGCTAAACTCCTCGTTGTTTCAAGTGTCCACAATGTTTCCTGTTGGCGCCCACGGGGACGCAAGCACGACGTTTGAGCCTATGTCAGCCTAGTTAAACAGTTTTCCTTGGCGGGATAGTCCGTCGGCATTGCCATGAAGACTGCCTTTTTTATGCTGTACCGTGAAGTTATACCGCTGGAGCAGAAGACTCCATCTGAGTAACTTGCTGTTGTTACCGGCCACTCAGTCTAACCAATGTAGGGCTAAATTACAAACTTCGCGCAAACGTTTACACCGGCGCAAAAAAACATTAACGCGAGAGGCAAAACCCTTTGCGCCGAATGCCGTATTACATAGTCAGCGCAACAGACACGTGTAATCGTCTACCGCGGGTGAACCTGCATGAACGCTGCGCGTCCTATACTTAACATTGTGAGCGTAAATGCATATGTGCGCTGGTACGCAGATGGTATTACAATCTATGCGAAGGAATTAACGCATAGCCTATGCGCGCATAATTTTAGCAACTCCTAAAAGCTGGTGTTAATGGCAAATCTGAACAACCTGGCCTAACCCAAATACACCAGCCCATAAAAAATAATGCAGCAAAGTATAGTTACACATTCTACTCATACCAAACCAATAAAATTGAGAAGTTGTGTGTGCATGTATTATTACTGCAGCATATGTGCTCAGATTGACCTTGACAGGCGCAAAAACTTAACGTGAGATAATTGTGGTTCTTAATTCTTATTGGCTGAACGCGTGAAAAAACAGTGCGCACACTGATTTCTGCGCGCGGCGGTATTGCGCGAACATTTGGGTGCGTCCAGTTTACGTGCATTATTGATCAGTGGATGAGAAAATGCACGAGGATTGTAATTCCAGCTGTGATTTGAAAAGCGCAAACGTTTAACGCTTGGCACACAAATTCACGCATTGCACTAGCATTTTTGCACGAAGATTGTAATTTAGCCCGTAGAGGGTTATGATCCTCTTCCATGGTAAAATCACGGCCATACAGATACGGTTGCAGCTTTTGCAAGGCCCACACCACATCTAGGCACTCTTTCTCTACCACCACGTATGCGAGTTCCCTGGGCAAAAGCTTTCGACTCAGGTAAAGTGAGGTGCTTCTTCTCCCTTAGCATTAAACTGGCTACGCACCGCCCCAAGGCAATAGTTTGAGGCATCTGTCTGTACCACAAACTGCTTACCGAAATCTGGTGCTTGAAGCACTGAGGAGCAGGCCAATGCTGCCTTAAGCTCCATGAAGGCCTCCTCGCAAGATGGGGTCTAGTCTACCTGACTGGGGAGCTTTTTCTTAGTTAGGTCAGTGAGTGGTTTTGCAATTCTACTGTTCTCTTGAACAAATGTCGAGCAGTACCCCGCAGTACCCGGGAATGACATCACCTGTTTCTTAGTCTTAGCGGTGGGCCAGGCAGTAATTGCTTCTATCTTGTCTGGTTCTGGGCATATGAATCCCATTCTGTGCCCCAGGTATTGAACCTCGGTCATTCCTATCTGGCACTTTTCGGGTTTAATAGCAAGCCCCGCCTGGGCAATACTATCCAGGACCTTACTCAAATGTGTTAAGTCTTCGTCCCACGTGGTGCTGAACACGGCAATATCGTCTACGTATGCTACTGCATAGTCCCCCTGACCATCCAGCAATTGGTTAACTAGCCTCTGGAAGGTGGCAGGAACGTTTTTATCCCAAAGGGCATCACAGTAAATTCATATAGCCCAAAGGGAGTTATGAAAGCTGACCTCTCCTGGGCCTTGGAGGTCATCGGAATTTGCTAGTATCCCCTACTCAGATCCATGATGGTGAGGTACAAAGCTGCGTCTAACTGATCCAGTGGCTCATCTATTCTGTGCATGGGATAGGCATCAAAGGTAGTGGCGGCATTAAGACGCCGATAGTCCACACAGAACTGGGTGGACTTATCCTTTTTCGGTACCAGAACAACAGGGGAGGCCCAGGGATATTTGGACCTTTAAATGACACCAAGCTCCAGCATGTCTTCAATTTCCACTTGGATATGAGCCCGCACCTCAGGGGAGACTCGGTAAGCCACCTGTCTCAATGGAGGTTGCTCCCCTGTATCCACATGATGGATAGCATTAACCAGGTGAGTTAGCTTACCAGGTCCACCAGAGGATCAGGGACATCCTCTCCCTCAGGTAAGCTGCACACACTCAAGACCACAGCCTCGGGATCATAGTAGGCCTTCAGCATATTTACATGATACCATCTTGCCTTCTCCCCTTCTCATCAAGCGCTACTACATAGGTGGTGGGGTCCAGAGTCTGGAGTATGGAGAAGGGGCACTCCCAGGCAGCCTGCAACTTATTCTGTTTTGTTGGGGTCAGTACCATAACCTTCTGGCACACATCATAAGCCCGTTCCCTGGCATTGCGGTCATACCAGAGCTTCTGTTGGGCCTAAGCAGCCTTGAGATTCTCATGTACTAGCCCCGGCAACGCTTGCATCCTGTCCCTAAACTTTAGGACATATTCAACAACAGAGGTTTCTGGGGTAAGCACTTTGCCCTCCCATTCCTTCCCTTACTAAGTCCAGGGGTCCCCACACCCTGCTCCCATACACCAATTCAAATGGTGAAAAACCTGTGGACTCCTGCGGTACCTCCCAATACGCAAACAGTAAATGAGGAGGATATTTCTCCCAATCAAGACCTTGCAAAGCCACAAACGTTCTAAGTATCTGTTTGAGGGTACCGTTAAACTGCTCGCAGAGACCGTTGGTTTGAGGATGGTAGGGGCTTGCCACCAAATCTCAATGTATCCTTCCTGGTAAAATACTTTGTAAATAAATAAATGTTCTGCAAATTGAACATAAACTGTGGACCCTGGTCTGCAAGTATCTCCCGGGGAAACCCCACTCTGCAAAATATACCTATAAGGGCATCTACCACCTTATCTGCCCGGATAGATGATAAAGCCACAGCTTCTGGGTACCTGGTGGCATAATCAACCACTGTGAGAATAAACTGTTTCCCAGAGCTGCTGGCGATGGCTAAGGGTCCCACTAAATCCACTGCTACCCACTCAAAGGGTTCCCCGACATTGGGCAAGGGTACCAGGGGAGCATGGGTTACATCTCCAGTTTTCCCCACCCTTTGGCAGACAGGACAGGACCGACAGAAATTAGCCACTGCAGTGCTCATACCAGGCCAGTAAAAGTTGCGAGACAGCCAGGACCTGGTTTTACGCACTCGTAGATGTCCTGCAAGAGGTGTTTCTTCAGCCAGCTTAAGCAACTCTTTTCAGAAGGGTTTAGGTACTACAAGTTGCTTGTAAACTTCCTATAGGCCCTGCTCTTTCCTTTTAAGATTCTCTCGGTACAAAAGCCCCTTATTCCCAGTACACTCTGTAGGAATCAGAATCAGTGATGGGTGCTTCTGTACGTTTATTCATCCCTTCTAGGGAAGGGTTGATGTGCAGGGCTATTATAAACATTTCATTCCTGCTCCTGTGCTTGAGAAACTCAGGAGCCATAGCCCCCTCGTACGGAGCCTTCTGTGAATCAGGGTTCTCCTCCTGGGGATAATAGGGCTCCTCAGTCACCGGAGAAGGAGCACAATTATTTTCCCTTTCATTACTAGCTGGTTTTATGGTCTCCCCAGCAGCCTCACAGGCAGCCTGTAAACGGATCACCACTGTTACACTGGGTATCTGACTGGGCTCCACACCATTCACACCTGAAGGGACAGTATGCAGTGCTCCACCTTCCTCTGCCCTGCTTCTGGAGATCACATTGGCACAGGAGCTGGACACAGGTGAAGTATTGCTCTTTCCACTTCCCTCACCGTTAGGCAGAACAGAGGATATCTCTGCTTCACCTCGCAGCGCTCTCTCATGCAGGGCTGGCATCGGACACAGTCTAGAATCACAGTGTTCAATGCATTTCCTCCCCCATGCCAGTATAGCTGGTTCAGGCGTAACAGTCCCAGGGTTGCCCTCCCCGCTCCCCTAAGCGATAGAGGGTCCCAAAGTTTCACACAGTACCTCAGATTGTACGTGGTTGCCCATTCACACATTTAGGTCACAGGAGTCATCCTCTGGGGCATACGGACATACCAGCTGGCCCAAGTCATTCCCCAGCAGCACGTTCACGGGAATGTCTTCGGAAACCCCAACCTCCCGCAACCCTTTACCAACACCCCAATCTAGGTACACCAGTGCCATGGGCACCATGGGGCAAACCCCACCAACTCCTTTAATGGCCATCGTCTTTCCTGGAATAGTATCCTACAGACTGACTATTTCAGGTATCACCAGGGTACACGATGCACCAGTATCCGAGACCGATGGTCACATGTAGGGATGGGCTGGCGGTTCGATTCGAACATGAGTTCGATTCGAACATTGGCCGTTCGGCTGTTCATCGAACATCAAACATTTCCACGTGTTCGCCATGTGTTCGCCCACAATGCACCACAATGGACCACAATGCACTTTTCCACTGGCCTGAAGCTTGTAATTGGCTACAGCCTTGCACCTAACCACAGGTCAGGTGCATGACAGGTGCAAGACTATGCCAATCAGGGCTCAGAGTCCTGATTGGGCAAATTGTGCCCAACCATGGACTCACAGAGATAAGTCCCACAGCACACTATATAAAGCTTCCCCGCAGCCCCGGCGTGTGTTTGTTGCAGGAGTGAATCAGAGAGGAGATTGTTTGTTGCATATCAGGCTGTATCACTGACTTATACCAGAGTTCTATGAATTTGAATCTGGGTGTTGGCACTGCAAAGGCTATCAGGGTGTATCACTGAGTTATACCAGAGTTCTGCAAATTTGAATCTGTGTCTTGGCACTGCCAGCTATAAGGGTGTATCACTGAGGCATAGCATACTTCTGGAAATTTTAATCTCTGTCTTGGCACTGCCAGCTATCAGGGACAGGGTGTATCACTGAGTAATACCAGAGTTCTGCATATCTTTAATCTAGATAACACAGTTGAATCAGAGTTCTGCATATCTCCAGCTTTATACCAGAGTTGAATCAGAGTTCTGTATATCTTTAATCTATATATCACTCACCATGTCAGAAAGACCAAAAAGGACAGGCAGACGCTCCCAGACACAGATAAGAGGACAAGCAGCCTCTGTGTCGGAAGGCTATGCCCCTGGTCGTCGTGGACGTGGTGCATCCTCTGCAGGGGCACGCTTGTCCTTTATAACTGGTGCTGGCTTTCTTAAGCAACAGCAACATACAGAGTATTTGCATGATTGGCTAACCAGGCCATCCTCATCCTCCGAGTCCTCTGCCAGCCAGGCTTGAAGTGGTTTACAGTTCACTTCAGCTGCCAAAACATCAAATGTATCCTCCATGTCCACAGCTACACCTGCCATAGCCTCACCATCATACACGGAGGAGTCAGCTGAATTGTTTGTCCACCAAAATGACAGTAACATGCTGCTTGAGGATGCGCAGCAACTCCAGTGCTCTGATTCAAACTCTGAGGTTGAGGAAGGGAGTAAAATCAGCCTAGAGGGAGGTGGTGCCAGTGACACACAAAGAACTGGCACTCATGCTGCAGCATATTGCCAGGTTGGCTCCAGTGACGAAGAGATAGGGAGTAATGACAATGATGATGAGTTCACTGACTCCACCTGGGTGCCTGATCGAACAGAGGAGTCAAGTGAGGAGGATTAGGAGGAGGCGGAACAAAAACGAGGCACAAAGTCCTCTATGACCAACTAGACTTGTGCACCGATTTTTTTTTTCGGTTCGATTCGGTTCGGATCGTTCAGATTTTGTAAATTTTCGTTTCGGCTCGTTTCGGACTATTTACGTTTCCGTTTCAGTTCAGTTCGTTTTGGTTCGTTTCGGTTCGTTTTTTGTATCGACTTTTTTTTGTGATTTCGGAATATCTGTTCTCCTCGTTTCAAAGTGTCTATTCGTTTTGACGTAAACTAATGGCTTTTCGGATCCGATATTTCTGTCGATACGATAATTCTGCCGATACAATAATTCTGCCATTGAGATTTCTTATGTTTTACAAGAAAGATACATTGATATTTCTCTGGTTTCCTGGGAAGGATACATTGAGATTTCTCATGTTTTACAAGAAGGATACATTGAGATTTCCCATGTTTTACAAGAAGGATACATTGAGAGTTCTCATGTTTTACAAGAAGGATACATTGATATTTCTCTGGTTTCCCGGGAAGGATACATTGAGATTTCTCATGTTTTACAAGAAGGATACATTGAGATTTCCCATGTTTTACAAGAAGGAAGAAAAATACGATGTCCGAAATTACTGAAATGGAACTGAAATCAGGAATGGAGCCGAAATCACGAATGGAACGAAAATTTATTTTGATTTTACACATTTCTAGTCCATTCGAAAATTCCAAAAAGTTTTCGTTCCAGATCGGAAATTTGTTCGGATCTGGCATTTTCGGATCCGAAAAATTTCGGAAAATCGTCCGAATCCGAATGCATGAATAGGGAAATTTCGTGAAAATTCTGAAATTCCAAAACCCGAAACGCACATCCCTATGACCAACCGTAGCCAGTCCAAGGCATCAGAATTCAGAGCTGCTCAGGTGCCGAGTGCTGTTTTCTCAAAGCACACGTGCAGGAACTCTGCTGTCTGGGAGTTCTTCACAAAATGTCCAGCAGACCGCAGCGTTGCTATTTGTTAGCTATGTCTGAAGAGGATCAAGTGTGGGAAAAACATCACACACTTGGGTACCACGTGCTTGATAAGACATATGACCACCTGCCACGCATCCCGTTGGCACAACACTTTGCATAGGTCCTCCTCCTCATCCTCATCTGTCTCTACCCCCACTATATGTCCTGCCATGTCATTGCCTTAAACCTCCACTGACAGGGATGATGCTACAGTAATGGGTGTACCAGGTCCTTCCTCAGAATGTGACAGCATCCCATCAGATGCAGATTTAAGCAGTCAGATTTTATTGCCCGAGCTGCTACAGTGTAAGAAAAAATATAGTCCCAACCATCCCCTTGCACAGCGTCTAAATGCCAGGTTGGCAAAATTACTCACAATACAGCTGCTGCCTTTCCAGCTGGTGGACTCTGCTCCCTTCCGTGAATTTGCTGAATGTGCTGTACCACAGTGACAGGTTCCAAAACGCCAGTTCTTTTCACGGAAGGCCATTCCAGCATTATACCAGCACGTGGAAGACAATGTTATGGAGTCATTGGGAAAGGCAGTCAGCAGCAAGGTGCACATTACTTTAGACACGTGGCAAGCATGGACAGGCCCGTTACATTTCCTTCACGGCACACTGGGTAACGCTGCTTGCTAGCTGGGAGGGATCCAGGACAGGGCTCTCCAGAAAGCTGCTTATATGAGGTCTGCCTGCTCCACCACCTCTTCCTCCTCCTTCTCCGTCTTTGGCGAAGTGGCAGTTAAAGTGACGCGTGGCAGGGGCTACGCAATAGCTCAAGCAAAATGATGCCATACTGTGCTTGAGCTGATTTGTTTAGGGGACAGGAGCCACACTGGGCCAGAAATTCTGTCAGCTCTGCAGGGACAGGTGCAGAGATGGTTAACACCATGCCAGCTTGAGGTGGGAATGGTCGTCTGTGATAATGGCAGCAACCTTCTCTCCTCCCTATGCCAGGGTAAGTTGACACATATACCATGCCTAGCACGCGTCCTAAATCTAGTGGTACAGCATTTCCTTACCAGGTACCCAGGGCTGGCAGAGCTTCTCAGCCAGGCCAGAAAAGTCTGCAGCCACTTCAGACAGTCATTCCCAGCAAGTGTTCGCCTGGCAGAAATTCAAAGAGAATTCTACCTTCCCACAAACCGTCTGATCTGTGACATATCCACCAGGTGGAACTCGACATTGGCAATGCTGCAGCGTCTGCACAAGCAGCAGAGGGCCATCAATGAGTACCTGTGTGAGTATGGCACAAGGACAGGTTCAGGTCAACTTGGTTCCCCCCCTGCAGTGGCTGATGATCAAGGATGCATGCACTGTACTGTCACCATTTGAGGAGGCAACAAGGATGGTGATCAGGGACAGTGCATGCATCAGTGACACAATTCCTTTAGAGTTCCTGCTGGAGCGCACTATGCGGGGAATTATAGATGTGGCACTAGAGGCAGAGCAGCGGAAGGAAGAGGAGGACTTCCCTAGCTCTCAAGGCCCCAATCTTTACGCAGACAGCATTCCTGCGGGTCCTCAGATCAGACAGGAGGAGGATGAGGAGGAATATATAAGTTGTGGGGGTATTGAAGTGGGGATTCCTCAAGTGAGGGTTTTGTGTCCCCAGAAACCCAAGGACTAGTACGTGGCTGGGAGGAGGTAGTGCACGATATGCAGTGACGTGCGGTGAGGTCAGTGGCTGGTGAGGCACTGGCTAGTATCAGAGCCATATATACAAATGCAAAACAGCCAGAAAACCTTCTAGCTCCCAAAGAGGAGGCTTCAGGCATTTAGTACATCAGAAGGACAGACACTGCGAGTAAGAACTGACTGGAAGCTGATTCTGTTCCCACAGACCTCTCGCTCCTTTATACAGAACAATTATTTAACAATATGCCTTCTAAATTGCATTGGCAAAGACTTCTTAAATGAAGAATCTACAGTCCTGGGTCCTTGTACCTAGACTTGTTTTCATACAGGATTATTCATTCAGAGAGAGGTGAAAAGCAGGAGAATGATTGGAGATTGGAAAATTCTAGGACAAAATAGTCAAACCAGAAAAATTCTCCCATTCATTTCCCTTTCCAAATCTGCTATTTTGACCTAGAATTTTCCATTCTCCAGTCATTCTCCTGCTTTTTACCTCTCTCTGAATAACCCTGATACAGGACTATTCAGAAAGAGGTGAAAACCTGGCTATTTGATCTAGATTGTTTGGCACTCACAGGGTTAACAGCTACAGGCGATACCAGTCCTGGGTTTTCAAACTCCAGTAACCCCTGCTGTGCCTGCATCCTGCTCTGCTTGGAGTTCATAGTCCTCCAGCAGATCTCTGATAAGCTGTTCTTTGTTCTTGCCATGCTGCTCTATCTTTCTAGATTGGCACAGCATCTCCAGAGCGTCTTTAGACTGTTTTTTGTAGGCATCCATTGTTTTCAGGAATAGAGAAATAAAACAGAAATAGAACATCAAACCCTGTATTACACTCTATTATCTGGGCTTATTCAGGCCTCATGGCATCCTCTCTTTACATATCTTTCACTGATTTTGCCATTTCAGAGTTTAATTCTGCAACATCAACATCCTCTTCCAGGCTTGGCATAGAACGAGGGTGTAAACCAGAGAAAAATGACATATTAAAGGGTTTCTATTAATTTTAGTGGGCTTTGCACTTGCTTAGCTCAGTTCAACATTTTCCCAATTATCCATTATTTATTTTCTATCTCTCTCTCTCTCTCTCTCTTTCTCTCTCTCTCTCTGCCTCAGCTGGGTCCCCTGTTAAAGGAACGTCCCTACTACCAGCCACAGAAATGTGCCCCCCCCCCACAGTCCAGCTGAAGAGGCAGAGAACAAAAAAGGTATGAGTATAATGTAAAATATGTGTGTTTATTTTATGTACGGTAATCAATATATAATAACTGAATTACTTTACTTTTTTTTTACCATAAAAGAATTAGAGAAGGATAATCAGGTCTATTACTTTTGCTGAACTTTGATGATTCCATTTCTCCAAAAATACTGTGAATTCACTATTTAGCAAATGGTCACCGTATTTTGCCGAGATTGGAGTAGCCAAAGCAGTTATCAGACGTCCTCGAAAACCGCCTAATTGAGCTGATAACCGCCAAACTGGCATCGGTGGAAACCATCTAACTGCAACTGTATGTATGGAAGCAGTATATAATATATAGAAAGGAGCACATAAGATACATATATATGTTCATAATTGTAGAAGACATTTACACATCTCAGCAATTCAGAGAACTGTTTAGCCCACCGAGCTCATGTACTACATTCCACATACACAGCAAGGAACTCTGGGGAGCACTGGCAAGGAAGGTTCTGTGTGAAAACAGACTCAGGATGCAAAAAGGTGAGACATTGTAGATCTCATTTACATGTCCTACCCAGAGTTCCTTGCTGCGTATGGGGAATGTAGCACATGAGCTCAGTAAGCAGTTCTCTGAATTGCTGGGATGTGTAAATGACTTCTACAATTATAAACTTTATTATTTGCTATGTGGAGGCTTTTCATCTGACATCTTGCCCTCCACCATAACTTTTTAAAATATATATATTTTACACAAGCATATGCATTTTTTTTCCAGGTGGTGGGGAAGTGGAAATCTTGGGTGAGTTCCCTCACTTTTTCTCCCAGGACTTGACCCCTGAACCGTCCTATGCACGTTCCTTCTCATATGTTTTATTTTTGATTTTTTTGTCACCTTGATGCATTGGAGCTGTGATGTGTCACACCACATACCACATGTGGTTACACACCACATACGTCATCCCGCCTGTGTTGGGAACAAGCACATGCACACTGGGTGAAAGAGTATACCAGTTGGAGGGAGGGGTAAGTGCATTTGATTATTTATAAATATTTTATGTTTGGTTACATTTATGTCCTGAGGAAAGTCCTGGGTCAGGGCTGAAACATTGATACCAATGGAATAAAGAATTTTTTGCATTATAGTCCTGGAGTGCCGCCATTGTGGTTCATTATATGTATATACAGTATATCCGGCTGGATGGAGTAGAGGTAACATCACTGCTCTAACCGTGGAGATCCAGGTTCAAATCCCGACCAGAGCACCTCTCCAGTAAGTGTCCTTGGGTAAGACACCTAGCAGTACATACTTGCCTACCACACAATGGGCCCTATTAAGATGTTTGCATTTAAACGCGGGCACAGAGGAGGAAAAACTGCTCCCGCAGTTTTCCCCCTTGCACCTGCTTTTTAACGCCACATCTCAATGCAGGCGCAAAATATGCTGCCTGCATTGTTTGCGGGAGGTAAAATGCTGGATGCGCGCGGTAGCACTAAGCGTAGCTGCGAGCATCCACTCAATGGAGTCCATAGGACTCCATTGAGTTTCTCCTGGCCGGTCACATGACCAGCCGGATCTTGCCTCGCGAGATCTGGCTGGTCGGCGTAGGGATACGCAACGAGAGACTGGGGGGACTTTTTCCCCCAGTCTTTCCCTGCTCCCGCCGGCTGGAGGAGGCGGCTGGAGCCACGGTCCTCGCCGCGGGACAGATGGTGAGTTTCTGTTCTTTTTTTTTTAGCCTGGTGTTAACGGATTCTGCAGAAGCAGAATCCGTTAACACCAAGTCCTGGCTCTGGTTAACCTTTCGCTAACCAGAGCCAGGCGTTAATCAGCACTGGGACTTTGCGCTCCCCATGTTAAGTATAGGGAGCGCATAGTACAGTAACCTCGCGCAGAGGAGCGCAAGGTACCAAACGCAAACGGGGTTTTTAACCCGTTTGCGTTTGGATTGTAATATGCGATAAATACCGCAGCTAACGGTAGTGCTCGCGCAGGTGAGCGCTACCATTAGCGTTAAGAGTGTAATAGAGCCCAATATCGGCTGTGGAGTCCAGAGGTAACATCTCTTCCCTTCAACCATGGAGAATCAAGTCAAAACAACATTCAGCACATCCCTCCAATACAACTGCTGAGAAGCAAATCTCGACTTTACGAGAAGCGAGTTTAACCTAACCACCAGGTTGCTGCTCTACAATCATTGACTTGAACCCACTCAGAAGACGCCACCAGCGAGTGTCCTTGGGCAAGACACCTAATGATATGGATGCGCCTACCTCATAAAATACGTGTACTTCTTATAGATTGTAAGTATCTTGGGAACAGGGTCCCCCTGAATCATGCATTGTCATCCATGTGTGGTATTCTAATGTATCAACCCCTTGTACAGCACTGCGGAATTTGTGGCGCTATATAAATAAAGGATGATAATAATATAGTGTTGAGGGGTATATGGAGTTGTGATGATCATTTGATCAAATGTTGCCTTCAAATACCCATGTCCCTTTTCTATTATTACGTCCACTCTCTCTGTACAGTATGTTTATAAACTGACTCTCAATTTTATTTTCAGAATTCAAAAAAGTTGATGGGGTGTGTCCATAGGTTTAGAAATGTATGACTATGTAAGTGATGCATTGTCTGGATAAATTATATCTTCATCACATTCATTTCATCTTTCATTGTTTTACTCCCTGATGGTAACCATCGAGTGATCTCTTGATTTGTATTTTTCCATCAAAATATTGAGAATGCAGAAAGCATTCACAGTTAATCATTGTAGCATTGTAGACAAACATATTGGCCTATCAAAACAAATATTAAGGATCATTTTCTAACCTTTTCCCTTTAGAATATAATCTACTTAAAATATTGCATTTTGCAACCGCTTATGTCCTTTTTTGTGTATTATTTCAAATGAAAGGATATTTCAATTCTATATTAAAAATATAAAATATAGCAATGCCTTTCAAAGATAATATTCTGTATGTAGTAAATACAGGAATACCAAATAATATATGATTTCTAACACAAACAACCATGCAGAACATATTTAGAAATAATTTTATATAAATATAAATATAATTTTTTTTAAATTATATAAATGTACATACTGTAATTCATAAAAGAGTTGCAATTTGAATACACAAAGCATGAGTTACTGTAATTAAATAAGTTATCCATTTTACTTGCTTACCTGCCAAATGTATCATTTGTACAGGAGCATCCAGAGACACAAGAAGAAGAAACCATGTCACTCTTGAGTAGCAGAATCAGGAATAATGGAAGGTGCAAAGATTTATCCATATTTTACTCTTGATATTCACTTTGTCTTTATTCTAGAAGACATAGACACTGCCTTGAAAATACAAATCCTATTTAAGCCTTAATCCTACCTGACGTAGTAATAATGATTGGTAAAGCCGACTCAGCCGGTGAGGCGCAGGATGCTCTGCTATCTTTACACTCTCCTTTGTAGTTACTGTTATTGGAAATGTAAAAAAGCACCAAAAGTCTGTTACTTGGTGATTTTTATAATTACAATTTTTTTAAGGGATTGTGAGCAATTTTAGCACTCTTGGCCAACACATATATTATTCAAAGGGTACCGAAATTACACTGGAATTTTGGTGCTCTTTCATTCCCTGCACTTCAGGTAATCAAATTCCCCGACCTTGTGGGGAATTCATCATTCCTTAACCATAACCCTAACCATAACCACTCCCCGAAGTGCAGGAAAAAGCCGCCGACTGCATCCAAAAAACTGCCACAAACACTGCCGATTCGAACGGAAAAACTGCTGCAGAACAGCCGAAAAAATGGCAAACGCACCCAACTATCTGCCGCAAAACCCCCGAACGCATCCGAAAAAGTCGACGATCTGCTGAACAGAGCACCGACCAGCCGCCGGAAAAAGCTGAAAAGGAGAACAGAGTAAAAAAAAAAAACCAGAGCGAGCAAAATCACGATCCTAGCAGTAAAACGAAGGCGCTAGGGAGGAAAAACTGAGCTCGCGGTTTCCCCCTAGCACGCCCGTTTTACCACTGGATTACAATGCAGGCACAAAAAATGCTGCCTGCATTGTTACCGCGCGTAAACCCCCAGGATGCGCGTGGCAGCGTTAAGTGCAGCTGCGTGCATCCTCTCAATGGAGTCCATAGGACTCCATTGAAGCAGACGCCAGCGGTCTCATGACCAGCCAGATTTCACCTCGCAGATTTGGCCGGTCAGCATAGTGATACGCAGGGAGAAACTGGGGGGACTTTTTCCCCCAGTCTTTCCCTGCTCCTGCCGGACGGAGGAGGCGGACAGAGCCGCGGTCCTCGCCGCGGGACAAAAGGTGAGTATGTGATTAATTTTTAGGGGTTTTTTGATGTGTTAACGGATTCTGCAGAAGCGGAATCCATTAACACCAAGTCCTAGCTCTGGTTAACTTTTTGTTAACTGCGGCCAGACGTTAATCAGCATTAGAATTTTGTAATCCTAATGCCGATTAACACTTTGCACTCCCCATGTTAATTATAGGGAGCGCAAAGTACAGTAACCTCGCGCTAAAAAAGCGCAAGGTACCAAACACAAACGGCACGGGTTACTTAACCCATTAGCGTTTAGACTGCAATTTGCAGAAAATACTTGGGCTAACGTTAAAGCTCACTCAGGTGAGCACCAAGTTTGTAATGTGGCCCAGAAACTTTTAAAAGCAGTTTGCAAAAAGACTACTGCACGAAAATGCCTGAAAATTACATATAAGGTCCTAAGAATAATAAAAAGTTCTATTATAGAATAAAAAACTTGATGTAAAAAAAATCGGCAAAAAACAATTTGCTGAAAAAATCCCTAAAAATGCCTTAAAAATCTTTAGAAATGAATACAAAGACTTTTTACTGCAAAGTAAAAGAATAAACAGTTGAATAAATATTTTATAAAACCAGGAATATATTTACATTGAAACCTATGGGATTCGCCTGAATCTGCTGAATAAAACCACCAAAAATCAACGCATTTCTTTGACCTTTCTCTGCTGTTCGGTGTTCTCTGAATAGATTAACCATTACTTCTTTAAGGGGAGGTCACTGTTGACAAACTGCACTGTATTTTGCTGGCAATTTGCCAATATGTGGCAAATTTCCAGCTTTTTGAATAGCAGAATGGCCATGAAATTGCACCGTACTCGGCAGCAACATCAGTCTAGTTGTATCTGCATATGCATCAAAATCTAGGGTGAGGAATCCCTTCTGCTGTCCCCAATAATACACAGGACAAAAGACCACTTATTTGAAAGGATTTATCCTGTTTTTCAAACAAATGGTCCTGTTTCTAACCAGCTGCCAGGGGACTGCCATGACGAGGACAAACAGCTTAGAGCAGTTCCTTCATCCTATAACCTCCGATCCATGTCCAGCACCTTACTTGCAATACCACAATACAAAAAGAAAGTGGCTCGATCCTCATTTTCCTACAGAGCACTGTAATTATGGAGCAACCTTCCAGACGCCATCAAATCTTCCCCCAGTCTAAAGTCACTTAAAGGGATATTCATGTCTAGAGAAAAAAAATTGGCATTTAAACACTTTTATACCTATAGACAAACTAGAATAAATCAAAAGTTAAAAAAATGTGTAAAAAAAAATATATATTTATTTTCTTGCTTTAACCCCTTCACTGCGAAGGACGTGTGGGGAACGTCCTAATTGACTCCCGCTATATGCAGAGGACAGTCCCCACACGTCATCCGCTTGCAGGAGCCCCGGCGGAGATACTCACCTCTCGGTCCGGGGTCCCACGACGTTCTGGCTTCAGCCAGGTGCTGAAGATAGGCTGGCCCTCGACGTAAATGACGTCATCGTGCCATGAGCGATGACGTGATTCCCAGGCGACCCCCCGGCAATGCCGGGAGATCGCCTGAAAGGGAGGGGGGATCCTTTTGGATCCCTCCCTCTCCCTCCATCTCGGGAGGGTTTTCAGAAAAAAACAGGCAACGTTTTGAAGGGCAGTGTCTGACCTTTAAAGCGGTGCCTGGTTTTTAACCCTTTACTTGTCAGATCACGATCTAGCTCCGGTGGGGGCCGACATCTTGGATGGCGGCTCCACCTCCTGTCTCCCACTCGGCTCCTGACGTGGCGTGCATAGCACGATGACGTCAGATAGCCGTGGAACCCCTAGCTGCACGGGGATTTCACAAGAAATCCCCTGGTGGAGATACGGGTTCCTTTGAACCCCGATATCTCCAGAACCGTGGCAGCTAAAAAATGGTTTAAGAGATATTTAATAAAAAGTTAAAAACGCAAATAATTTTTTACATTGAAAAGTATGGAGGAATAAAGCCTAGTTTTGTTTAAAATTAGTTAGAAACCCTAAAGATTAAACCAAAAATTCCCAATTTTTTTTAAAAAAACCCTAATAAATAAATAAATAAATGGCATATTGCTGCAGTTGAAACTAAAAAATGGTTTAAGAGATATTTAATAAAAAGTTAAAAACACAAATAATTTTTTAAATTGAAAAAACTATGGTGCATTAATTACACTGCAGAGAAGAGTAGTGCTGCCCAGCAGTGTGCAGATTCATAGGCTGCATAATTTTTTTTTGTTTCGTTTTAAATCATTTAATTAATTCTGTTTTTTTTTTTTCGTTTCAGATAATTTTGTTCAGTTTTTTTTCCGTTTTAATTCATTTTGTTCTGATTTTTATTTTTAATGTCAGACCATTTGGGTCAGTATTTTTGCATTTTTTAAATCGTTTTGTTCATTTTTTTTCCTTTCATACCATTTTAATATGATTAAATAAAGTTGTGCAATGCATATTCATAAGAAAAAAAGGATCTTTCATAAAAAAAGATACGTCCGAAGGAACTAATCGGCAGAATTACCGTATCGACCGAAATATCGGAGCATCTGAAATACCATTAATTTAAGTCAAAACGAATAGACACTTTGAAATGAAGAGAACAGATGAACCGAAAAGACAAAAAATTTCTGATATCACGAAATAAAAGTCGATACGAAACAACGAGCCAAAATGAAAATCGGTCGAAACGATCATAAATGAAAATTTTAAAACACCAAAGAGCCAAAACGAAACAAAAAATAAATGCGCGCACATCGCTAGAATATATTTCTTACATATTTATTTTCTGTTAATCTGTAGATTTATGTTTTGTTTTTAATATCTTGCATTTTATTACTTTGTATTACTGTAACTAGGTGTATTGAAAAATCACATATGGTGCCTGTTCGTTGCCTGTTCGTTGCCTGTTCGAGGTCAGTGAAATCCCCATAGAGAAGCAATGCTTCGCCTATTCAGAGAACAAAAACCAGCAGTGAAAAGTTGCCGAAATGTCCTATTGTTCAGTGGTTTAATTCAACAGGTTTAATCAGGCGAATCCCATAGGCTTCAATGTTAAAAATATTCCCGTTTTAATCCAATATCTAATAGACCATTGATTATAATATTCTGCAGTAAAAAGTCTCTTTATTAATAGATTTTTTAGGATCTTTTAGGCATTTTTCGGGATTTCATGCGTACTGTTTCTTTTTTTTTCAGTCCATTCGTCTGCGGTAAGTAGAAATGGAAGAAATGATGGATCTCCAGTGGATAAGAAGTGCCAAACGGTTTATTCATGGAACAGCAACCTTCAAAAAATCAGTGACGTTTCGACCCTGAGGTCTTAATCATACATACAGGCTATAACACATGACATCCTTAAATACCCTAGCCAGACAATTAAACAATTAAAGTTCAAAGCAGCATCCAATTAAACAATAAAGTAATTGGAAGAGACTGAAATGTTACAGGGTATACTCAATTAAGGAAAAAAAATTTAGCCATCTAAACGTGATTTGAAAAGAAATGGGGGGAATATATCTCAAATACAATCCAAACGATGGATACATGTGAACAATAGTGAATAGAAAATAGACATAAAAAAATATAAATGCACAATGCAAAATGAAAAAAAATATAAATAAATAAGTGAAGAGAAAATAAATAAAAAGAAAAAAAGAAAAAAGAAAACATACAAAGGATACAGAGCGGATTGCATTAATACATAAATGCATAAATCATGAATGTCAAACAGACAGTACTATCATAAGTATATATCTATATCAAGTATCATGTATCTAAACCAAAATGTTTCTATTATATATGAACATGTCTAAATAAATAAATAAATAAATAAATGAATGAACACCCAATCTATCACAAGGAGTAAGGCGATATAGATGTAAACCTATAGATATTGTAATATGGAGAAAGGTGACAACAAGCCCACCAATGTAATAGGGCTAAGCAGGAACAAAATTCAAAAGCATATGCCTAGGTCAAATTCTCTATTAAGTCCCTTGGGCCATAATGTATCTAATCTATGTATCCATTTCTTTTCTTTACATTTTAATAATTTAATTCTGTCACCTCCACGTCTAAGTGGTGGAACACAATCCACTACCTGGAAGCGTAGTTGAGCCACATTGTGGGAACAATTATGAAAATGTTCTGCTACCGGCAGTTCTAGGCGTTTAGTCCTGATAGTGGATTTATGTTTACTGATTCTGTCTTTGACTCGCGCTGTGGTTTCCCCAACATAAAGGAGACCACATGGACATTTGAGAACATAGATCACAAAAGAAGAATCACATGTGAAGAACAACATGACAAACGCTATACGTCTCAATATCATTCAACTGTCTATTAACTTCTTTGATATAATCTAGATGGTTCATAACAACTAAGGCACCCCCCTTATCTGCAGATTTAATTGTAAGCTCTTTATTATCTTGTAAGTTCTTTAACGCTAGACGTCCCGCCCTAGAAAAATTGGGGTTCTTGCCATCCCTAAATTTATCTAACAGATTATCAATATCCTGTTTGACAAATTGAATGTATGTTTCTATAGGTGGAGTGGATGGTGGTGTAAAATGACTCTTATTCCAAAGTTTCAATGCTTTAGCTTGAAATGGAACAGCAGAGACTAGTGCCCCATTGGATTCCTTATGATCATGAAAGAAAACCTTCAATTTAATGTTTCTAAAGAATTTTTCAAGATCTACTCGTAAACCGAAAGAGTCCATCAAAGCGGTGGGACAAAATGAGATTTTATTCACATGGGACGTTAACAGTCTATACACCTCCATCCCCAACAAAGAGGGCATGGAAGCTGTTCACGAGGCCCTACTTGGCAATTCCTTTTCAGAAGAACAGATTTCATTTCTTATGAAATTGGTAGAGTTGGTTCTTCACAATAACATCTTTTTATTTGGCGATACCATCTATAAACAGCTAAGGGGTACAAATATGGGATCCAATATGGCCCCAGCCTACGCTAATTTGTTTATGGATATGTTTGAAAATCGTTTTGTCTATAAGCATCATCTCTTCAATTATGTCCACACTTGGTGGAGATACATTGACGATGTGTTTGGAGTATGGACAGGCAACGAGACAGACCTAGTGACTTTCTTTACGGAAATTAATTTGGCTAGTCCATATATTACATTTACCATGACATCTAATCCTTCTGAGATCCATTTTCTGGACCTCACTTTAAAAGTTTATGAAGGTCGTCTTATTAGCGATCTATATGTGAAACCTACGGATAGGAACAGTCTTCTTCATTTCTCAAGTTTCCATCCACCGAGTACATTAAACTCCCTTCCCCGTAGTCAATACACGAGGGTAGTGAGGAATGTCACAGATCCTGCCATTAGAGACAGCAGATTGTTACAAATGTCAAAAAAATTTAAAGATAGGGGTTACCCTGTAGATCTTTTAAACAAAGAATATATACGATCCAAAACGTTAGACCGCTCCACCATCATTTCACAACAGAATACTAATAGACATACAGAATCTCACATTCCATTCATTTCTAAATTTAACCAAGCCAGTAAATCGATCAATCAGATCGTGAAGAAACATTGGCAGATTCTTCACAAGGCCTATAGTGACATCCCCTGTTTTCAGACAACCCCGCTATTTGCACATAAAAGAAATAGGAATCTTAGAGATTCCCTCATTAGAGCAGATGTGGGATCTACAAAAGGTAATCTGTGTAATGTCCTAGCTCCACAAAAGTGTGGGACATTTCCCTGTTTACATTGCGCCTCGTGCAATGCAGTCATTAAAGGCGCTCATTTACTACATCCACAGACTGGTGAGAAAATCCCAATAAAAAAATTCTTCACATGTGATTCTTCTTTTGTGATCTATGTTCTCAAATGTCCATGTGGTCTCCTTTATGTTGGGGAAACCACAGCGCGAGTCAAAGACAGAATCAGTAAACATAAATCCACTATCAGGACTAAACGCCTAGAACTGCCGGTAGCAGAACATTTTCATAATTGTTCCCACAATGTGGCTCAACTACGCTTCCAGGTAGTGGATTGTGTTCCACCACTTAGACGTGGAGGTGACAGAATTAAATTATTAAATGTAAAGAAAAGAAATGGATACATAGATTAGATACATTATGGCCCAAGGGACTTAATAGAGAATTTGACCTAGGCATATGCTTTTGAATTTTGTTCCTGCTTAGCCCTATTACATTGGTGGGCTTGTTGTCACCTTTCTCCATATTACAATATCTATAGGTTTACATCTATATCGCCTTACTCCTTGTGATAGATTGGGTGTTCATTCATTTATTTATTTATTTATTTAGACATGTTCATATATAATAGAAACATTTTGGTTTAGATACATGATACCTGATATAGATATATACTTATGATAGTACTGTCTGTTTGACATTCATGATTTATGCGTTTATGTATTAATGCAATCCGCTCTGTATCCTTTGTATGTTTTCTTTTTTCTTTTTATTTATTTTCTCTTCACTTATTTATTTATATTTTTTTCATTTTGCATTGTGCATTTATATTTTTTTATGTCTATTTTCTATTCACTATTGTTCACATGTATCCATCGTTTGGATTGTATTTGAGATATATTCCCCCCATTTCTTTTAAATCACGTTTATATGGCTAAATTTTTTTTTCCTTAATTGAGTATACCCTGTAACATTTCAGTCTCATCCAATTACTTTATTATTTAATTGGATGCTGCTTTGAACTTTAATTGTTTAATTGTCTGGCTAGGGTATTTAAGGATGTCATGTGTTATAGCCTGTATGTATGATTAAGACCTCAGGGTCGAAACGTCACAGATTTTTTGAAGGTTGCTGTTCCATGAATAAACCATTTGGCACTTCTTATCCACTGGAGATCCATCATTTCTTCCATTTCTACTTATCCAGGGGGCTGGTGGCATCCCCATCTGATTGGAATCTCGTGGAGACGGTTGGTTTATCAGGTTTCCCACCGTGGTGTTGTTCGTGGCGCTTCTATGTTGCATCATTCGTCTGCGGTGTCTGGTTTTTCCGGCGATTGCTCTGTGCTGTGATCGGCGGCTGCTTGGGTTTCTCCAGCGTGTTCGTTGGGGTTAATCCAGATGTTTTTGTGGTTTTCGGTGTGTATTCGCTGGGTTTTGCGGTGAGTGTTCGTCGGATTTGCGCCGGCTTTTCCCTGCAGTACGACGGCCCTGTGGTGCTTGCTGAACACACCGCAGGGTCGCCGAAATGGGATTGCCAAATCGCACCAAATTGAAGAGAACAAAAAGTCACTGAACGTGCGGTGACTTTTTGATTCTCTTTGAATAACCCTTATAGTATTTTCAGACATAAACACATAATACATTTTACTGAATAACATGGTCACGAATGACTTCCCAAACTAGGACACACCAGATGGTTGACCAGTGACAAACCTGTAAAACACAAACAAACCATTGCATTCAGGGAATTCAGTAATGCCTCATTTGGGGAAATGTTTCCAATATGATTTTTCTTGCACCCCTCCCATCCCCATAATGTTCCTAACAGAGACAGTGCACGCATTTTCTCAGTTGAAAACTCTTTAGTCCATTTTATCGATCCATAGGCTTTAGGGTGATAGTCTCTTGTACGTTGTTCATTGTGCGACTCCGGGGCAATGTCAATATAGTCCATTTGTATGGGCTTGCCTTGCTGCATGTTGTCATCTCTGTATCACCAGGAGCAGTCTCCTTTGCAGGGCAGTGATTGGCATCTCTCCTTGCATTTAAATTATTCTTCTGGCCATTCACGTTTCTTTGTTCGCTGCAGTCATTTTGGCCTTTATCGATCACAGGCCACCTCTTCACATTGTCTTTAACAGGAGCATTCACGTTGCTCGACAGAGCAAAGTCTATATTTGATCTTTGTGCGGCACAATCTTCTTGGCCTTTATTGGTCAAATGCCACTTCTCCATGTATTTGCAGGTGGAGCAGGCTTTCTGTTTGCTTTTCTCCATTAATTCATAGTCTTTTAGGTGGGCAATCACATGCCCCGATGGAATAAAGTCTCTCTCACAGTTCCTCTATATCTGGTCACTTTGTCTTTCTTTCAGAATATTAACCTTAACTGGACTTTGACAGCTCTCCGTGCTCTGGAGAGTAGTCCCATGGGTAAGACTGGTCTTTGCTTTTCTCTGTTCTGTGACAGGTTCTGGTATAAAATCCTTGATTTTGGTATGCTGGTCTTTGGCGGCTTTGTTTGGCAAATTGTAATCCTTTGGGTTTACGTGTACAGTTTGTTCTCCCAGGCAAAGGAAACTTGTTTGAGTTTTTACCTTTTCCAGGCTCTCAGGGAGTCGGCTTTGCATCTGGCTACCCAGCGTGGTGGGCGAATGAACCACAAGTGAACACTTCTCACTAACTGTTATGTATTGAGGTATTATTTTGTCCTCCATCCAGCAGGTGGCAGCATAGTAAATGTGTGCATTTGTTCTTATGTGTAGTTTGTGTCTCTTGTGTGTATGTCTCTGTGTTTTTAGTTTTATACTGTAATAAATCAGTGAAGTACTCTTCCACATGCTTGTCTGTATCAGTGAGCAGTTATTCATTCTAATACACTAAACTGGCGACGAAGATGGAACCTCAGTAACAGAACACTGCAGAAAACATACAGAAATCAGCCTGAGTGAGAACGTTGAACTTTATTCAGACATATACATTTACAAATATCTCCAGCATGGCTTCTCTGTGACACATGGAGGAGTTTGATCTGATTAATCCATCTTAGGCTAGGGTCAGACGAGCGTGATTTCTACGGACTGTACGTCCGTGCAGTACGGACATCGTCAGTACGGATGACGCAGTAGTGGTCACACAGTCCGTTTTTTCACTGAAGTTATTTTTTGACGGATGTAGGAGGGAAAAATAAATTACAATGAAAAAACATTCTGTCCGTCAAAAATGCTGGACGTATAAATGCAGTCCGTCTGACCTCGCTCCATCACTCACACACAAAGCTATGCGGACGTTGTGGACGTGGCGCACTCTGCACGTCCGTTCTAGCAGTATTACGTTCTTGCCTAACCTGCGTCCGTTTGCAGCGTCCGTCAGCCCCCGCACTTCTGTGCGGACGTACTTCGTGTGTGGGGCTCCATTTAACACAATTGTATGCTATCACGGACGTACTTATGTGCGGCAACACGGACGTTAACACTGCGCTCGTCTGACCCCAGCCTTAATGGGACTCATATGCTGACAGGTTAGAATTTTTCTTGGAAGCTAACAAGGTGATTGATGCTGCTCAGAAAAGAGCTGTGTTACTGAGTGTTATTGGATCTAAGACCTTTGATACTGTTCGCTCAATGATTTTTTCCTAAAAATACAAAAGACTGCTCTTTTGAAGACATACTGGCACTGTTAAAAAATAATTTTGCACCCACGCTATCTGAAACAGTGCGGCGTTTCCATTTTAACAGATGAAATCAGCAACCAGGAGAAAGCATTGTAGCATACCTTGCAGAGCTGCGCAGGCTGTCTGAAAATTGCAATTTTGGTGCCAGTTTTGAATCCTGGCTAAGGGATAGGCTTGTGTGTGGAGTACAAGATGAAGTGCTGCAGAGGAGACTTCTTGCAAAACAGAACTTAACTTGTACTACAGCACGAGAGGAAGCTCTGGCATATGAGGCTGCATATGTACATTCAAAACCAATACAATCCACCTCCAGCAAAGAAAACTCAGCTGAAATACATGCAGTGAAGAAGTCAGATATTAAATCAAAGGACTTTTCACCAAATAATGTTAACACAGCACCATTTAAAGGAGCTTTCTATAGTTGTGGCGGAGGACACAGGCGGAATACATGCCAGTTTCGCAATGCAATCTGCCACACGTATAAACGTATAGGTCACATACAGACAGTTTGCCAGAGAAAAGCCATTGGAAAACAAAACCACTATAACAATGTAAATACAATACCAACTGCAGCATACTCTGTTAAGACTAGGGATGAGCTGTTTGGTTCAATATGTTCGGAGTGCGATTCGAACATCGCCCGTTCGGCTGTTCGTCGAACTCCGAACATTTCCGCGTGTTCGTCGCATGTTCGCCCACAATGCACCACAATGGACCACGATGCACTTTTCCACTGGCCTGAAGCTTGTAATTGGCTACAGCCTGCACCTGACCACAGTTTAGGTGCAAGACTATGCCAATCACAGCTCAGAGTCCTGATTGGGCAAATTTTGCCCAATCATGGGCTCACAGAGCTAAGTCCCGCAGCACACTATATAAGGCGTCCCTTGCAGCCCCAGCATGTGTTTTTTTAAAGGAGATTGTTATGTTAGTGTGTGTTCTCACTGCCAGCAGCAATTGTGGGGGTCTCACTTCTAGAAGATATCTGGGAATTGTGGTAATCTGTGTGTTCTCACTGCCAGCAACTATTTTGGGGGTCTCATTTCTACAAAATATCTGGGAATTGTTCTAATCTTTGCGTTCTCACTGCCAGCAGCAAATGTGGGGGTCTCACTTCTACAAGATATCTGGGAGTTGTTGTAATCTGTGTGTTCTCGCTGCCACCCATCAGGGGGTCTCACTGATTTATAGGAGGTTCCTGGGAATTGTAATCTGTGTCTTGTCACTGCCACCCATCAGGGGGACTCACAGACTTGTAGCAGATATCTGGGAATTGTAATCTGTGTCTTGTCACTGTTGCCAGCTATCAGGGGGTCCTATCAGGGGTCTCACTGATTTATAGGTGGTTTCTGGGAATTGTAATCTGTGTCTTCTCACTGCCAGCTATCAGGGGGTCCCACATATTTCTAGCAGATTTCTGCGAATTGTAATCTGTGTCTTGTCACTGCCAGCTATCAGGGGGTCCCACATACTTCTAGCAGATTCTGCGAATTGTAATCTGTGTCTTGTCACTGCCACCCATCAGGGGGTCTCACTGATTTATAGGAGGTTCCTGGGAATTGTAATTTGTGTCTTGTCACTGCCACCCATCAGGGGATCTCACAGACTTATAGGAGGTTTCTGGGAAATTGAATCTGTGTCTTGTCACTGGCTGCCAGCTATCAGGGTGTCTCACTGAGTTATACCAGAGTTCTGGAAATCTTTAATCTAGATAACACAGTTGAATCAGAGTTCTGCATATCTCCAATTTTTTATAACAGAGTTGAATCAGAGTTCTGTATGTCTTTAATCTATATATCACTTACCATGTCAGAAAGACAGGTGGCTATCAGGAGGCTGTGCCTCTGGTCGTCGTGGACGTAGTGCATCCTCTGCAGGGGCACGCTTGTCCTTTCTAACTGGTGCTGGCCGTCTTAAGCAGCAGCAACATACAGAGGATTTGGTGGATTGGCTAACAAGGCCATCCGAGTCCTCTGAGTCCTCTGCCAGCCAGGCTCGTAGTAGTTTAGAGTCCACCTCACCTGCCAAAGCATCTAATGCAGGCTCCATGTCCACAGCTACTCCTGCCGTAGCCTCACTTTCACACACGGAGGAGTCAGCTGAATTGTTTGACTACAATGACAGTGACATGCTGCTTGAGGATTTGCAGCAACTACAGTGCTCTGATTCAAACTCTGAGGTTGAGGAAGGGAGTATAATCAACCTAGAGGAAGGGGTGCTAGTGACACACAAATAACTGGCACTCATGTTGCCCCAGCAGCTGCAGCATACTGCCAAGTTGGTTCCAGTGACGAGGAGATAGGGGGTGATGACACTGATGATGAGGTCACTGACTCCACCTGGGTGCCTGATCGAACAGAGGAGTCAAGTGAGGAGGAAGAGGAGGCACAACAAACAAGAGGCACAACGTCCTCTATGACCAACAGTAGCCAGTCCAAGGTATCAGATGTCAGAGCTGCTCAGGTGCAGAGCACTCTTGTCTCAAAGCACACATCCAGGAACTCTGCTGTCTGGGAGTTCTTTAAGAAATGTGCAGCAGACCGCACCATTGCTATTTGTAATCTATGTCAGATGAGGATCAAGCATGGGAAAGACATCCCACGCTTGGGTACCACGTGCTTGAGGCGACATATGAACACCTGCCATGCATCCCGTTGGCACAACACTTTCCATAGGTCCTCCTCATCATCTGTCTCTACCCCCACTATATGTCCTGCCATGTCAATGCCTGCTACAACCTCCACTGACAGGGATGATGCTACAGTAATGGGTGTACCAGGTCCTTCCTCACAATGTGACAGCATCCCATCAGCTGAAGATTTCCGCAGTCAGATTAAATTGCCCCAGCTGCTGCAGCGTGAGAAAAAATATAGTCCCAACCATCCCCTTGCACAGCTTCTAAATGCCAGTTTAGCAAAATTACTCGCAGTACAGCTGCTGCCTTTCCAGTTGGTGGACTCTGCTTCCTTCCGTGAATTTGCTGAATGTGCTGTACCACAGTGGCAGGTTCCAAAACGCCAGTTCTTTTCACGGAAGGCCATTCCAGCACTATACCAGCACGTGGAAGACAATGTTATGGAGTCATTGGGAAAGGCAGTCAGCAGCAAGGTGCACATGACTTTAGACACGTGGTCCAGCAAGCATGGACAGGGCCATTACATTTCCTTCATGGCACACTGGGTAACTCTGATTGCAGCTGGGAGGGATCCAAGACGGGGCTCTGTGCTGGAGCTTGTTCATCCACCACGCCTCCAGAAAGCTGCTTGTATGAGGTCTGTCTGCTCCACCACCACCTCTCCCTCTTCCTCGTACTCCTTCTCTGTCTCTGGCGAAGTGGCAGTTAAACCGACGTGTGACAGGGGCTACGCAATGGCTCAAGCAAAAAGATGCCATACTGTGCTTGAGCTGGTTTGTTTAGAGGACAGGAGCCACACCGGGCCAGAAATTCTGTCAGCTCTGCAGGGGCAGGTGCAGAGATGGTTAACACCACGCCAGCTTGAGCTGGGAATGGTCGTCTGTGATAATGGCAGCAACCTTCTCTCCGCCCTACGCCAGGGTAAATTGACACATGTACCATGCCTAGCACACGTCCTAAATCTGGTGTTACTGCGTTTCCTAACCAGGTACCCAGGGCTGGCAGAGCTTCTCAGCCAGGCCAGAAAAGTCTGCAGCCACTTCAGACAGTCATTCCCAGCAAGTGTTCACCTGGCAAAAATTCAAAGAGAATTCCACCTTCCCACAAACCGTCTGATCTGTGACATGCCCACCAGGTGGAACTCAACATTAGCAATGCTGCAGCATCTGCACAAGCAGCAGAGGGCCATCGATGAGTACCTGTGTGAGTATGGCACATGGACAGGTTCAGGTCAACTTATTTTTTTTCCCCCACAGTGGCTGATGATCAAGGATGCATGCACTGTACTGTCACCATTTGAGGAGGCAATGAGGATGGTGAGCAGGGACAGTGCATGCATTAGTAACACAATTCCTTTAGTGTTCCTGCTGGAGCACACTCTGCAGGGAATTATAGATGTGGCACTAGAGTCAGAGCAGCAGAAGGAAGAGGAGGCCTTCCCTTGCTCTCAAGGCCCCAGTCTTTAAGCAGACAGCATTCCTGCGGGTCCTCAGATCAGACAGGATGAGGATGAGGAGGAGGAATATTTAAGTAGTGGGGACATTGAAGGTGGGGATTCCTCAAGGGAGGGTTTTGTGTGCCCAGAAACCCAAGGACTAGTACGTGGCTGGGAGGAGGAAGTGCACGATGGGGTCATCCTCATTGACCTGGAAGACTCGGAAGCTAATGCCACCTCCAACCTATGCTGCATGGGCTCCCTTATCCTGCAAAGCCTGGTAAAAGACCCCAGGATTTGTGCTATCAAGGAGAGGGATCATTACTGGTTGGCAAGCCTTCTTGATCCACAATACAAGGGTAAAGTTGCAGAGCTCATCCTGCCCGCACAGAGGGAGCACAGGTTGAAACAACTTTAGGACTCTCTAAAGCGACACTTGTGTAACACCTTTACAGGCACTGGTAGGTTACCAAGTTATGACACAGGTGCTTCTGAGGCTGCGGAATATCAGAGGAAGAGCGGTGAAGGCTGGGGCCGCTTGACTGATGCCTTTTTAAATTTTATTAGTCCACGATGCCCAGGGATGTCAAATGTAGGCACCCATTGCCAGCATCTTCACCATATGGTGCAGGACTACCTAGGGGCAAGGGCAGACCTGGATACCTTTACAGCAGATGATCCACTGGCTTACTGGGTGTTGAGATTGGATCACTGGCCAGAATTTAGCCAATATGCTTTGCAGCTACTAGGTTGCCCTTCATCCAGCGTGCTCTCTGAAAGGACATTCAGTGCCGCTGGAGGTTTTGTCACGGACAAAAGAGTGCGTCTGTCCAGCGACTCTGTAGACCAGCTGACATTTATAAAAATGAATCAGTCCTGGATCAGCAGCTATCAATCCCCTGATGCTGACGTAACTGAATAGATCGGGGATCTCTTCTGTATTCAGAAAACCTCCACCACTGCACTCTTCCACAATACCACAAAGGGGTTACGGTTAGGGATGAGCCGAACACCCACGTGTTCGGTTCGCATTCGATCTCAAACAATTTCAAAAGTTCGGTTTTTAGAGTGCCCTGCAAGACGGCATATATGCAAGATATTTCCCTTAAAAGGTGTATGGGGGTCTGGGTAGAGCTCTGGGGGACAGGAAACAAGGACAAAAAGTAAAAATAAAACGTTTTTAAAGGGACAGTGAGTTTTCCATGAAATAAGGGTTAAAAATAAAAACGAAAAATTCCTTCAAATATCATGCCTAGGAGGTCCCGATAACCTGCCTGTGAAGTGGCGGATTTGTAGGATGCATAGAAACATTTAAAAACAAAAAAATTACATTTCAAATGACGGTAAACGGTTTTCCTTTAATCTATTCATAAACAACTGCTTGGGGCGGCAGTCTGTATTAAAAGAGGAAACCTTTTAGGACACGCAGAACAAGTTTAGTGATTTTTTGGCTAAATTATGGTGAAACTTATGCAGACTTTGGATGAAAGTAACAATAGGTGCTTTAAAATTGGGCCTTTAGTGTCGGCAACAGTGCCGTCACACCGTAACCCCTTTGTGGTATTGCGGAAGAGTGCAGGGTTGGACCCTGCGGTCCAAAAAATTTAAATGGTATAAATCTGGTACAGGTGTCAGTGCACCCAAATATTGTGCCTTTGGTGGCTGCAAGTGCCTTCACACTGTAACCCTTTTGTGGTATTGTGGAAGAGTGCAAGGTTGGACCCTGCGGTCAAAAAAATTAAAATGGTATAAATCTGGTACAGGCGTCAGTGCACCCAAATATTGTGCCTTTGGTGGCAGCAAGTGCTTTCACACCGTAACCCCTTTGTGGTATTGTGGAAGAGTTCAGTGGTGGAGGTTTTGTGAATGCAGAAGACATCCCCGATCTATCCCGTTACGTCAGCATCAGGGGATTGATAGCTGCTGATCCAGGACTGATTCATTTTTATAAATGTCTGTTGGTCTACAGAGTCGGTGGACAGACGCACTCTTTTGTCTGTGACAAAACCTCCAGTGGCACTGAAGAACACACAGATTACCACAATTCCCAGATATCTTCTAGAAGTGAGACCCCCACAATTGCTGCTGGCAGTGAGAACACAAAGATTAGAATAATTCCCAGATATTTTGTAGAAATGAGACCCCCCAAATAGTTGGTGGCAGAGAGAACACAAAGATTAGAACAATTCCCAGATATTTTGTATAAATGAGACCCCCCCAATAGCTGGTGGCAGACTGGCAGTGAGAAGACACACTAACAGAACAATCTCCTCTCAAAAACATGTGCTGAAGGCTGTGCGAAGCCTTATATAGTGTACTGCGGGACTTAGCTCTGTGAGCCCATGATTGGGCAAAATTTGCCCAATCAGGACTCTGAGCCGTGATTGGCATAGTCTTGAACCTTTCAGGTGCAAGGCTGTAGCCAATTACAAGCTTCAGGCCAGTGGAAAAGTGCATTGTGGTCCATTGTGGTGCATTGTGGGCGAACATGAGGCGAACACGCGGAAATGTTCATAGTTTGCGAAAATGCGAACAGGCGATGTTCGAATCGAACTCCGAACCGATCGAACTGAACAGCTCATCCCTAGTTATGGTGTGAAGGCACTTGCTGCCACCAAAGGCACAATATTTGGGTGCACTGCCACTGACGCCTAAATCACCAGATTCATATCAATTTAATATTGGACTGCAGGGTCCAACCCTGCACTCTTCCACAAAGGGGTTACGGTGTGAAGGCACAATATTTATGATGCACTGCCACTGACGCCTATATTACCAGATTCATATCATTTTAATATTGGACCACAGGGTCCAACCCTGCACTCTTCCACAATACCACAGAGGGGTTACAGTGTGACGGCACTGTTGCCGACACTAAAGGCCCAATTTTAAAGCACCTATTGTTACTTTCATCCAAAGCCTGCATAAGTTTCACCTTAATTTAGCCAAAAAAATCACTAAACTTGTTCCGCGTGTACTAAAATGTCTTCACTTTTCATACAGACTGCCGCCCCAGCAGTTGTTTATGAATAGATTAAAGGAAAACCATTTACCGTCATTTGAAATGTCATTTTTTTGTTTTTAAATGTTTCTATACATCCTACAAATCCGCCACTTCATGGGCAGGTTATGGGGACCTCCTAGGCACGATATTTGAAGGAATTTTTCGTTTATATTCTTAACCTTTAATTCATGGAAAACTCAATGTTTCTTCCCAAAAATTTTTTTTAAAAACTTTTTGTCCCTGTTTCCTGTCCCCCAGGGCACTACCCGGACCCCATACACTTTTTATGGCAAATATCTTGCATATATGCCCTCTTGGAGGGCACACTAAAATTCGAACTTTCGAGTCCCATTGACTTGCATTGAGTTCGGTTCGTGTTCGCTTTCGAACTCGAACTTTTGAAATTGTTCGAGTTCGAATGCGAACCGAACACGGGGGTGTTTGGCTCATCCCTAGTTAAGACTCCACTTGCTGTTTTGGATGCCGACATATCTACAGGTGTGTACTCAAATTACTTTGTGAATAAAGTGGAAAACTGGACTGAAAATTTACGCTGAGGTTCTGCTGCAAGATGTTCAATGCATAATGGAAGTAGATACAGGATGTGCATATTCCTTGATTTCAGAAGAAACATTTACTAGACATGTGCATTCATTTTAGTACTAAAACGATTTAGTCCGAATTTTGGGATAATTTAGTTTTCGTATGACTCAAGAGATACGAAACTGCTCAGTACAAAAAACGAAAGAAACTAAAATAAAATGCACTACATTTTAGTTTCAGTCCTTTTTGTGATATTACATTGATGAGTGAAGGAGACCAGCAATGAAGAGCGCAACATCGCAGAGCTACAGAATAGGTTTGTAAGCGTAATCCTTCCCGACCCCTACCCAAAAATCTGACAGTGATAGAGCTCCAGAATACTCACTCGCAGCACAGACAGCCAGCTCAGGAGAGGAAACCTTTACTTAACCCTTGCATGTCTATGAAGCAGACAAGATGATAAAAACAGCTGGAGAAGGAAAACATTCAAGTAAATCACACAGAAAGCTAATGACAGAGGAGGGTTGGATAGTAAAAACCCCTTTATAACAAGCAGCGCTGGGAGAAGAGAGAGACTTTATAAAATGTGTGTTATCTCCCCTCCCGCTCTGCATAATAGGGACTTAGGTCTGATACATTTTATATTATCCAGGAGCACTATCCCCCTTTCCTCATCTACAATACACATTTTATATAAAGTCCCTCTCCTCTCCCAGTGCTGCTTGTTATAAAGGTTTTTTTTTTATGTCTGATACATTTAGTATCCAGCTCTCACAGTTACTGTCATTATGAGCCTTCAGAGTGATTTATTTGAATGTTTTCCCTGGATTTAAAGTGCTTTATTTTATTATAAAAATAAATTTGCACCAGTCATCTCTTCTCTGAGTTTTCAGACCGATTTACGTTAATATTTTCCCTCTCCCCTGCTTTTATATTCCTGTGTTTCCCCCACAGAGATACAAAGTTTAAGTAAAAGTTCCCTCTCCTGTGCTGGATAAGCATTGCATTCTGAAGTTCTGCACCCTCCACATGCCAATGCAGTAGGATGTTCTATTCAGAGAGGGGCATTATTTAATGCAGGAGGATGTTCTATACATTACACAGAGAGGAGTATTAATGCAGGAGGATGTTGTATACATTATGCAGAGAAAGGTATAAATTGAGGAGGATATTGTATACAGAGAGGGACCACTACAATAGTAATTGTATCCACTGGTTTTCGGATGAATGAAATTAGTTTTCATACCAAAGAACTGAAAACGAATTTCTTTAGCAACTAAATAAATTGCATTTTAGGACTAATCCATTAGTTCAAAACGAAATTTTGTGCTGTGCACATGTCTAACATTTACATTATTATGGCCTCATAATGGCCCTTCAGTAGTTCCTTGCGATGTTCAATTGGTGGACTACAACAAACAGGTTGTAGATGTTAAAGGTGCTTGCTTTATACAAGTAAAATATGGTGACTTCAGAGGACACTTATGTTTAATAACTACTAAGGGACAAAAAGCAACTTTGCTGGGCAGAGAGTGGTTTGAACCCCTAGGAATCTCATTAGCTGGAGTTCATAATGTATATACAGCATCTCTACAGAATGTGATTGATGACTTTAGCGCAGTTTTCGAAGAAGAACTTAGCATGTATAAAGGTCTTCCTGTTTCTGTATTGGATTCTAAAGTACAAAAGATCCTTTTGTATTGGATTCTAAAGTTCCCCCAATTCGTATGAAACCTCGCAGCATTGCATTAGCTCTCAGACCTAAAATCGATGTTGAGATTACACGTCTCGTGGCACAAGGTATACTTGAACCTGTTACTCACCCTAAGTGGTGTACCCCAATAGTTCCAGTATTGAAGCCAAATGGTGATGTCCAAATTTGTGCCGACTACAAATGTACAATCAACAAAGCATTGCAAGAGCATCCTTATCAAATTCCAGCTGCCCATCAAATTCTTACTACTTTGGCAAAAGGAAAGGTATTTGCCAAATTGGATATGGCACAAGCTTACCAGCAGTTACCTGTGGATGAGGAAGCTGCTGACGCACAAACGATCATAACACACAAAGGAGCTTTCTGAGCCAGACATTTGCAGTTCGGGGGTTCTATTGCTCCCGGCATATTCCAGAAATTAATAGAAGATCTCTTATCTAGGGATGTGCGTTTCCATTCGGACCGATTCGTATTTTTCACGAATCGGTCCGATTCGTGGCTTCGGATTCGGACGATTTTCCGAGTCGGATCGGTTCCGAAAATGTCCGATAAGAAAAGATTTTCGATCCGTAACGAAAAAATTTTTGTTTTTTTGTATGGACGTGAAATGTGTAAAATCGCAAGTCATTTTCGTTCCATTCATGATTTCAGTTCCATTTCGGTAATTTCGGACATCAGATTTTTCGGTTCCATTGCTGATTCCGTAATTCCGTATAGTTTCCAATGATTCGATATTTCTGCCGATACGATAAATCTGTCGATACGATGATCCTGTCGATACAGTAATTCTGTCGATACGGTAATTCTGACAATTCTATCTTTTTTTATTTAATAAAGATCCTTTTTTTCTTATGTATATGCATTGCACAACTTTATTTAATCATATTAAAATGGTATGAAAGGAACAAAAATTAACAAAACGATTTAAAAAACGCAAAAATAAATACTGACCCAAGTGGTCTGACTTTAAAGAAAATAACAGAAAAAAGGTATTAAAACGGAAAAAAAGCTGAACAAAATTATCAGAAACGAAAAAAATAAATGAAATAAAATGATTTAAAACGAAGAAAAAAAAAAGCAGCATATGAATCCACACACTGCAGGGCAGTGTCTCTCTGCACGGTATAATTAATGCAGAATACGAATACGCACACTACGGGGAAGTGCCTCTCTGCGCGGTATAATTAATGCAGCATATGAATATGCACACTGCGGGGAACAAGTGCCTCTCTGCGCGGTATAATTAACGCAGCATATGAATCCACACACTGCGGGGAAGCGTCTCTCTGTGGTATAATTAATGTATACGTCTGTGTTATATGTATATGTATCCTGTCTGTATATTAAAACTTAAAATGCAATAAAATTAGAATTTTCAATAATTTACAAGGTGTAAAGTGTTTTTTTTCACATTTCAACATGCAAGCGTTTACGGTTATATTTTGTATGAGTTGCGCTTGTTAAAAAATTTAGAGATGGGGACAAGTTACATCCATTTTTTGGGGGGAAATTACCTGATTTTTAACAAACGCAACCCATCCAAAAATCGTTAGTGCAGCATCATTGTTCACATTATAATTTAAATGGGAACAATATTGCTGCATTAGCAAAACAAAACAAAAATAAAAAAAATATTTTTTTTAATTTATTTATTTTTTAATATTTTTTTATTACATTTTTTAATTTTTCCTTAACTTTTAACATGGTCATGTTTGGTATGGTTGGAAAGGCCATGCTCTGGCCAATACAATAATACAAAACATTAATCCCTAGCTGCCACGTATCAGGAGATAGGGGGTTCATTGAAACCCCCTATCTCCACCATTGGTGGCAACTAGGGGTTAACTCCAGAACTAACTCTATCCGACGTCCCAATGTAAAACATCGGGACTTTGGATAGATTTCGACTATTTTTTTTCACTTCGGAGAGTCGAAATCTATCCAAAGTCCCGATGTGAAACAAGTTTTCCAACTTGGAATTTTCACATTTCGTCATCATGCACCCATGTCCTATTTGGGACATTTTTGAAGCCGGCCAAAGTAATTTACCCCCATCAAACCATATATTTTTAGAAAGGGCACAACCTAGGGTACTTCAAAGAGTTGTATTTTAACACTTTCCATGCACTAGCTCTATGTCAAACTTTCAGGTAGTCACTTTTTGTGTTATTTTTTCACACACATTGTACTTTAGGCATGAATTGTCAAATCCAGTTATGGGTTACTGCCAAAAAACACCCCAAAATATGTTCAGCAATATCTTCTGAGTAAATTGATACCACCCATGTATAGGTATGTCGGGTCATTTGGGGGCTAATAGGCCTTATTTGGGGGGTGCGCATTTCAGTTTTCCAACTTGGAATTTTCACATTTCGTCATCATGCACCCATGTCCTATTTGGGACATTTTTGAAGCCGGCCAAAATAATTTACCCCCATCAAACCATATATTTTTAGAAAGGGCACACCCTAGGGTGCTTCAAAGAGTTGTATTTTAACACTTTCCATGCACTAGCTCTATGTCAAACTTTCAGGTAGTCACTTTTTGTGTTATTTTTTCACACACATTGTACTTTAGGCATGAATTGTCAAATCCAGTTATGGGTTACTGCCAAAAAACACCCCAAAATATGTTCAGCAACATCTTCTGAGTAAATTGATACCACCCATATATAGATTTGTTCTGTTGTTTTTGGGGTGCTACGCCAATCTTTTGACATGTGCTTGTCAATTTTCTAATTTGACATACAGTATCTTCTTTGCTTATCTTCTTTTTAGGGGCCTTTTTACATACCCCAATTTTATGAACGTGTATATATTTGGTAAGCTAACACCCCAAAGTATTGTAAATGGAGTGTTTTTATGCCATGGATGCAACCGTTTGCTCCAAACAAATTGGATACTGTTTGTTGGTCATTTTTCATTTTCACACCCACATCAGTTTTGGACTGTGATTTAGGAGACACTGTTGTTTGTTACTGCATGAAAACTCTCCAGGTTGTTTTCTGCAAAGTCTCCTGAGTACACCCATGCCCCCCATGCATAGGTTTGCCAGGATTTTGGGAAGGTTCAAATACAATTTTTATGACTTTGTCATTGGAGTTGAAATTGAGATTATTTCTTCAGCTAGGCCTATCTTTGGTTTTGGGTCTACCGCATACCCCAGTTTGAATTATTGCCAGAAAATTGTTTATATTTGTTATGTTGACACCCCAAGGTATTGCATATGGAGTGCTTTGATGCCATGGATGCAACGGTTTTAGCCCAAAACATTTGAGAAGGTGTGTGGCGGTAATTTTTCAATTTTCAGATTTTTACGCCCACTTTAGATTTGGACTGTGATTTAGGAGACACTGTTGTTTGTTACTGCATGAAAACTCTCCAGGTTGTTTTCTGCAAGGTCTCCTGAGTACACCCATGCCCCCCATGCATAGGTTTGCCAGGATTTTGGGAAGGTTCAAATACAATTTTTATGACTTTGTCATTGGAGTTGAAATTGAGATTATTTCTTCAAATAGGCCTATCTTTGGTGTTGGGTCTACCGCATACCCCAGTTTGAATTATTGCCAGAAAATTGTTTATATTTGTTATGTTGACACCCCAAGGTATTGCATATGGAGTGCTTTGATGCCATGGATGCAACGGTTTTAGCCCAAAACATTTGAGAAGGTGTGTGGCGGTAATTTTTCAATTTTCAGATTTTTACACCCACATTAGATTTGGACTGTGATTTAGGAGACACTGTTGTTTGTTACTGCATGAAAACTCTCCAGGTTGTTTTCTGCAAGGTCTCCTGAGTACACCCATGCCCCCCATGCATGGGTTTGCCAGGATTTTGGGAAGGTTCAAATACAATTTTTCTGACTTTGTCATTGGAGTTGAAATTGAGATTATTTCTTCAGCTAGGCCTATCTTTGGTTTTGGGTCTACCGCATACCCCAGTTTGAATTATTGCCAGAAAATTGTTTATATTTGTTATGTTGACACCCCAAGGTATTGCATATGGAGTGCTTTTTTTTTTTTTTTTTTTTTTTTTTTTTTTTTTTTTTTTAAATTTCAAAAGTTTATTCAAAAATTAATCCAGTTCACAGGAGCATAACACAAGAGGCAGTGCATCAACTACATATTTGGGATGTTACAGATGTTGTTGAAGTATAAGCGAAATGAGAGAAACATAGTATGTCAGAACGATAAAAACAGCAACTGGCTCTGAAGATGCAGAGGGGGAGAAACATTTCCAGTAGCCTTCCAAGTAATACAGCTCGTTGAATATGATAAGAGTTCTGCCTGACCCTAAGTCAGCAAGTCGAATATTCTAGGTCGAAGAGAACGTCAAATTAGGGGGGATGGAAAAATAGGGGAAATGTGCGGAGTAGGGGGGGGGGAAGAGGGGGGAGGTTGGAAGCGGAATAGTATAGAGGAGGGGTCAGGGAAGAGGGATGAAATTGAAAAAGAAGGGGGAAGAGAAAGAAAGATTAAGAAGAGGAGGGGGGGAGGGGAGAGAGAGGAAGAGAAAGAAACAGGAAAAAAAAAAAAAAAAAAAACCATATATATATACATACACATACACATACACAGTCACCTCCTCCCCGCCCCCGAGGGCGGACACATCCCCCCGGGACCCGCCCCGGCCAGAGGGAGCCGCGCCCCGGGAGTCACTCGCGAGGTGGCCAGGCACGGAGACATGGGACCATATGGAGTGCTTTGATGCCATGGATGCAACGGTTTTAGCCCAAAACATTTGAGAAGGTGTGTGGCGGTAATTTTTCAATTTTCAGATTTTTACGCCCATTTGGACTGTGATTTAGGAGACACTGTTGTTTGTTACTGCATGAAAACTCTCCAGGTTGTTTTCTGCAAGGTCTCCTGAGTACACCCATGCCCCCCATGCATAGGTGTGCAAAGATTTTGGCAAAATACAGCACCAATTGTAGAACATAAAAATGTAGGAATAAAATGTAAAAGTCTGGTGCAGTAAAAGAAAAAAAAAACTAAACTGAACTAACTAACTAGAGTGTAAGAAAAAATAGAAAAAAAAATCACAGATCACGCACAGTGTGATATATCTTGAAACAGTCCCCAAGACACAGACCGGGTTGTCCAGGGCATTCTGGGCAGTAAAAGATTGTGTCTCTCCTCTGCCCCCTCTTGAAACACACCCTGCATCTTTTTTGGGGTTTCTGTTTGCCCTCAGTAGGGGGGATTTTATAAATAAAATGTGTAGCCCCAACTCTGTCCCCCATCACTGCCCGGGGAGCAGGTGCATCCTGGTACAAAAACCCCGAAATGACCTGGAGCTGAAACTGTAAAAAGGATAGCGTCACTCCGGGGTTTGCCTTTTTGCAGAGCAAAAAGGCATTGTGGGTTGCAATTTGCATCAGGTAAATTGCAACCTTTTTGTACCATGCTCTTGACTTCCGCATAATCTGGTAGGGCTGGAGCAGCTGATCTGCCAGATCAACCCCACCCATATGCCGGTTATAGGCTTTGATGCACACTGGCTTCCTGATGCGCTCAGCTCTGCCACGTACAGAGACCTCCACAGACCTCTCAGTGTGGATGGTGGATAGAAGGTATACATCCTTCTTGTCTCTGTACTTGACTGCCAACAGCTCCTCTTGGCGCAGAGCTGAGGTCTCCCCCCTTTTTAACCGGGTGCGGACAAGCTGTGCTGGGAAACCTACGCGGTTCTTGCGAACAGTACCGCATGCTGCTGTATCAAAACAATACAGCAGCTTGAACAAAGGGACACTCGTATAAAAATTATCAAGATACAAGTGGTACCCTTTGTTCATCAGGGGAAAAAGTAGGTCCCACACAATCTTGCCACTGGTTCCCATGTGTTCTGGGCAACCTGGAGGGTCAAGGCTACTATCCTTTCCCTCGTACACCCGAAAGGCCTGAGTATATCCACTCTCGCTGTCACAGAGCTTATACACCTTCACTCCATACCTGGAGCGTTTGTAAGGAATATACTGCTTGAATCCCAGCCTTCCCTTGTATTTCATTAGGGATTCATCCACGCAGATATTCCTTCCAGGTGTATAAGCCTCTGCAAACCTGGCGGCGAAGTGGGTAATCAGGGGGCGGATTTTATACAGCCTGTCAAACTGGGGATGCTCTCTAGGAGGGCACAGGCTGTTGTCACTGAAGTGCATGAAACGCAAAATGTTTTCATACCTTCTATGTGACTTTGATTGGGGGTAAATGGGGGTAGAGCAGATGGGGCTACTGCTCCAGTAGGAGCGAATTGAGGGCTTCTTTATGATGCCCATCAGCATAGTAAGTGCCCAGAATTTCAGAAATTCTGGCACATCTAGCGGGGTCCATTGCTGCCTTGCCAAGTAGGAGTCTGGCTTCGCAGCACAATGCTGATGGGCATACAGATTTGATTGGGCCACGATGTGGCCCAACAAATCATCCCCCATAAACACCTGCAAAAACTGTGTGGCGGTAAATCCTGCAACATCAATATTGATGCCAGGATTTGCCGTGAAAGGAGGGATATCTGGCCTCTGGCGATGAGGCACTACCCACTCCTCAGCTGGAGCTGTGCGTCTCCTGCTGGCAGGTGGTGGCCCAGGATCTGCATCAGAAACATCACTAGATACATCAGCCAGCGTAGATAATGTATCTAGCGATGTCTCTGAGCAGTTAGCGGGGTCAAAATCAGGGTCTGAGTCCGACGCAGATGCCTCAGATTCTGACGCCAGGATGGCATATGCCTCCTCGGCGCTGTACACCCTCTCAGACATTATATATAATAGATTATAAAATTTTATAATTATTATATATATAAGCGGATTATTGGTTCTTAGAAGAACCGTTGGGTTTCACAAGAAAATACAAATAAACACCTAAATCTCTCTAAATCCCTCTAAACCTGCCTCAATTGTTCTAAATCTCCATAAAATCTCTCTAAATCTGCCTCAATTTTTGCTAATCTCACTAAATCTACCTAAAATCTCTAACCTGTCAAATCTGATCTCTCTCTCTCGCTCACCAAAACACAAGTGAGGAGAGGGAGGGAGAATCACAGAGGTCAGAGCCAATATTTACAAAATATTGACCTGACCTGACAAATTAGAAATTTTATTTTGATTTTTTCTTACTTCTGATTGGATGTTGCTAGCCTGCCTCTCTGATGAGGCAGGCTAGGAACATCCCACACAGCCCCAAGATGACCCTGCCCTTAGAAGGGCAGCGCCATCTTGGCTGTCACATTTATTTTATTTTATTCATTTTTATTCATTTATTTATTTATTTTTACACTTTTATACACTTTATTTTAGTCTGCTGGGTGCCTTGGTCCCTCGAGGCACCCAGCAGAGCACCTGATCACTTATGTGATCTTTTTTGTACTGAGTGCCACGATACCTGAGCGGACCGGCGGCAGGTAAACATATTGCAAGGATGCCTCGATGTCGAGGCATCCCTGCAATATACTCAGAGCAGCTGGAAGCGATACCGATCGCTTCCAGCGCTCTGTAGAAGTGCGGGGCACCTTTCCGGTGAAACCGGATGTTGATCGCTCCCGGGGAGCGATCACAAGGGGCCCGGCACTTCTGTCCGCCATTGCACGGATGCCTGGACTCCCAGGCAGCGTGCAATGGCCCTGGAGCTGCTGGAAGCGATCCGATCGCTTCCAGCGCTCTCTAGAAGTGCGGGCACCTTTCCGGTCAAACCGGATGTTGATCACTCCCAGGGAGCGATCACAAGGTGCCCCGGCACTTCTAAACGCCATTGCATGGATGCCTGGATGCCTGGATGCCTGGACTCCCAGGCAGCCTGCAATGGCGTTTGAGCTGCTGGAAGCGATCCGATCGCTTCCAGCGCTCAAAAGACTGCAGGACTTACCATGTACGTCAGCGGGTCTAAAAGAGACCCGCGGCCATGACGTACATGGTACGTCCGCGGTCTCTAAGGGGTTAAAGAGAATTATTGAAGGAGGTTGGAATCCTAGACTTGCTAGTTTCCTTCTGCAACAACATGTGACACCATGCTCAAGCACTGGCTGTAGCCCAGCAGAGCTCCTCATGAACCGTCATCTAAAAATTTGTTTCGATTGTTTTGTTGGAATTATTATCTCTGCACGTGCCTACAATACGTTGAGATTTATATACAATAAGAAACTTATACGAGACACAAATATCAATCGTTTATATTTCCTAGAAATTCTCCTAAATTCTTTTAATTGTCTGTGTTTTGCTTTGAAGAATACACTAATCAATAATCGGATAAAAAAATATATATATTTATTACGTATACAAAAAAGTTTCAAATCTCATATCATAAACAAAAATTTATAAACCACAAAATCCATCAGCACATAGAAACTAGCTTCACAATATATGTATCTCGTGTTAGTAACTGCATATATGATTAATATCATTTACCTTATCAGATAGTAACTATACACAAATGGTTAATAAACATTTCTGCTTAACGAAACATGTATTTCCCAGCAAACCAATGTTTAACAAGCTAGATCTTGTAGAGATATATGTATATCTCTACGCAACGTGGATCAACAAAAGATGAGGTATCACTTATTCTATTTTAGAATGATAAGTAATAATAACTTATTTAGTGAATCCTCCCCTAATATCGAGAATTAAGCTTCTAATCTTCTGCTTTTTATTTTGTAGTTATATAATTCCTTGCTTATTAATTTCAATCACTGTAATTTCCAAATTCAATATATATATTTGTATATCATCTTTGCAACAGTGTCTTTAGGATAAATCCTTATATCCGATTCTTCTTCATATCTCTATCTACAGAATAGAAATATTTTAGATTCTTGATCTAACAATATCTGAGAAATCTCAGTCTATCTGTTGCAAGAAATACTCCAAATATATATAATTTATTAACCTTAAATTTGCTCTCTCATACATTACCTCCAATCTAGATTAAATGAGTTACTGCCTTGGAATATTCTTTGATTGTTTTGGAATATGTGAAAATTATCAATGTCAGATAATCAATGCATGTGAGTTAGAGATTTGGTGTGAAATCTTGAGTGCATTGTGTCCTGGGATGGTCTGCTAGCGATGGTCTGCCTGCGATGGTCTGCTTGCGTGAATGCATTATCTCCTGGAATGCTCTGACTGCATTGTCGGATCCTGGAAGTCTGAATGCATTGTCGTGTAAGTCTGAATGCCTTGTAACGAACAGTGCGGCCCCAATTATAGTCAATTTGACGTCACTAACAATCAAGAATATGATATTTACTATACCTCAAGAGGGCAGTGTTGCACTTCTAATTATTTCCACCATTTAATTTTAATATCTCTTATCTCAGGTAAAGAGATCAATCTGACTTACAAAGACCCTCTATTTTCAGTTTTAGACTTTATGTCTCTCCTGCCAAAATTAGATTTATAGTTCCACTCCTCTCAAAATTTTTACTGGGTCTCTTTATCAGTTGAATTCCTTTCTAGTTAAAATCAACAGAATCTATTCTTCAATAATTATACTATTTACCAGTTATACTCAACAAATACTTATTGGAGCATCTATTTTCTACTGTAAATATAATAAAATATACCTTGATTATAAGAATATATTTCGTGAATATAATCATACATTTACAGAATTTTAACTTTTATTCCTATACCCAAAGAGAAAATATCTTTTTGTTTTAAAGGCCTGTTAAGACAAACCAATAAATTTAAATATGACATGTCTGGCACTTAGCTTCAGCATTAAATCACATAAAGACATTTTAAGCTTCCCTCATGTCTGGCATTTATAAAAAAAAACTCTTAAAGTTTCACCTAGCCGTGAACTATTAAAAAACAATCTCTGTTCATTTCTAAAACTAGGGAAAATTGAAAAAGAAAAGACTTTCCATTTAAAACAAGATGGCTACAGGCATCCATTTTAATTTTTCCATTCTAATATACCTGACAGTTTACATCCTGATCTGACATCTGAGTTACAAGAGAAGCAACAATTACAATTCAACAAGGACTCTAATGCTTCTACTGTGAGAGTGTTTGCATCTGACAGTGCTGTCTATGTCAGAAACTATGCTTCTGGACCTAAATGGATACCTGCAAAAGTGCTTGTGGCTACAGGACCTTTGTAATACAAGGTACAAATTCCTGATGGCAGAATATTAAGACGGCATATCGATCAGATACGGGAGCGGAGTGATGAAATTGTGCCTATTGCTAGTTCCCGTTCTACTGGGTTTTCTGGGATCTCAGATGTTAATGAACTTCTGGATGATACAATTGCAAGTTCTCCAGGAGTTGCTGTTGCAGAGCCAGTTTCTGATGGTCCATCCGAGAGAGCACAGGAAGTAGGAATTGGTCCAATTGATAGTCCAGTCGAAGCACCTCCAAACATGGCCCTTGGGCGCACAAGAAGAAATACTCGCCCTCCCAGTTATCTCAAAGACTTCGAGATCTAGGGGGGGAGAAGTGTTATGTATTGAGGTATTATGTTGTCCTCCATCCAGCAGATGGCAGCATAGTAAATGTGTGCATTTGTTCTTATGTGTTGTTTGTGTCTCTTGTGCGTATGTTTCTGTGTTTTTAGTTTTATGCTGTAATAAATCAGTGAAGTACTCTTCCACGTGCTTGTCTGTATCAGTGAGCAGTTATTCATTCTAATACACTAAACTAACACTGTTTGTACTGTCTCTACCCAAATACCCATTTCCCAAAAGCAGTTGTGGAGGCACAGTAACATGTGTTGCACTTTTGACAAATACCTTGGTGTCTAAAGTCACTTTCACTAGGGCTGCATCTGTGTACCCTGCACCCAGTCCCCTTTTAACACTGGGCTTGCCCAGAGGCATTGCAATTCTTCCATCCACACTCACAAAAATTGGCAGCTTTCTAATAAGGCGAGCTAGGTGGCCGCCTAAGGCCTCGCGGCCGCCTAGCTTGCCTACCTGGTGGCAGTGTGTAAGTTTGAGCCGCGGGCAGGGGCAGACACATGCAAGGAGGTTTTCTCTTGGTGCCGTCACTTGTCAGGCAGAGAGCTGCTCTGGCTGCTGCACATGCTGCCTGGCCACCCCTGCAGCATAGAAATACATTCCCGGAGGCCAGAGCCGCATTACATGAAGGGGCAGTGTGCAGGCACCAGGAGCCCAGCACTTTGAAAAAACTCAGTGAACTGCACGTTGCTTCCTTCATACTGCGGTCACACTGCAGTCCCCAGAGGTCAGTGCCCTGCTCCTCTGCCATCAGTTCCGGGTCAGCGAATAGACCAAACGCTGCTGGAACGTCATTAACCCCTTCCCGACCGCTGACGTACCCTGTACGTCCTGTGTTCGGGTCTCCCTTAGACCCGATGACGTACAGGGTACGTCAGCGGCGCCAAATCCCCCTCCCGCCCGATACTCACCTCCCTCGTTGGATCCCACGTCGATCTGACAGGGAGGAAGCCTGCCCATGTGATTTACATGGGCAGGCGAGGCTGATGACGTCGCCACGCTGCGTGGTGACGTCATCAGAAGGTGCCCCCATGTGTTTCAATGGAGGGGAGGGGGGGCTCGTTCGGAGCCCTCTATCTCCCCAACCATTGAAGCTAGGGAGATGCCGTTTGCACCGCTGGAGAGGGGAGAGCCTCCCCTTTCCAGCGGTGTATGGCATTAACCATTTCGCCGCCGGGTCACGTTGCGGCGCCAATTGGCGCCAAAACGTGATTCAAACCTGGAGGGGGGCTGACATCTTGGATGTCAGCCAAGCCTCCAGGTCCCCCCCCCACCCACTGACAACCTCACCATATGTGTGAGGATGTCAGTGGGCCAGTTAACCCTCTAGCTGCCATGTAGAGATAAGGGGATCCTAAGGATCCCTTTATCTCCCGATCCATGGCAGTTAGATGGTCATATTTGCCATCATTTGAAAGGCCTGATTATGGCCTTTCAAATGATACCAAACATGACCAGGTTTGGTTTTAAAATTTTTTTTTAAAAAAAAATTAAATAAAAAAATAATAATAAAAAAATTAAATTAAATAAAAAAATGTTTTTTTTTTTAAAGTTTTTCTTGTCTGGGGGGAGTTTAATTAAATAGGACCTAGGCTGTCATCTAAAAATAATTAGCACAAAATGGTCAGAATGAGCGCAGCGCACATAGGTGAACTGGCTCAGCAGTGAAAGGGTTAAAAGGTAAAATCATGTAAAGATTGGGTATTTCTATTCTCGGGATAAAATTTGGAAACTATTTAGCCGGGGTCTTTATTGGTGGTTATAGCTTTAGGGGATTAAATTACGAAAAAGTGTGTTTTTACCATTTTTTTCATCATATTTCATATTTTTTTTATATTAAATTATTGGATATGATGGAAATAATGGTATTTCTAGAAAGTCCATTTAATGGCGGGAAAAAGGGTGTATAATATGTGTGGGTTGAATAAACGAGTAAGAGGAAAATTTGATCTAAACACGAGCAGCGCAGAAACGTAAAAACAGCAGCGGTCACTAAAGGACGGATTTGTGTAAAACCGCCCGGTCACTAAGGGGTTAACAGAGGACGCGGCAAAGGATCTTGGAACTCCTTCACGTGCTGCAGCCAGAGCAACATCAAGGGAAGCAGTAAAAAAAAAAAAAAAACACTGCTAATCTAGATTTAAAAATGCTCTCTCTGTCTCCAGCTCATCCTCTAGATCTCTCTTCCTTTCTCCTGCTCTTTCTTTCTGTCTCTCTTTTTCTTCTGCTCTTTCTGTCTCTTATTTTTCTCCTGCTCTTTCTTGCTCTTTTTGTCTCTTTTTCTCCTGCTCTGACTTTTTCTCCTGATCGGTCTCTCTTTCTCCTGCTCTGTCTCGCTTTCTCCTTCTCTGTCTATCTCCTGCTGTATCTTTTTCTCCTGCTCTTTCTGTCTCTTTCTCCTGCTCTGTCTCTTTTCTCCTGCTTTTTCTGTCTCTTTTTCTCCTGCTCTGTCTCCTTTTCTCCAGCTCTTTCTCTAGTCCCCTCTTCAGCACTCTGTCTCCATCATGCTCCTTCCCTTTCTTCGCCTGTATCCAGCGTGCTCCTTCCCTTTCCTGTCTCCAGCGTGCTCCTTCTCTTGCTTCTCCTGTCTCCAGCATGCTCCTTCTCTCGCTTCTTCTCTGTCTCTAGCGTGCTCCTCTCGCTTCTCCTCTGTCTCCAGTGTGCTCCTTCTCTCACTTCTCCTCTGTCTCCAGCATGCTCCTTCTCTCGCTTCTCCTCTGTCTCCAGCATGCTCTTTCTCTCGCTTCTCTTCTGTCTACAGCGTGCTCCTTCTCTCTTTTTCTCTCTTCTGTCTCCAGTGTGCTTCCTCTCTCTTCTCTGTCTGCAGTGCTTTGTCTTCAGCACTCTCTGCCTTCAGCGCTCGGTCTCCAGCGTGCTCCTTCTCTCTCTTCTGTCTCCAGCACTCTGTCTCCAGCTTGTTCTTTTCTCTTTCTTCGTTCTCCCCTCCTCTCTTTCGCGCTCTCCCCTTTCCCTCTGCAATTTTTCATTTTCTGTCAGTTTTATTGCTGCGGAAATCTGATACAGTAATATGCACTGTGTATGAGTGTATCACAGAACTCCACAGCAGTAAAACTCACAGTAATGTGCTGTGTGTATCAGAAATCCACAGCAGTAAAACTCACAGTAATGTGCAGTGTGTATGAGAATATCACGAGCTCCACAGCAATAAAACTCACTAGCATACACACTGCACATTACTGTGAGCTTTATTGCAGTGGAGCTCTGTGATATATACAGCACAAATTACTGTATGAGTGTATCACAGAGCTCCACAGCAATAAAGCTCACAGTAATGTGTGGTGTGTGAGTTTTATTGCTGTGGAGCTCGGTGACACGGTCATACTATACATGCCGCAAATAACCTGTTTCTCTAAAACATATGCGAATAGCCTGGTTTCTGCTCCGGTGGGGCCTCATAGCTGAGCTTCGCCTAAGGCCTCACCAAATCTGGAGCTGCCTCTGCTCACAAACACTCTGTTCCCCCATTCTCTGCATTCATGGGAATCAGGACCCCTAGAAGATGATGGCGGGGCTCTCCACCAGCTGCTCTTTTCATGATGGGGTACAGGGAGTTGGACCAGGGCTGTATCAGGGAAACACTATCAGTATGTGATCATATTCGATTCCATCCCTTAATTAGCTCGGCTGTGGAAATACCATCAATTTCATTCTTACACACACCTGCTCTTATCAGTTAATGTAAAGACAAAACAAAGGGGCGCCAAGACGGCAATTTGTAGAGGGGGCAATGTCGTGTCATGGGAATGACCCGGCAGCTATATCCTCTAAGGGCTTTCCCTACAAGACCCAAACAAATAATAACAATATATAGGAAATGAGAAAAGCGCCTGTGAAATTCCCACACCCACGAGAGGCAAACAACACAGTTCACACACCCAGTGTGTACACCGTGTGTTACTGAAAAGGCAAAATACATTTACCAGTGCACATATATTCGTAGTGCTGATGTTCTGCTACACATGTAAAAAAACACAAACATATACACATTGCGCAATATACGCGTGCAAGGATGAGAGCTATGTACTCTAGATGATAGTTCACTCACATGGATTAGAGCCTGTACAATTCAAGGCTCTATATGTGGGCAGTGGGTCCCTTCAGGGATGACCCCGCCCCGTCTTCATACTTGTCTTGAGTTTGATCACATGAACCATGGGGAAAGAACACAGACATAAACCATTACACTATGGTCTATGTTCTTTCCCCACCTTATAGTTCTTACATTCACTCCTAACTTCCTTCTCCATCAAGTCAGTTTTACCCACATTGGTTGGGGTATTTAACTCTCCCATCTCAGCCAGCAAGGACGTCAGCTGGTGAATTTTTTCAGTTTTAAGAAATAAAAAAATTGAAGCTTTCATTTGAACTGACATACATTTTAACAATCTTTTTCTCATACAAGCAGTGAAATCTCCCATATCATGTCCCTCCCAGTTATTTAACCCTTTCACTGCTGAGCCATTTCACCGCTGTGTGCTACTGCTGAGCTAATTTTTACCGCTTTCGCTCATCATGTTTAAACGCGATTTGAAGCCACATTTTATTACATGGCCCAGACATATTACATACCATTCTTTCCGGCAGACTCGGCAGATTCATAATATATCATTTTTATATGTATACGTCATGTCCTGCCTGTATATTATAACAAAAAATGCAATAAAAATAGAATTTTTAATCATCTGCAGGGTGTAAAGTGTTTTTTTTTTACATTTTATCACATGAGCGTTTGCGGTTATATTTTCTATGGGGTGCGCTTGTACAAAAATTAGAAATGGGGACTTGTTACATTTTTTGGGGAAATTATGTGATTTTTAGCAAACGCACCCCACAGAAAAAAATCATTAGTGCAGCATCATTGTTCACATTATAATTGAAATGTGAACAATATTGCTGCATTAATAAAAGCAACACACAAAAAAACATGTTTTTTTTATTATTTTTTTTCATTTTTAACTTACTTTGTACATGGTCATGTTGGGTATCATTCAAAAGGCCATGCTCAGGCCTTTCGAATGAATGACACCCTCCATGACTCCCTAGCTGCCACGGTTCTAGAGATATCGGGGTTCAAAGGAACCCCCTATCTCCACCAGGGGATTTCCTTGTGAAATCCCCGGGCAGCTAGGTGTTCCCCGGCTATCTGAAGTCATCACGCTATGCGCGATGACTTCGGACAGCGAGGGGGGACTCGGGGGTGGAGCCGCCATCCAAGATGGCGGCCCCCACTGAAGCTAGGCCGCACTTCAGCGCCGCAAGGTGCCGAAGTGCGACCCGGTGCTTGAGGGGTTAAAGCCAGGCACCGCTTAAAAGGGGAGACTCTCCCCTTTTAAGCGGTGCCTGGCTTTTGGCGCTGTGCTTTCCCGATCGGGAGGGAGAGGGATCCGAACAGATCCCCCCTCCCATCCATGCTATCTCCCGGCATTGCCGGGGGGTCGCCTGGAAATGACGTCGGGAGGGTCTTAACTTCAGCATCTGAGGACGCTGAAGTCAGACCACCGCAAGACCCTGGACAGAGAGGTATCTCCGCCGGTGGTCCCGCAAAGCTGATGAAGTGTGGGGCACGTCCTCAGCATGTAACGTGCGTCAATGAGGACATGTCCCACACGTCCTCAGCAGTGAAAGGGTTAATATCAAATACTCGTGGTGTGACAAACAGAATAAAAAAAAAGTTACAACCTCAAGACTTCCCGGATGTCTCTCCCCTAAACGTCTTGACAATATAGATAAATGGAAATTGGGAATCTAGAGAGTAATAACAAAGAAATTCACATAGTGCATACTGTGCATACAATAAATAGAGGATGGCCCCTTAACTGTGCATTCTCAGGAAAAAATAACTTTAAAGTATAACGCATCCACGATGATTACCCCACATCTGCCAGCACCAGAGATCACACCTGGAGACTCTTGCCACCACAGGAACCAACAGGACGCCTTCCAGTTATGCAGTAAGATATTTATATTTATTTATAGCCCAGTTATTTGCATTCAATCCCACCACACATCCCATAATTCGATCCCTGTGAATGACATCTTCCATTGTACTACAGGGGGATGTGGGCTCTAAAGGGAACACTTTTACCAGGGCCTGTCTGATGAAATCCAGTAAAGGGACATTAACTCTCCCAGATCTAACTGTCCTCAAGGCATTTCTAATTTGGGGAGCTAAAGTTAGCTATCCCATACACACAACCTCTGATGCATTTAAAAACACACAATCAACTCCATCAACAAAAATTCTTAAAATCCACTCAGCCAACATCTCACCCTCATTTTGCATATAACGCTTAACAAGCTCATTTAATTCAGTCATTGTGAAAGATCTAAACACCTCTTTCACAGTATGCACATTAGACTTGTGCACCGATTTTTTTTCAGTTCGATTCGGTTCGATTTGTTCGGATGTTTAAAATTTCGATTTGGCTCGTTTCGGCCGATTTCTGTTTTGATTCGGTTCGGTTCGGCTCATTTTTCGTATACCTTTTTTTTTGGAATATCGACCATTTTTCGTGTTTTCGGTTCACTCTGCTCGTTTTTTGTATCGACTTTTCGTGATTTCGGAAATTTTCGTTTTTTTCGGAACGTCTGTTCTCCTCGTTTCAAAGTGTCTAACTCTATTCGTTTTGACGTAAACTACTATGGTTTACTTTTTTTATACTTTATATATTTTTTTATAATAAATTTTTGGTTTGTTTTTCGGATCCGATAATTCATTCTGTCGATACGATAATTCTGGCGATTCTATTGTGTTTTTTTTTTATTAAATAAAGATCCTTTTTTTCTTATGAATATACATTTCACAACTTTATTTAATCATATTAAAATGGTATGAAAGCCAAGGAATAAAAAAAATGAACAAAACGTTTTAAAAAACGCTAAACTGACCCGAATGCCACAAGAAACAAGTGATACGCATTTACAAATACAAAGTTTACAGAATCAGCGATATAACCGATAATAGTTAAATATACGATGTCCAGAATTACCAAAATGGAACTGAAATCACGAATGGAACCGAAATCATGAATAGAGCAAGCTCTCAGGTCCAAGCCAAATCATAAAAGATCTGATCTCTTCCTGGAACTCCTGGTTGAATCAAAACAAGGTTGGACTAGAGTCTTGTCTCCCCCCACCTGAGTGCCATCCCTCCCACCAACAATGTATATACCTTTTTTCCCAGTGGGTCACCATGAGGTAACCACTCTAGAGTAGAGTAGGCTGGCTTAAAGATGCCAACTAGCCACACAGGGCAACAACCCTCACACTGCCCCTAGTGTTCCCTCTTTGATATAACACTCAATATATAATTAAATATGATGATTTATGACACAATTGTCATGATTTATGACACAATTCATCCACAAACGCTACACTAGGGATGCACCGATACCGATACTAGTATCGGTGCCGATACGGGCATTTGAACGATTACTTAGTACTCGTGCAGATGCCCCCGATACCTCCACCGATACTGGAAGCCAGCATTCAGCTGGCTTACCGGCATCAGAGGGGCTGGAGCAGCTGTCTGAATGCTCTAAGCCATTCGGACAGGCCCCTGCAGCTTACCGCGTTCCTTCCAATGAGTGCCGCCGGCAAAGCCCCCTTGTCGAGATCTCGGAGTTTGCGAGATTGAGCTGGGAACAATCTCGCGAGATCGCGACTGGGGGCTTACCAACAAGTGGCCGCTCAAAGACTTTGCCGGCGGCGCTAGTTGGAAGGAACGCAGTAAGCTGCAGGGGCCTGTCCGAATGCCATTAGAGCATTCTGACAGCCGCCCCATGTCTGGTCTGAGGTCTGAAACGTGGTGTATGTGTGTATACACACACACACACGCACACAAGCACACTCTGGTCTGAAGTCTGAAAGTTTATGTACTGTATGTGTATATTTACTATACACACACTCTGGTCTGAAAGGTTGGTGTGTGTGTGTATATATATATATATATATGTATGTGTGTATATACTGTATATATATATACTTAACCACAATGTGGTCTGGTGTCTGTTGGGTATACATGTATCTGATGCCTGTGGGGTATATTATATATAAATAATATACACCACAGGCATCAGACAGATGTATACCCAACAGACACCAGACCACAGAGTGTGTGTGTGTGTATATATGAATGTATATGTGGTGTGTGGGCAGTGGGTAAATGGGGTGTCTGGCCATACTTTGCAATATTAACATAAAACAGGACAGGCTTTCAGCAAAAATCCTAAATTATTTTTTGGAAAGTGTCACATGACATTAAATGAAAGTATCGGTACTCTGTATCAGTGAGTGTCACGACCCACTACGCGCGCTGCTGCGCAAAGACACCGGGTTAAGCCACGCACTATCTATCTATCCTAGACCCAGATAATTACGCGCACTTCTCTACTCGTCCCGGCCACACTACCTCTCACAACAGGCACGTAGAGCGCGATATAATGATCCCAGGATTGCAACGCAGTACAAATCTTCTCCTGAAGCGCATAATAAATACGTCTCTCCCAATCCTGGAGCTCACCTTCTTATTCTATTAGTAACGCTGCCACCAGTCCTCACGGACACTACGTGCGTCGCAACAGGAGACGCAGGGCTTAGCAGCCACACTATCCTGGACTCGGACAGTGACTACGGATTCCTTAATTCCCTGCCGTTTCCTGACGACCGCAACACGCAATTTCTTATATATAACTGAGCTTAAAGCAAATAGCAATTCTCCCAATCTCTTAGTTAGCGTGGATTTCATCAGCCAGAGTCAAAACTTAAATACTTTTTGTTTATTTATGATAGAATCACAGTGCTTGGTTACATAAAAAAATCATAACTAGAATAAATCAATTACTTATACAATACACAGCAAAATATAAAGAAAAAGGTGTTAATCACAGAGCCTTACTTAAGACGGAATAATCCGTAGCTAGCATCGGTGCCTCCTGGGACCTGGAGGTAGAAGGTAGGAACATGGACCGATCAGTCCTCTTTAGAAGGTGCCCAAAGTGATCAGCCCTGAGCCATGCTTGATTCAGAATATATATAGGGCTGCCTTTTTCTAAGTCCAGCCTCCTAGCTGGCAGAGCCTTTGCCTACAATTCCCAGAATGCCCATCTCTGGAGCATGCCCAGTGCACTTTGTCGTTAATCTTTAATTGCCTAAATGCGTCCCTCTTCCCTCCAGACCCCCCTTAGAGATCAAGGATGTGCTTCCTGTCTTTGAAGATTGTGTCCAACTCTCTTGGGGCCAACCTGGCTGCTAAGTGTGATTTTCTAGGTTAGTGTACAAAGAAATTCCCTTTTTACAGCTACGTGTTATATCCTCCCCCCAAGGGAGAAAGCTAAACATTTTGATTACATTTCAGCTGTGGACCAGGTGCTTCACTTACCAAATGGCCAGACACAAATATGAATATAACTCTATATGGAGGAGAGGAGATATGTATGAACTGGCAGATAGACACATATATACAGGCAGACCCGTATATAGATAGAAATACAGGTCTAATCTGCCACATCTCCCATACAAAGGAAGACGCAGAAAGGGAGGCTAACTAACATGCCTCTCACGTGCGTCTTAACACGGGTTCGCCAACGGGCATCTGGCACCTGCACCAGTCGCCGGCGCTATGACAGAGTGCGGGACGCACAGGTGTCCGTGCACTTTGCCCACTAAAGCGTGCATTCCCTCTCGCAACCACATCACACATTGCCCCATGCAGGCCTTTGGCGACTCCACCATTCTTCCCCACCTCTTCCAAACCGGGGGGACGGGGTCACTCATACTGCACTCACACCATGGCACAGACTCCCTGGAAGCCCCTGTGCTGCTGCAGCCCCTCCGGGTGCAGCACGTGTGGCTCACTCTCAGCTCGCACCTCAGTCTTACAGGCAGCAGAATCTTCGTAACCCGTAGCCTGCTCTGGAGCCATTCTTACAGCAGGGGTTATGGAGAAACAGGATGAAGCGCCCCGCTCCCCAGTAAACGTCCCCCCTGCATCTGCCAACTGAGTCAGGCATCGTACCTGGCTCTGGGCAGATGGCTGGGAGGTCACAGGAGCCACACCAGGACCCGCTGCCTCCCCATCTCTCACTGTCCCCGCACATTCAGAATTTGGGGAACCATACAGATGGGGCACAAGATTCTCCACGCTCACCCCGCCCCCATTGCACACAGTTTCCCCACTTTATCACACAGTTTATCAAGCACGCCTTGCTTCGTAACCGATGAGCATACAGCCGTATGCCACCCTCCTCTACAGGGAGGTTGCTCAGTACCAGTTTCCTGTGGTACTGGGAATCTGGTTGGCTTTCCCCCAGGGCAACACACGTCCACCCCAGGCCCTTCCTCCTGATCACACAACATGCGCTCGGTGCCACCCGCAGCCTCAGACACATGTGACACAGACTGGCATACCACAGTATCCTGCTCATCCCAGGCCTTCCGATGCCCACACCTTCCCTCCAGCACCACCGACCTAGTTGGTTCAGCCCTAAAGGAACCTGCCTTGGTCCTTTGTTCTCCCTTCCAACCACGTGGCGTCACAGACACACCTGAGTCTGGTCTAGGCAGGCACACCACAGTATCCTGCCACCCCTCCCAGGCATTCTGATCCACACCATTCTCACGGGGCACTAGAGTCCTAATTGGTTTAGACGCAAGCAGACCCGCAGTCATCCCTTGCCCTTGCTCCCAACCATATGGCGTCACAGACAAACCTGAGTCTGGTCTAGGCAGGCACACCACAGTATCCTGCCACCCTTCCCAGGCATTCTGATCCACACCATCACACGGCAGAGACGGGCCTTGTGCCCTACTCCCCGCCGACCGCCAGCGGTACCCACTTCCACCATGGGCACCGCGGCCTCCCCACGCATGGGGTCCGGGGAACCAGCTGACTCGGGTGCAGGTGGGCATTCACTCACCCCCTGCCTTTCTTCCCCGTCACACTGCCCCTCATGCTACCACACAACACCTCAGGCACAACTGGCACAGGCGCAGTCTGGCTCACTGCCATCCCCTGCCCTCCCGTCCAGGTATCCTGTTGTGCACCCCCACACACAGCCCTCCCCACTGTAGAGCCACTAGTGGGCCTGGGTAAATCCCCAGCATCCCTTTCCAGCACATACTGTGACACCAATTTACCCAAATCCGTGCCCAGCAGCACATCTGTAGGAATATTTTCAGACACTCCCACCTCCCGCAGACCTCTCCCAGCTCCCCAGTCCAGATAAACCCGGGCCATTGGCACCGCAGGACGTACCCCACCAAAACCCTTTACTGCTAGAGTCCTGCCAGGAATAAAGTCTGCAGGGCTGACTAACCCTGGACGCACCAAAGTTACTTCAGCCGCTGTATCTCTTAAACCCACAGATACCTGAGTCCCGACAATGACTGCTTGCTGGTTCACGTTGGCACTGCCCTCCGATCTGGTCACAAACAGGACAGAGGGTGATGTTGAGGGGTATCCTCCCCCAGCTGTGGATGCAGGTTTCTTCCTCTGCGGGCACGCTGCCAGGAGATGATTGGTACTGTCGCAAATAAAACAGTGACGGCGCACACTTCTTCCAGGCGAATAAGGATTCGCTCCCCCCTCCCCAGCAGAGACTGGCACAGAGGGGGCGCTGCCGCCGTGATGTCAGGGGGTCGTGCTGAGTTGGGCTTCCATCCTGATGATCCTTTGGGGGAACCTCTGCTCTGGTCCACAGACGCTCTGTTGGCCGCATGGAAATCAGCCAGCTCACCAGCTTCCAGGGCCGTCTCGGGTTTGCGATCCAGAAGCCATTCCTGGATCTCAGGTGGGCACAGCTGCACGAACTGCTCTTTGATTAGCAGGTCTTCCAGGGATTCCAAGGTATCAATCTTCAGCCCCCTGACCCATTGTCGAAATAGGGTGGTCAGGTGGCTCACAACTGCAGAGTAGCTCTCCGCGGCCCGCTTCTGCAAGGACCTGAACTTTTTGAGATATACCTCTGGCGTGAGGTTATAACGTCTCTGCAGCACGGCTTTAATCGCCTCATAGTCCTGGTCACTCTCAGCTGGTAATTCGGCAAAGGCTTCGAGCGCTGGACCTTTTAGTCCAGGAGTGAGGTACCTGGCCCATTGCTCCTTGGGCAGCTGGTACTGTCGACAAGTCTTTTCAAAACTTCGCAGGAACACATCCAGGTCCCCATCTTTGTCAAGGTTGGGAAAGTTCTCTGCACGAGGTCTGGGCGTAGAGAGCTCTGCAGCGCCCGCAGGGGCCGGAGATAATGGCGTTCTGCATGCCTGTGCCAGAGCGAGCTGATGTGCCCGTTCGGCTTGGCGCTCCGCCACTTTTCGCTCACCCACAGCCCTGCGCTCCACAGCTTCTCGTTCAGCCTCAGCGCGGCGCTCCGCAGCTTCGCGTTCAGCTCTGCTCTCTGCAGTTTCGCGTTCAGCCTCAGCTCTGCGCTCCTCTCGCTCTTGGTACTGCAGGATGAGCTGAAGCTGCGTCTGCGTGTCCGCAGAGTCCACATGTTTTAAAACAGTCTGCAAGTAAACATCCAGGGCAGTATCACCCTTGGGCGAAGCACTTGACACTGTCCTTTCCACTGAACTTGTGCTTCCTTCTGCTGGGTCAAGCGTGGCACCCTGCTCTGCTGCCTCCTGGACTGCTTGCCTCGCCTCATAATCCTCGAGGGCTTGCAAAAGTTCATCTTTCTTTTTATCCTTCGTCGAAATATTTTTGTCTCGACATAATTGTTCCAAAGTCTTTTTCGATGATTGTTGCGACATTCTCACTCCAGCCAAATAAAAGATAGAAAAGAAAAACAAAGAAGGGGAAGGGAACTGCTGTGTATTGTGTAAATTCTAATAAATGCACTGAGTTCTGCTCTGGAAATTGGAAAACCAATTTATTTAGTATCTGGATCTATGTTGCTTCACAGATCCAAATACTAACCTGATATCCCACCGCTTGCCACCAGTTGTCACGACCCACTACGCTCGCTGCTGCGCAAAGACGCCGGTTAAGCCACGCACTATCTATCTATCCTAGACCCAGATAATTACGCACACTTCTCTACTCGTCCCAGCCACACTACCTCTCACAACAGGCACGTAGAGCGCGATATAATGATCCCAGGATTGCAACGCAGTACAAATCTTCTCCTGAAGCGCATAATAAATACGTCTCTCCCAATCCTGGAGCTCACCTTCTTATTCTATTAGTAACGCTGCCACCAGTCCTCACGGACACTACGCGCGTCGCAACAGGAGACGCAGGGCTTAGCAGCCGCACTATCCTGGACTCGGACAGTGACTACGGATTCCTTAATTCCCTGCCGTTTCCTGATGACCGCAACACGCAATTTCTTATATATAACCGAACTTAAAGCAAATAGCAATTCTCCCAATCTCTTAGTTAGCGTGGATTTCATCAGCCAGAGTCAAAACTTAAAAAGCTAAGAGTTAAAACTTAAAAAAATCATAACTAGAATAAATCAATTACTTATACAATACACAGCAAAATATAAAGAAAAAGGTGTTAATCACAGAGCCTTACTTAAGACGGAATAATCCGTAGCTAGCATCGGTGCCTCCTGGGACCTGGAGGTAGAAGGTAGGAACATGGACCGATCAGTCCTCTTTAGAAGGTGCCCCAAATGATCAGCCCTGAGCCATGCTTGATTCAGAATATATATAGGGCTGCCTTTTTCTAAGTCCAGCCTCCTAGCTGGCAGAGCCTTTGCCTACAATTCCCAGAATGCCCATCTCTGGAGCATGCCCAGTGCACTTTGTCGTTAATCTTTAATTGCCTAAATGCGTCCCTCTTCCCTCCAGACCCCCCTTAGAGATCAAGGATGTGCTTCCTGTCTTTGAAGATTGTGTCCAACTCTCTTGGGGCCAACCTGGCTGCTAAGGTGTGATTTTTTAGGTTAGTGTACAAAGAAATTCCCTTTTTACAGCTACGTGTTATATCCTCCCCCCAAGGGAGAAAGCTAAACATTTTGATTACATTTCAGCTGTGGACCAGGGCTTCACTTACCAAATGGCCAGACACAAATATGAATATAACTCTATATGGAGGAGAGGAAATATGTATGAACTGGCAGATAGACACATATATACAGGCAGACCCGTATATAGATAGAAATACAGGTCTAATCTGCCACAGTGAGTACTTGAAAAAAAGTATCGGTACTTGTACTCGGTGTTTAAAAAATGGTATTGGTGCATCCCTAACTGTAACAATTCAATGTTCTTGAACCCAGGACATACTAGAAAACGAGAGAAATCTCAATGTATCCTTCCTGGTAAAATCCTTTATAAATAAATAAATATATTATGGTATTCTGGAGGTTATTAAGGAGCCTAAATCACAACTTATTAAAGAAATATACAGAGCACCACTATTTGAAAAATGTTTTTCATACCATTTAAACATTCAAATCAGCTGTTTTTGGTTGATGAACAGTGGCAAGAAAAGGTATGTGAACCCTTTGGGATTACGTGGACTTTTGCATGAATTGGTCATAAAATGTCCTCTGATCTTCATCTAAGTCACAACAATTTGAAAAACACAGTCTGCTTAAAATAATACAACACACACATTATATGTTTTCATGTGTTTATTGAACAGAACTTGTAAACATTCACAGTGCACGGTGGAAAAAGTATGTGAACCTTTGGACTTAATAACTGGTTGACCCTCCTTTGGCAGCAATAACCTCAACCAAACGTTTCCTGTAGTTGCAGATCAGACCTGCACAACGATCTGGAGTAATTTTGGACCACTCCACTTCACAAAACTGTTTCAGTGTAGCAATATTCATGGGATGTCTGGTGTGAATCGCTCTCTTAAGGTCATGGCACAGCATTTCAATCGGGTTGAGGTCAGGACTCTGACTGGGCCACTCCAGAAGGCGTATTCTGTTTTGTTGAAGCCATTCTTTTGTTGAATTACTTGTATGCTTTGGGTCATTGTCCTGTTGCATCACCCATCCTCTGCGGAGCTTCAGTTGGTGGAGAGATGGTCTTACATTTTCCTGCTAAATGTCTTGATAAACTCTGGAATAAATTTTCCCATCAATGACATTAATCCGTCCAGACCCTGAGGCAGCAAAGCAGCCCCAAACCATGATGCTCCCTCCGCCATGTTTTACAGTGGGGATGAGGTTTTGATACAAGCCAGTAAGTATTTTGGGGGTCAGTAATTGCTACAAAATATTTGTGAATTGAGGTGATCTGTGTCTTGTCACAGCCAGTGCCACGCAGTATTTTGGGCGTCAGTAATTTTTACAAAATATTTGGGAATTGAGGTGATCTGTGTCTTGTCACTGCCAGCAAGTATTTTGGGGGTCAGTAATTGCTACAAAATATTTGTGAATTGAGGTGATCTGTGTCTTGTCACAGCCAGTGCCACGCAGTATTTTGGGCGTCAGTAATTTCTACAAAATATTTGGGAATTGAGGTGATCTGTGTCTTGTCACTGCCAGGAAGTATTTTGGGGGTCAGTAATTGCTACAAAATATTTGGGAATTGTTCTAATCTGTGTCTTGTCACTGCCACCCATCAGGGGGTCTCACTGACTTATAGGAGGTTTCTGGGAATTGTAATCTGTTTCTTCTCACTGGCTGCCAGCTATCAGGGTGTCTCACTGAGTTATACAAGAGTTCTGGAAATCTTTAATCTTTATACCAGAGTTGAATAAGAGTTCTGTATATATTTAATCTATATATCACTCACTATGTCAGAAAGACCAAAAAGGACAGGTAGACGCTCCCAGACACAGATAAGAGGGCAAGCAGCCTCTGTGTCGGGAGGCTGTGCCTCTGGTTGTGGTGGACGTGGTGCATCCTCTGCAGGGGCACGCTTGTCCTTTCTAACTGGTGCTGGCCATCTTAAGCAGCAGCAACATACAGAGGATTTGGTGGAATGGCTAACCAGGCCATCCTCATCCTCCGAGTCCTCTGCCAGCCAGGCTTTTAGTGCTTTACAGTCCACCTCAGCTGCCAAAGCATCTAATGCAGCCTCCATATCCACAGCTACTCCTGACGTAGCCTCGCTATCACACATGGAGGAGTCAGCTGAATTGTTTGACTACAATGACAGTAACATGCTGCTTGAGGATGCGGAGCAAGTACAGTGCTCTGATTCAATCTCTGAGGTTGAGGACCTAGAGGAAGGGGGTGCCAGCGATGACACACAAATAACTGGCACTCATGTTGCCCCAGCAGCTGCAGCATACTGCCAAGTTGGCTCCAGTGACGAGGAGATAGGGGGTGATGATGACAATGATGATGAGGTCACTGACTCCACCTGGGTGCCTGATCAAACAGAGGAGTCAAGTGAGGAAGAGGAGGAGGAGGCACAAGAAACACGAGGCACAACATCCTCTATGACCATCCATAGCACTAGCCAGTCCAAGGCATCAGATGTCAGAGCTGCTCAGGTGCAGAGTGCTGTTGTCTCAAAGCACACATCCAGGAACTCTGCTGTCTGGGAGTTCTTTAAGAAATGTGCAGCAGACCCCACCATTGCTATTTGTAATCTATGTCAGATGAGGCGCAAGCCTCAAAATCCAAATCCTTATCCTTACCTACAAAACCCTCACTAACTCAGCTCCCCACTACCTGTCCTCACTAATCACCAAATACACCCCAGCCCGCTCCCTAAGGTCAAACAGTGACCTGCGCCTAGCTTCTCCCCGCATCACCTCTTCCCATGATAGACTGCAGGATTTCTCACGCGCAGCCCCCACTCTCTGGAACGCTCTCCCTCGTACTGTCAGACTTTCCCCTAACTTCTCTTCCTTCAAACGCTCCCTTAAAACGTTCCTATTTAGGGAAGCCTACCACCCAACTCACTGACGCAACCATCAATCACTCTCACCTTACAGTCCTCTCCTCCTGTTTCCAACCCCAACCCTCCCAGATTGTGAGTTCCTACGGGAATAGGGCCCTCATCTCCTCCTGTACTGTTTGTCAAATGTTGTTCAATGTATTGTAACCATGTCTATACTGTGTCTATTGTACAGCGCTGCGGAATATGCTGGCGCTTTATAAATAAAGAATCATAATAAAAGCAAGGGAAAGACACCGGGCGCTTGGGTACCACGTGCTTGAGGCGACATATGACCACCTGCCACACATCCCGTTGGCACAAAACTTTGCGTAGGTCCTCCTCCTCCTCATCTGTCTCTATCCCCACTGTATGTCCTGCCATGTCATTGCCTACAACCTCCACTGACAGGGATGATGCTACAGTAATGGATGTACCAGGTCCTTCCTCACAATGTGACAGCATACCATCAGCTGAAGATTTACGCAGTCAGATTACGTTGCCCCAGCTGCTGCAGCGAAAGAAAAAATATAGTCCCAGCCATCCCCAAGCATAGAGTCTAAATGCCAGCTTAGCAAAATTACTCGCATTGCAGCTGCTGCCTTTTCAGCTGGTGGACTCTGCTCCCTTCCGTGAATTTGCTGAATGTGCTGTACCACAGTGGCATATTCCAAAACACCAGTTCTTTTCACGGAAGGCCATTCCAGCACTATACCAGCATGTGGAAGACAATGTTATTGAGTCATTGGGAAAGGCAGTCAGCAGCAAGGTGCATGGTACTTTAGACACGTGGTCCAGCAAGCATGGACAGGGTCGTTACATTTCCTTCACGGCACACTGGGTAACTCTGATTGCAGCTGGGAGGGATCCAAGACGGGGCAGTGTGCTGGAGCTTGTTCATCCACCACGCCTCCAGAAAGCTGCTTGTATGAGGTCTGTCTGCTCCACCACCACCTCTCCCTCTTCCTCCTTCTGTGTCTCTGGCGAAGTGGCAGTTAAAGTGACGTGTGACAGGGGCTATGCAATGGCTCAAGCAAAAAGATACCATACTGTGCTTGAGCTGGTTTGTTTAGGGGACAGGAGCCACATCGGGCCAGAAATTCTGTCAGCTCTGCAGGTGCAGGTACAGAGATGGTTAACACCACGCCAGCTTGAGCTGGGAATGGTCGTCTATGATAATGGCAGCAACCTTCTCTCCGCCCTACGCCAGGGTAAATTGACGCATGTACTATGCCTAGCACACGTCCTAAATCTAGTCTGACAGCGTTTCCTAACCAGGTACCCAGGGGTGGCAGAGCTTCTCAGCCAGGCCAGAAAAGTCGGCAGCCACTTCAGATGGTCATTCCCAGCAAGCGCTCGCCTGGCAGAAATTCAAAGAGAATTCCACCTTCCCACAAACCGTCTGATCTGTGACATGCCCACCAGGTGGAACTCGACATTAGCAATGCTGCAGCGTCTGCACAAGCAGCAGAGGGCCATCAACGAGTACCTGTGTGAGTATGGCACAAGGACAGGTTCAGGTCAACTTGTGTTTTTCCCCCCCCCGCAGTGGCTGATGATCAAGGATGCATGCACTGTACTGTCAACATTTGAGGAGGCAAGGAGGATGGTGAGCAGGGACAGTGCATTCATCAGTGACACAATTCCTTTAGTGTTCCTACTGTAGCACACTCTGTGGGGAATTATAGATGTGGCTCTAGAGGCAGTGCAGCGGGAGGAAGAGGAGGCCTTCCCTAGCTCTGAAGGCCCCAGTCTTTCCGCAGACAGCATTCCAGCGGGTCCTCCTCAGATCAGACAGGAGGAGGATGAGGAGGATGAGGAGGATGAGGAGGAGTAATATTTGAGTAGTGGGGGCATTGAAGGTGGGGATTCCTCAAGGGAGGGTTTTGTGTGCCCAGAAACAGAAGGACTGGTACGTGGCTGGGAGGAGGAAGTGCACGATGGGGTCATCCTCCTCATTGAGCAGGAAGACTCGGAAGCTAATGCCACCTCCAACCTATGCTGCCTGAGCTCCCTTATTATGCAAAGCCTGCTAAAGGACCCCAGGATTCGTACTATCAAGGAGAGGGATCATTACTGGTTGGCAACCCTTCTTGATCAACGATACAAGGGTAAAGTTGCAGAGCTCATCCTGCCCGCACAGAGGGAGCACAGGATGAAAAAACTTGAAGACGCTCTAAAGCGACACTTGTGTAACACCTTTCCAGGCACTGGTAGGTTACCAAGTGATGACACAGGTGCTTCTGAGGCTGCGGATGATCAGAGGAATAGTGGGGAAGGCCAGGGCCGCTTGATTGATGCCTTTTTAAATTTTTTTAGTCCACAATGCCCAGGGACGTCAAATGTAGGCACCCATTGCCAGCGTCTTCACCATATGGTGCAGGACTACCTAGGGGCAAGGGCAGACCTGGATAACTTTCCAGCAGATGATCCACTGGCTTACTGGGTGTTGAGATTGGATCACTGGCCAGAACTTAGCCAATATGCTATGCAGCTACTAGGTTGCCCTTCATCTAGCGTGCTTTCTGAAAGGACGTTCAGTGCCGCTGGAGGTTTTGTCACAGACAAAAGAGTGCGTCTGTCCACCGACTCTGTTGACCGGCTGACATTTATAAAAATTAATCAGTCCTGGATCAGCGGCTATCAATCCCCTGATGCTGACGTAACGGAATAGATCGGGGATGTTTTCTGCATTCACAAAACCTCCAGCACTGAACTCTTCCACAATACCACAAAAGGGTTACGGTGTGAAGGCACTTGCTGCCATGAAAGGCACAATATTTGGCTGCACTGATGTCTTTACCAGATTCATATCTTTTTAATATAGGACCACATGGTCCACCCCTGCACTCTTCCACAAAACCACAGAGGGGTTACTGTATAATGGCACTTGCTAGCCTGGCACCAAAAGCACAATATCTGGGTGCACTGACGCCTTTACCAGATTCATATCTTTTTAATCTAGGACCGCATGGTCCACCCCTGCACTCTTCCATAATACCACAGAGGGGTTACTGTATGAATGCACTTGCTGGCCTGGCACCAAAAGCACAATATCTAGTTGCACTGACACCTTTACCAGATTCATATCTTTTTAATATAGGACCGCATGGTCCACCCCTGCACTCTTCCACAATACCACAGAGAGGTTACTGTATGAATGCACTTGCTGGCCTGGCACCAAAAGCACAATATCTGGGTGCATTGATGCCTTTACCAGATTCATATCTTTTTAATATAGGACCGCATGGTCCACCCCTGCACTCTTCCACAAAACCACAGAGGGGTTACTGTATAATGGCACTTGCTAGCCTGGCACCAAAAGCACAATATCTGGGTGCACTGACGCCTTTACCAGATTCATATCTTTTTAATCTAGGACGCATGGTCCACCCCTGCACTCTTCCATAATACCACAGAGGGGTTACTGTATGAATGCACTTGCTGGCCTGGCACCAAAAGCACAATATCTAGTTGCACTGACACCTTTACCAGATTCATATCTTTTTAATATAGGACCGCATGGTCCACCCCTGCACTCTTCCACAATACCACAGAGAGGTTACTGTATGAATGCACTTGCTGGCCTGGCACCAAAAGCACAATATCTGGGTGCATTGATGCCTTTACCAGATTCATATCTTTTTAATATAGGACCGCATGGTCCACCCCTGCACTCTTCCACAATACCACAGAGGGGTTACTGTATGAATGCACTTGCTAGCCTGGCACCAATGACACAATATTTGGGTGCACTGCCACTGACGCCTGTACCAGATTCATATCCTCAGAGGGGTTACTGTGTGACGGTGCAGTTGCCGATGCTAAAGGCCCAATTTTAAAGCACCTATTGTTACTTTCATCCAAAGCCTGCATAAGTTTCAACATAATTTAGCCAAAAAAATCACTAAACTTTTTCTGCGCGTCCTAAAATGTATTTTCATACAGGCTGCCGCCCCAAGCAGTTGTTTATGGATAGATTAAAAGAAAAGCATTTACCATAATTTGAAACGTAATTTTTTTGTTTTTAAGTGTTTATATATATCCTAGAAATCCGTCACTTCACGGGCAGGTTATGGGGACCTCCTAGGCACGATATTTGAAGGAATTTTTCATTTTTATTTTTAACCCTTATTTCATGGAAAACTCACTGTCCTTTTAAAAACTTTTTTTTTTTTACTGTTTGTCCTGGTTTCCTGTCCCCCAGGGCACTACCCGGACCCCCATACACCTTTTATGGCAAATATCTAGCATCTATGCCCTCTTGGAGGGCACTCTAAAAATCGAATTTTGAGTCCCATTGACTTGTATTGAGTTATATTTTGAATGCCAACCGAACTCGGGGGCGTTCGGCTCATCCCTAGTGAGAAGGAGTAGCTACGTTAAGGCTAGGGATGTGCGTTTCGGGTTTCGGAATTTCGGAATTTTCACGAAATTTCCCGATTCGTGTCTTCGGATTCGGCCGAATTTCCGAATTGGATCGGACCCGAAAACCGACATATCCGAAAAGTTTTCCGAGCCGAAACGAAAAATTTTAGGATTTTTCGAATGGACTTGAAATGTGTCAAATCGAAATTTATTTCTGTTCTATTCATGATTTCGGTTCCATTCGTGATTTCGGTTCCATTTCGGTAATTCTGGACATCGTATATTTAACTATTATCGGTTATATCGCTGATTCTGTAAATTTTTTATTTGTAAATGCGTATCACTTGATTCTTGTGGCATTCGGGTCAGTTTAGCGTTTTTTAAATGGTTTTGTTCATTTTTTTTATTCCTTGGCTTTCATACCATTTTAATATGATTAAATAAAGTTGTGAAATGTATATTCATAAGAAAAAAAGGATCTTTATTTAATAAAAAAAACACGATAGAATCTCCAGAATTATCGTATCGACAGAATGAATTATCGGATCCGAAAAACAAACCAAAAATTTATTATAAAAAAATATATAAAGTATAAAAAAAGTAAACCATAGTAGTTTACGTCAAAACGAATAGAGTTAGACACTTTGAAACGAGGAGAACAGACGTACCGAAAAAACGAAAATTTCCGAAATCACGAAAAGTCGATACAAAAAACGAGCAAAGTGCCCCGAAAACACGAAAAATGGTCGATATTCCGAAAAAAAAATGTACACGAAAAACGAGCCGAACCGAATCGAAACAGAAATCGGTCGAAACGAGCCGAATCGAAAATTTTAAACATCCGAACAAATCGAACCGAATCGAACCGAAAAAAAAATCGGTGCACAAGCCTAGTTAAGGCTTGTAAAAGGTCAAGACCCGCTATCAGTTTTGCAGAATACCAGGCCGTTGAGAGGATTGAATATTGTTTCATATGGACTGTGGTAGGGATGGAAAAATCACATTGCCAGGTCCTAACAAATTTCTGAACTTGGAGTTCCTTACTCAAGAGTGTGTGGAGCCAGTCGATGCAGAAAAGGTAGTTTAACTTCGCCTGAAAAAGAGAGAGGGGAATCGAGGTTGGCTGATTCCAGGTTTGAAGTATTGTTTTGCAACCAACAGCTGAAACCAGGGAAAGGATTTTTTTTCTGTTTGATTTTTATAGAGGGGAGCAATCCCAGGATCAGAAAATTGGGAGAAAAGGGTAGGAACAGTTTGGTGATAGAGTATAGTATTGGACGGTAGACCAAAAAGTCTGTATTATGGTGCTTTCCCAGAAACAGTGGTACAGATCGTCATGTGGTTCCATTTAAGGCTAGGGTCAGACGAAAGCATTTTTCCCCGCGAACGTGAAAAAGTGTTTTCCGAACGCATTGACGTAATTTTTCACAGAATGCGCAAAAACGGTCAGACGACGTGCATTTTCGGGCGTGATTTTGTACGGATCGTCAATAAAACTCTTTTTGCGTCTGGACGTTATGTAGGCTGGACATTAGCAGTGTCTGACATCTCCTAATCACGCACACACGCCGCTATGCCGCAGCTGCTCAATCAGTACGTCAGTACTAGCAGTTCAGCGTTCTCAGAAAAATGCGTTCAAATTCCACTTGCGTTGCACGGCCGGACTTTTGTGCGGCCGTACATCGTATATTGGCCGTCATTGCCCGTCATCTGCTGCTAGTGCGGCCGTAATTATGTGCGCCAGAACGCACGTTAAAAGTGCGCTGGTCTGACCCCAGCCTAGAATGGAATGGGGCAGTTTTCCAACCCATCCGGAACAGCCTGTGAGGTGAATAATAAGCATGTTTTCAGGAACATCTCAAGATATGATACCACTGGCTGAATTATAATATACAGTGGCAAGAAAAAGTATGTGACCCCTTTGGGATTACGTGGAGTTTTGCATGAATTGGTCATAAAATGTCCTCTGATCTTCATCTAAGTCACAACAATTTGAAAAACACAGTCTGCTTAAAATAATACAACACAAACATTATATGTTTTCATTTTTTTATTGAACAGAACATGTAAACATTCACAGTGCAGAGTGGAAAAAGTATGTGAACCTTTGGACTTAATAACTGGTTGACGCTCCTTTGGCAGCAATAACCTCAACCAAACGTTTCCTGTAGTTGCAGATCAGACCCGCACAATGATCTGGAGTAATTTTGGACTACTCCTCTTCACAAAACTCTTTCAGTGTTGCAATATTCTTGGGATGTCTGGTGTGAATCGCTCTCTTAAGGTCATGCCACAGCATTTCAATCGGGTTGAGGTCAGGACTCTGACTGGGCCACTCCAGAAGGCGTATTTTGTTTTGTTGACGCCATTCTTTTGTTGAATTAGTTGTATGCTTTGGGTCATTGTCCTGTTGCATCACCCATCCTCTGCGGAGCTTCAGTTGACGGACAGATGGTCTTATGTTTTCCTGCAAAATGTCTTGATAAACTCTGGAATTCATCTTTCCATCAATGACAACAATCCATCCAGGCCCTGAGGCAGCAAAGCAGCCCCAAACCATGATGCTCCCTCCGCCATGTTTTACAGTGGGGATGAGGTTTAGATGTTGGTGTGCTGTGCCTTTTTATCTCCACACAATGTTGTGTGTTTTTTCCAAACAACTCAATTTTGATTTCATCTGTCCACAGCATATTTTGCCAGTAGTGCTGTGGAACATCCAGGTGCTCTTTTGAAAACTTCAAACGTGCTGCAATATTCTTTTTGGACAGCAATGGCTTCCTCCGTGGTGTCCTCCCATGTACTCCATTCTTGTTTAATGTTTTCCTTATTGTAGATGTGTCAACAAAAATGTTAGCATGTGCCAGAGATTTCTGTAAATCTTTAGCTGACACTCTAGGATTATTCTTTACCTCATTAAGCATTCTGCGCTGTGCTCTTGCAGTCATCTTTACAGGACGACCACACCTAGGGAGAGTAGCAACAGTGCTGAACTTTCTCTATTTGTAGACAGTCTGTTTTACCGTGGACACATGAACATCAAGGCTTTTGGAGATACTTTTGTAACCCTTTCCAGCTTCATGCAAGTCAACAATTCTTGATCGTAGGTCTTCTGAGAGCTCTTTTCTGCGAGGCATGGTTCACATCAGGCAGTGCTTCTTGAAACCTGTAATCCCAAAACTTATGTGTGTTTTTAAAGGGCAGGACAGCTTTCAGCAACGCATCCAGTAATATCACACTGATTGGACTCAAGGTTGGCTCACTCCTGGCTCCAATTAGCTCTTGGAGAAGTCATTAGGCTAGGGGTTCACATACTTTTTCCACCCTGCACTGTGAATGTTTATATGTTATGTTAAATAAACACATGAAAACATATAATGTTTGTGTTGTGTTATTTTAAGCAGATTGTGTTTTTCAAATTGTTGTGACTTATATGAAGATCAGAGCACATTTTATGACCAATTCATGCAAAACTCCACATAATCCCAAAGGGTTCACATACTTTTTCTTGTCACTGTATGTGTGTGCAGATAATAAATCATCTATAGTATGGGATGGGAGATGGCGTAACCATTGTGTGTGGCCTGTCTTTATGTTAGACCAATCAGCCATGTTTCGAAGGATATTGTATAGTGCGGAAATAGAAAAATCACTTTGTGATCAGCCAACCCTAACCATAAACAATTACAAACAGTAACCCTAAAACTTAAATTAGCATTCATTTTGCAGCTTACTACTGACAGAAAAATTAACATGTTGATAAGTTGCATTGAAAAAGTGAGTCAATTGCAATGATTTTTCTGAGAAAAAAAAATACTTTTTTAAAGTTGTCCAAATCTACATTTATTCAACTGTGGCTTTTTTACTACAGCAATTTCCTCCGTGACCACAAGGTGGCAATAGGATATAATTTTGTCTGTTAGCACATCTTTTCTCAAACCATGGGGCTTATAAAATAAAATAAATCAAAAAGGTATAATAGTGGCATTGGCCACTAAGGGTACTATTCCCTAGTGAACACTATCTGTAGGGTTCGGATGAGTAGGTGTTAATGGTATTATAAGTGACTCTAACGTATGCCCCCCCCCATATTACATCCCTAACGCTAAACCCATCAAAAATCAGTTAGAACAGCAGAGCTTACGCGAGCTTACTGTGCATCCTATACTTCGCATGGGGAGCCAAAATGATCATCGACGCGTCGATAAGTAAGATATTACAAAGTTCTGGCACAAATTACCACACGGATGCGATGTTCAAAATTTTAGCTACTGCTCAAACCAGGTGCTATCTCCAAAATCGACGAACCTTGTGTAAAGAAAAAAGGAAAATCAACAGCCTACAAAAAGGAATGCATGGCAGTTGTTGTTTCATTGGCCCCATACACCAGAGTTATTAGACAATGGTTGTAGTCAGGCATGTTAGGATTATTGCTGCAGCTTTCATACTTGTCTCTTGTCATACATACAGAGAAACAAGGTCCAACATGAGCAGGAGTTAGGGAAAGCAACTGCAGTTCCACGGGCATCTCATGTCCAAAGGACTAGGCTTACATTGGAGAATGTGAGTGATGCCAAGTGTCGCCTTCAGTACAGGCTGAGGCGTGACCAAATATGTAGGCTCTATCTGGCTCATCCCTATCTGTGCCAGGGGTTATTCTTTATTTATATAGTGCCAGGATATTCTGCAGTGCTGAACAATGGCCTCAATATAGACAGGGTTGCAATACATTGAACAACATTTTGATAAACCAGTACAGGAGTAAACGAAGGCCCTATTCCCTTGGGAATTTATAATCTAGAAGGGTTGGGGTGGAAACAGGAGGAGATTACTGCAAGGTGAGAGTGATGGACTGGTTGCACCAGTGAGGTGTATTAGTGAGTTGGTGGTAGGCTTCCCTAAATAGGAATGTCTTAAGGGAGCGTTTGAAGGAAGGGAAACTAGGGGAAAGTCTGACAGTACCAGGTAGTGCGTTCCAGAAGATGGGTGCTGTGCGTTAGAAATCCTGCAGTCTATCATAGGAAGAGGTGATGCGGGAGGAAGCTAGGCCTAGGTCACAGGTTGACCTTAGAGAGTGGGCTGGGTTTATTTGTTGATTAATGAGGACAGGTAGTGGGGAGTTGAGATAGTGAGAGCTTTGTAAGTCAGGGTAAGGTTTTTGAAATGAATTCTATAGTGGATGGGGAGCCAGTGAAGGGATTCGCAGAGAGGAGCAGCAGAGACAGAGTGGCGGTTGAGGTGGATGAGCCTGGCAGAGGCTTTCAGTATGGATTGTAAGGGGGAGAGACGGGAGAGAGGAAGGCCAGCTAGAAGATTATTGCAATAGTCTAGTCGGGAGATTACAAGGACGTGGATGAGTTGCTTTGTGGTGTCAGTAGTAAGAAATGACCAAATTCTGGAAATACCGTTTCCCCAAAATAAGACACTGTCTTGTATTTTTTGGCTCCCAATAAACACACTAGGTCTTATTTTTGTGGTAGGTCTTATTATTATTTTTTTGGTGTTGCCGCATTTTTTTTTTTTTTAATTTATTTATTTATTTTATTTATTTATAAAGGATTTTACCAGGAAGGATACATTGAGATTTCTCTCGTTTTCAAGTATGTCCTGAATTGTACATCTGGTATCACTCCACCAGTGACAGGAGCCGGCGTAGAGGAAGCATCAGCTAAGGCTGCGGTCACACACGTGCACTGATTGTCTCTGTGTGACTGCACTTGTCACAGCTTTGTCACAGCATCTGTCACAGCTTTGTGAAGGCCGGACGGGAAGGCCTCACAGTGTAGCGTGTACACGAATTGCGCACGCTACCACCAGATGTGATTTCAGCCTCCCCGCCAAAAAGCTGTGATGGACGCAGACGGGGCTACAAAGCTCGACCCTCCATAGGTGAATTGCACTTTTTAGCGCACTAACTGCGCTCAGCAAGGTGGCCATATGGGCGTCAGATAGGAAAGAAGTCCACTCTCATGGACGTTCCTTCTGCTCAAAGAACGCTTGTGTGACTGCAGCCTTATGCACCTCTGCTCCCTCCTCTGCCGCCTCATTTCCTCTGGCACCAGCAAAAGTGATTCTCTTCAAGTTACCCTTCTACTAGGTCTTATTTTCGGGGTAAGTCTTTTTAGCAGTCATCAAAAAAACATACTAGGTCTTAACTTCTCCTGTCGCTACCAATTATGAAAATAAGACTGGATGTAGGGGATGAAGGAAAGAGCAGAGTCAAGTGTAACTCTGAGACAGTGAACCTGACTTGATGGGGAGATAGTGATACCATCTACCATGATAGTGAAGACTGGAGGGGGCGAGGCATTAGAGGGAGGAATTAGTAGGAGTTCAGTCTTCTACATGTTAATCTTTAGGTAGTGAGAGGCCACCCAGGAGGAAATGCCAGATAAACAAGCTGCTTTGCTGTTTAGTACTGATGAGAGACTGGATGGGAACGAATAAAGCTTAAGCAATTTCCCTGTTTAAATAAAAGAGTTGAAAGTTGGGAGGAGTTACAATGGTTCTCCTTTTGTTTCAGGGTATCGTTGGGATTGGGTCTCGGGGGCAGATAACAGAAAGGGGAGGGGCAGGGGTAATAGAAAAGAAATCAGTCTAACCTTTGTCTTTTCTTGTTACAGGTGAAAGGAATTTGGAAATATGGTAGCTAATTCACTGTATACATATTTCTATATTCTAGTAATATTTGATAGCTATATAAATATATAGGGCCTGATTGACTGCTCAGTAAATGCCTAATGTGTTCATGAGGTAATGCTGAGTCTGTTCTTTCTCTTGGCTTCCTGTTTTTTATTAAGGAGTGCAAATTTTCTATTCAACTCCATTTCCTCTATAAACTAAGAGAGGCTGGCTGGCCGAGAGGAAGGGAGGGATACACATGGTTATTGTTAATGCATCCTATGGAACATTCTTATTCCAAGAACAGGATATAGCTATGACGTCAATTTAGTCGTGCCTACTAGGCAAGGACAGGAAATGTTTGTGTAAGTCTAGGTACTGCCCAAAGTAGAAAAAACATGGTTTCCTATATTACTGACGTATTGGTTTGTAATTCATGAATTTGTGACACTCCTATTTCTGACAAAACTACTGAATGTATGTCATTTGCCCCAGAGTAATAAGAACCACCCAAGACAGCACTTGTGTCCTGGTCTTTTATTCTCACTCGAGTTCTGTTTCCTGTATGATCACTGTGTCTGGTGACAAAGCAGCTATCTCTATCATCACTGGACCGTGGCCATTCTTGTGATGTTCTTGCAGAATACATATCAATTTGGTATCAGAAGTGCGGATTTGAACTAATCAACTTGTCTTGGTGAGTATGGGTTACATATTTATTTTATTAATATTTATTGAACCTAATAATCATCATAGATAACTTGCTTGTTCAAATTTTCGAACTCGCATTATTTGATTTGATAGTGCAAGAGTTTCTTTTGAATGATTTGATTGTTTAAGTGATGGTGAATGAAAAATAGGATTTTTTACAATCGTCTGGGTAAAGAATAGTGATCCTTTCTCTTTGTTTCCTTGATCAATTGTTGGATGTCCCCGCTGTTAGTGACTCACATTTGAATTGTGTTGTAAAGAGTATTATATTTTAAAAGATTAATACCTTTAAGTTTCCCGCCCCGAGAATTTGGTCTCTATTTACCTGACTACTTGTTATTTCCTATTTGTGCGTGTTCTCCCTGATAGTGTAGTTAAAAAGATTTTAAATAGAATGGAGATTGCTGTTTTGTGATTTGGCTCAGTGAGAATAGAGGAAACTGCGCATTTTTGCGACCCTTTCCCTCTCACCCTTTTAATTGTGCTGGCCCTTCTCCTTCCCCCCTCCACCGCGCCTTTTTTTTGCGATATGGGTGCCAAAAAATCCTCCCATATAGATCCAAAAACAACGGGCAAATTAGATAAGCACTTCAATAAGAAGTTAATGCCCCAAAATGGCCCTGCAGAAGCGACCGCCGATTATGTACAACGTGTTGCTGGCGGATATTTCACCACGCCCTTTATAGATTGTCTCACTGGCTGGACTACAGCCATGCATTCTTTTGATCCATTCCCAAATTCAGGAAGCTTCTCTTCCTATCATATGTCCATGATAAAAGGCTTATGTCTTGGCGACCAGAAAGCTTTCCCATATTTCCAACCTGACTCAAATTGGGATAGAAAATATATGAAGGAATGTGGTAAAGTGTGGATTCACTTGTCCTCTTCATATAACCCCATTTCTAAAACTCCTAAAGATGTATCATGGTCCATAGATAATCCCCCACCTTACAATTCCTCTCCTCCTGCCCTTTCACAACCTACTCCCAAACCCTCTTCCCTTTATCCCAGCCTTGACCCTAAGACTTTGGCAGCTGTGATTACAACTATTGAAACCACTACTAATCCTCTGCCTTCCCCCAAAGCCCTAACACAAAATATAGGTGTTTTAGGTGCTATCGTAGGAATACCCCATATTGAAACAGAATCTGACACAGAACAAGATGAAACTAGCACATATGATTGGCAAAATAAAACCCCTATGTCTAAATTCAGTACATCCTCATTTGTATCCACTTCCAAACCCAACCGTGTAGGATACTCTCCCCAAATGCAATCTTTTATTGATCAATTTGAACCCCAACTTCAGAACAGAATAACTAGGACCCAATCTGGCAAAACTATCAACCCCCCTGCTAGATATCAGATGCCCTATTTAATTGCAGGAAAAAATGTCGTTATTATGCCCCCTGATATAGGAACCTTAAATTCTATAATTAAGGGTTCTCCTAGTCCCAGAATTTCCCCGACTGCGACAACACAATATCTTAAACGGGCGACACGAGGATTGCAATTAACTCAGGAAGATTACAAGTTGATCATTAACGGTGTCATGGGATATGCTGATGACACTGGTTTTGATTGGACTCGTGTTCTCTCACTTCAACCCCCCCATGCTCCTCTAATAGGTGCCCCTATTACACCACAAAATTTGCCTTTACAAACATCGGTCCAGATTGATGATATGTGGACAGAAGTTTGTGTTGAATGGACTCGTAATTATGGAGCTCGACGTTCTATGGTCGCAGCCATTGCATGCAAACAAAATGCCAAAGAATCTGTCACCGAATTCGTCCGCCGGTTCCATAAGAACTGGAAGGAGGATGCCGGCATGACATTAGATGGAGATATGGGTCTCCTCTACACTCAAACTCTCATGGGTAATCTCAGAGATGATACCCAGAGAATTGCTAAACAGGTTATTGATAACTGGCCAACAGTGGTACCTATTGATCTTAATAATAGGCTCCTTGTTAAAGATTCTGCAGGTTGCTTTGACCTGCAGCATTCTAAATATATGTTAGCTGTTTTTAACAGTCCTTCAGGTCCCCCAGGTAATAATGGTCCTCGCCCTAAACGGACTTATTATCGTCCTCAACACCCCACACGTACCCCTGGTACTTGTTTCATTTGTGGTGATCCAAATCACTGGCGTAATGAATGCCCTCATAATCCCAGGAACATTGGCAATACTGCTATGAATCCCCAGCCACGATCTCCAACAAGCAATGCTGTTACCTCTCCTAACAATGCCTGTGATCCACCTCGTCATAAGATTGATTGGCAAAACCAATCAAATGCATGATGTGGCCCAGAGGCATGCTCCATCTCATGTGTTCAGGTTTCAGAAACAGTTGACCATTTGCCCCTAGTGATCCTTAATTTGGAGGATCATAAAACACCATTCCTTGTGGATACAGGTGCTACAAATTCGATGCTTACAATAGAGTGGTGTTTGTGGTCAATTAAACCTGCTGAGATGCCATCTTTGGGGATTAATGGAGTCCTAACAGAAACGTTTGTCACCCCACCCATTGCTATTTCTTCAAATTCTTCTCCTGCCTCTGTGTTTCATTCTTTTCATGTTCTCCCTACCTGTCCTGTTAATTTGTTAGGCAGAGATTTGCTTTCTTTGCTTGCTGTGTCTATTATCTGCATGCCATCTGGATCTTTACATGTGGATTCTCCATTCCTTTCTATTGAAGCTGCTCCCAGCACACTTCATCCTCCAACAGCCCCTCCTCTCTCTCCACCTAACACTTCCTCCCATTCCTTCTCTCCTCTTCACTGTGCTTTCCTTTCAGCACCTGATCTCGAATTGTGTGTACATCCGGATGTATGGGCAATTGACGAATATGATGTGGGTTCTATCTCATGCACACCATATTCTGCAAAATTAAGAGAATTTGCTACTCCTGTCTATCACAAGCAATATAATCTGTCACCTGCTAAAGTTGAAGGAATACGGGAATTCATTCACCACTTCCTTGCTACTGGCATTCTGCGTCCCATTGTAAGTTCGTACAACACTCCTGTAAATCCTGTGCCTAAAGGAGATGGATATCGCTTTACTCAGGATTTCAGATCTCTCAATGAAATCATAATTCCTATTTCTCCAATTGTACCTGACCTCCCAACCCTTCTCACCTCCATACCCCCAGACTCCACACATTTTACAGTCATAGACCTAAAAAATGCCTTTTTTTCTGTCCCAGTACATCCAGATACACAACACATTTTGGCCTTTACATTTGAAGGTAGTCAGTTTTGTTGGTCAGTATTACCTATGGGATTTATTGACAGTCCCGCGACCTTTGCACGTGCATTGCGTGAGACTCTGTTGAGTTACAGTCCGCTAGAAGGCTCCACCTTACTACAGTATGTGGATGACCTCCTCCTTTGTAGCCCCAGCCAAGCTGCATGTCACACTGACTCTGTTGCTCTCCTCAACCATCTACACTAAGAAGGCCACAAGGTGTCCAGAAAAAAGATGCAATTTTGCTCCACCTCTGTTGAATATTTGGGTTTCGTTCTCACTCAGGGATCTCGTGTCCTCTCACCGTCCCGCATTCAGAGCCTGCTCCAGCTCAAGCGTCCTGCCTCCAAAACAGACATGTTGTCCTTTCTAGGGATGGTGAATTTTTTGTCGTCACTGGATACCAGACTGTTCCTATTATGACTCTGTTCTTCGTGCGTCTGCTGCGCGCACAGCTCCGGACCAAATTGTTTGGTCTCCGGACATGGTGTCTGCCTTTGATACGTTAAAGGAACTGTTGGCTACTGCACCAGCACTGGGGCTACCGAACTATAAACTGCCTTTCCACCTCTACTGTAGGGAGGATGGGCGCACAATGGCGGCTGTTCTTGCACAGGTCCACGGGGGGCGCTGCGTCCAACTGCATTTTTGTCAAAAGTCATGCCACCTGTTGTTCAGGGAATGCCAAATTGTCTCCGCTCCTTGGCTGCCTGTGCCATGGCTGTGGAAACAGTTCAGTCCTTAACCCTAGGTACTGACACGATTCTCCATACACAACACAATGTCTTGCATGTACTTCGTAACCTTTCTACCCAGCACATTTCTTCCCAGCGTTTGTCTGGTTATGAAACTGTACTAACGTCTACCTCTAATTTGTCTGTCAAATACTCTTCTGTCACTTCTGGTCCTTGATATATCGGATGAATAAACCCCAAATTAATTTGGTCCTAAAAACTGTTGGAGAGGAGTCTGTACTTGGAAGATATTACTTGGGTCTGATGTCTGGATATACATGTATCTGGGGTCTCGGTCCGGTTATTAATATTATTTATTTTTGTAACTTTATTCTGAATAAAACCTTTAACAGTGTAATTTCATAAGATAATTTAAGAGGTTGTGTTTAGGGGCGGAGTTCAGGGCAGGGTAGGTGGGGCAAATGGTGGCGAGTAACTCTTATGGTCTGGCTAATAGCTTGGGACTTGAAATTTTGAGCCCTGGGTATATTATGACTGAAACTCATATTTAAATTATAAGGCTATTAGACAATTATTTTCTATATATAGATAATAGAATTAGAACTATGCAGTCTCATTATTCATTTTAACAATTTAATAATGTAAAATATAATAAATTAAAAAAAACATAATATAAAATAGTAATAAAATATCATACTTGAAAATGACAGAAATCTCAATGTATCCTTCCTGGTAAAATACTTTATAAATAAAAAATTGTGACATTCAAATTAAATATATAAATATTCAATATTGTTGAGTATTTTATTGAAGTGTTATTTAATTCAATTTCTATATTATTATGTTACAATATAACAAAAATTAAAGCGTGTAAATAACTGATCCTTTTATAACAGGCAAAATAATCATTAGGTATACATTTATTTATATTTAGAATATCCTACTAACCCCTTAAATATACATATTTTATTAATATACAGGGTTATTTAGAGAGATCCGAAATGTCACCGCACGTTTGGTGACCTTTCGTTCCCCGCACTTCGGGGCGATTCGGCGATTCCTAGCTCAATGACCTTGTGGTGAATTCAGCAAGCACCACAAGGCCCCCGTAGTGCAGGGAATACTCGCCGCAAACCCGCAGAACACTCGCCGAACACTCGCTGAACACTCACCAAACACTCACCAAACACTCGCCGAACACTCGCTGAAAACCCACAGAAACTGCCGGAAAAACCAAGCCGAAAACAACAGAAAAATCAGAGCAGCCGCCGATCACAGCGCAGAGCAGCCGTCGGAAAAACACACAGATGAACGGGGTGAAAAAAAAACAGTTTGCTTGAAAGTTTGAAATTTGAAATGCTGTTTTCAAAAAAACTACTGAACAAAAATGTCTGAAATTTACATATAAGATCCAATGAATGATAATAAAAAGGTCTGTTACAGAAAAAAGAAAAAAAACTATAAAAAAAAAGGGAATAATAATTTGACAAAAGTCCCCAAAAATGCCTAAAAGATTCTCAAAAAAAAATATAAGGATAAAGAGACTTTTTACTGCAGAATAAAATGATAAACGGTTTATTAGATATTGGATTAAAACTGGAATATTTTTAACATTGAAACCTATAGGATTCGCCTGAATAAACCTGACGAATTAAACCACCGAACAGCAGGGGACTTCACTGACATTCCTCAGCTGTTCGTTGTTCTCTGAATAGATGAACCATTGCTTCTCTATGGGGGATTTCACTGCCCTCGAACAGGCACCGTACGTGCAGGCAATTCGCCAAAATTTGGCGAATTGCCTACTCTCTGAATAGCCGAATGGCCACAAAATGGTACCGTACACTGAATTTCAGTATCCGGTTACATTTCAGGGCCAAATCGGGTCTCTCTGAATAACCATGTTAATGTTTCTTCTTCAACTATTCCCATGTATTAAATACATGTATCTCCTTAACCCCCAAATGTCTTTCTTCCCCACGTTGCTTCATTCTCTAATACCTACTTTGATTTCCCATTAACTCGAAAAGTGTCTCTCTTCATGTCTTATAAATAAGGAGCGACTGAAAAATACAAACACACAAATACTGTCACAGGCATCAACTGACACTGATAGAGAAACTGACAGGTGGCATGCCAGACAAAGAGAAAGGGAAAAAAGGGGGTTAATGCACTCAGCAAATGATCACATATCGAAGAACTGGTGCTCACATACTTAAAATGGTCCAGGGCTGTCAATTCAAGGAAAAAGCAAAACTAGGCACTCAGGTCCTGTACTGCATGTACTGCATTTGTAGTAACAGAAACCTAGAATAACACAGACATTGACAATGACAGAAACAGACATTAAAATGACAAAGACAGACATGTTGACCAGGGCAGGATTTGCATTTCAGGAGCCATTAGGCACAGAAATGTGGAGCCCCCCTACCCACAAACAAAAAAAAGAAACATGCCAAAATGACTTTTAAAATTTTTGCTTTGGGGGAAACTAAAAATATAAGAAAAAAACATTTTTAAAAACTGTAAACCAGTTTCTCTCTGCGCTCACATCAAAAGAAGGGGTAGAATCTGTTGCCTTAGTTGAGTTAGTGCAGTGGCATTATTTGTTTTATATGTAAAAGCATATTTTGCCTCTGTTGTTGAACAGAGAAAAAAAATAATTTTGCAATTATTGTATTTTTGCACAGAGCCAGACTCTGACTTTTCTAATGACATCTCACTTAACCTGGTGCGGTGTACATTTCAGAGATTCTAAAGCCCACTTGTCTCTCCTCACTGCAATGCCATGGTCTAGGTTCAGATGAAACATCATCAGCTCCACTCTTTCTGGCAGTGTGGGAAATGAGAAGGTGAGTTAGCGCGGCATCACTGTTCACTTTATAATTGTAAACTGAATAACAGTGGTGCATTAGAAAATAAAGCGAAAACATTTTTTTATTTGTGATTTTATTTTTACATAAATCTAACCTGGTTATATTTAGAATCACTAGAAAAGCCATAAGTTGGCCTTTCCAATGACACCTCATATGTCACTCTATCCCTTAGGGTCTAAATGATTGTGAATTGTAAAACAACTTTTTTTCTTTCTTACAGAGCAAGGGCACCCTTGCGGTAGGCACCTGTAGGCACATGCCTACTCTGCCTAGTTATAAATCCGGCCCTGATTCTGACAACACAGACACAATGGCACACAGAGATTAAGTGACATTGACAAATACTAATGTACATGCAAACACATGCACCCATGATACAGAGCCAGAAATCCCTTTCGACCCCCCCCCCACTGACTGAACTATCTCGCTCCTTAAGCATTGCCCAGTGATCCTCTTTTTAGATCCATCTGACGCCTTTGTAGCTCCACTTGGTTCTTTTCCAGCTCAAACTGTCCCTGTACCAGCTACATTGACCCTCTTTCTAGGTCTCCATGACACCTTTCCAACTCCCCATGGATCTTCTTTCTAGTTCCATCTTTACCCTTACCAACTGAAGGAAATGCACTCCATGTTGTATAAAGTTACGGCCAGCAGCTTCAGTATGCCATGTCTGTGAGGCAGCATCTTTAAGGAGGCAGGGATATAACAAATCCCCTCCCAGCCGCTTGCTTGTTTATCTCGCAGTGAATAATCAACTAGGTGGTCACTGGCAGAGGGTGCTTACAATCAGAGAGCCCTTGCAGCTATCAGCTGTGCTAAGCTAATGATAGGAGCGCTTTGCTGCCTGCTCCATAGGACTCCATGAAGGGTTGCACTGCCAGGCTATGAGATTGCGCAGCATCGTGTAGGGAGACTGGGGACTAATTGTGGCCAGAAGCAGTGGATCGGCAGGGCAGATTAACATAGGGGCTGATGGAGCAGCAGCTCCAGGCCCATGCCCCAGAATAGGCCCAGATAAAGGATAACTATGTCTGCATTGATAGGCATTTGGACCCCTGCATCTCCAGCTCCATAGCAGATACAGGATCATGTGAGGTATCCCTGGAAAGGCCAGAGCACCTTTCCAATGATACCAAATATATACCAAAAAAAAAAAATCTTTACACATCGATATTTTTCACTTTTCAATTATAAAGCGAACAATGATGCTGCACAAACTTGCCATCACATTTCTCATGTCACCAACAAATGTGGAGGTGATGGCACAATCCATTTTTTACGAATTGTTACATCAAAAACCTATACCTCTGCACTGCAGCAAAGAGCATTGGGGGGGGCTTTGGACTCCTGCATCACTAATCTTTACACCTCACAGGGTCAAGTGAGGCGTTTTTGAACAGGTCAGAGTCTGACCTTTGCATTAATACCAAACATGACCATGTAAAATCTAAAAGAAAACGAAAAAATATTTATTTATTTTTAGTTCCAAAGTGATGGCATTGTCCATTTGTCACGTATAAAATTAGCAATACCACTGCCATTACTCACCTTCTCATTTCCCATGCTGGGAGCGAGGTCAGCATTTTATACATAGCCATATTATTCATAAATTATCATCCTCCAAAACACAAGGCAAATATTTCTTCTTTTTTTCTTCTTCATTTTTTTGGTTGAAATTGTATAATTTCTCAGAAAAATGCAGTGACAGGATCCCATTTCACTTTTTAAAAAAAAAAAAAAGAATTCCCTATAGAATATATACCCACACATGTTTGGATGATAAAATGGGAAAAAAATATTTTACACTCTTTAAATGATTCAAATCGGAATGAAAGATTAATCACACAGTAACTGCCTGGTTAGATATAGCCGTATCTGCACTATTAAATAGCCGAAAATATGTTTTCATTTCACTACATTCCAAAAAAAGCCCACCAAAATATTCAGCTCCAGGCCCATAGAGATTTTAATCCGGCCCTGCGGATCGGGCCACCGTCCTTGCCATAGAATGAGAAGCGAGTATCTGATTTATTGGGGGGGGGGGTGTTTAGCTGGTGCTAACTGATTCTGCAGAAGCGGAATCAGTCAGCACCAGCTTCTGGGTGCCGGTAAAAAATTGGTTAATTGGTGGTAATTAGAGGTAGGGCTTTGTAATACCTTCCTTATCTTAGCGCTAATTACTGATTGTGCTCCCCATATTAAGCATAGGGAGGACAAAGTACAGTAAGCTTGCATAAATCACAGATTCGCAAACTGATTTTTAACCTTTTAGCGTTAGGAAGGTAATATGGCAGGCACGCGTTAAAAGTCACTTAACCTGAAATTAACGCTTACTCACCCAAATGCTACAGGTAGCGTTCACTAGGGTAAAAGGGCCCTACGAGTTGTGACGAGAGAAATGAGCTGGTCTTTAAAATATTTCAACAGTAAAAATATCACTTTTGGCTTATATTATTACAGCTAACCGTACCCCTAACTTAAGGTCAGGGTGATCATGCTTTGAAAATTCTCTACCACTTCAACCACAAACAGAAAAATGGTTCCAAAAATATTTAATGTCCATGCTAGTCAAAAAGGCTTCGTATTAATTCTCAATGGAGTAATGGAATCTTTGACACTGGCATACACCAATGGTCTCCATAGAACTATAGTACTGGCACATTGTGGATTCAACATATAAACATGTATTGCATTGGAACATCATTATACATATTTAGCAAAAATAGTTGCCATGGCAGCATTGCTGATAAATGGTTAATGAAGTTTAATTTATTCAACAGAAGAACTCATTTGGTTGTCCTTCCGCTTTCGGGATTGCTTCAGAATCTACACTTGATCTTGGAGATAGCAGTCTGTTGGATTCATCAGGCGTATGCCTCGTTAAATATTCTCCCTCAGTCACTTTTGTTTTGGTTGCTGCTGATAAGCTCTCAAATGTGACATAGGATTCCTGTAGATCCTTGGATTTGCGACTCAATCCCTTCTTGCATCGTCTTTTTAATGCACCACAGCAGACCACCAAGGTTAGAGGTACAGCAATAACACAAGCCACGCTAATGACCACCACATTAATCAGCTTTTGAGTTCCACCAGCAGTGACAGCTTCATCTGTTGAAAAGATAATGCATTGTTCCTTCTTGGGTATCAGCCCTTTAACACAAACACAGGCAATGTACTTTGTTTGGGGCATCAAGCCATCGATTGTGATCTTTGTTTTACCAGGCTCCACGTTGATTCTTTTCATGTCTCTCTCTCCAAAAATTGCGTAAAGGACACTAAAAATGGTGCCATTTTTAGCAAGAGGTGCTTTCCATGCCAGAGAAGCACTGTGATCTGTATCGCCTATTACTTTCACTCCTCTCACAAGACGTTCGCTTTCCGGTTGTTTTGTTGGCAAACTGAGTAAGATATTACCCAGTTCTTTGCTGTACGATTTCCCTCCTGTCCCAGAAACTGGATTCATGTTCTGAACTGCATTATTAATTGCACCTTGGTTGCCATTTAACCTAAATTTATGCATGCTTGGGTTCATATCCATTGAAAGATATTTACCTGATAAGGTAAAGAAGAAAGAAGAAATAATAACTCTTTAGCCACCATTTTTCACTCTGTATTGTCAGCTTGTTTAATTCACATACCATTGTCATTAGGCTCATCAGTAGTATTTGAGTTAGTGACTAAAACAGAAATAAAGGCTTCTGTCATCCCCAGCATGTTTCTAGCTTTACATACATACTCCCCAGAATCTTTGTATGACACACTGGGTAAATTAAGGATAGACCAACTCATGCCGTCACTTGATACTTCTTGATGAACTACAAAAGGGAAAAAGAACACAAATAAACAAATACTTATACGTACTCATACTTTAGTACAATCAATATACATTGATCAATATTAGGACGTTAAAAATACTTTAGAGTCAAATTAAAATGCTAACAAAAGAAAGTTTTTTCCAACACTTGCTGGAAAAAACTGTTATAATCGAGCAATAGAATTAAGAATTATAAAAGAGAAAAAAGAACTTTAGTAGCAGAGGCAGAGGGAAGCAGACATGTTGGAGCAGTGAGGGAGTGTGTAAGCCCTGGCTGAAAAGGAGCTGCATAGAGACTCCATTCAGTGTGAAGTAACAGCATCCCTCTCATCTGCTGATCCAGTGTATCAACTGGATTTTTGGAAAATGATAAAGCCTATGTTTTTTTTCTTCAAGAAGATTGTCAACACCAATTTCACGACTGTACCATCTTTGGTTTTTGAAATATAGGTAAACTGATAAAAATATTTACCCCCTTTTTCAATCCCCCTTAACTGGATTCTCTGAAAATGTTAAATTACATGGTTTTTATTTTTCAAGAAAAATCTAAATACCAATTTTCACATATGTAACATTTTTGGTTTTGTAGATATACGTATCCTGTTTAAAATATTTACCCCTTTTTCATCCCTTTTAACAGAATTTGTGAATAATGGAAGAACATATGCTTTTTTATTTTTCAGAAGATTGTAAATACCAATTTTCACGTCTGTAACATCTTCTGGTTTTGAGCTATAGGTATCCTGTTTAAAATATTCATCCCATTTTTCACCCCCTCCACTTGGATTTTTGGAACATGGTAAAGCATGCTATTTTTATGTTTCAAGAATATTGTAAATACCGATTTTCACGTCTGTAACATCTTCTGTTTTTGAGATTTAGCCCAGATAACAAGAATAACTTGCCACAAACTTGTGACACATTTGAATTGTAAGTCTTGTAAACTTGCTGCAAATTTTCAGTGGCAAGTCGTTAACTTGCATAACATTTGCAGCACAAATTCTAGTTGACAATTTTCAATTTATAGCAATTGTGCTTTGAAAGTCTCTTGCAAGAGCAAAGTTGCAATGGTCAGTCTATAGCAAGAGCAAAGTTGCAATGGCAAGTCCATAGCAAGAACTCTGCAACTTTACCAAAAAACCCCCAAAAAACTGTTAGTTTGTAAATGTCACTTATAGGCCCACAAGATAATATTCCCCCTACTTACCAGTTTTTTATTTTAAGCCCCGAACTGCTGTTTGATGTGAGTTTTTGTGTTTTAGGAGTTGATTGATTTAGTGTTTTTTCCATTTCTAAGGTAGCAAGGTGTTTTAATTATCAAATTTCAAGACTGGGTCTGAAAAGTAATTTTAACACTTACATGATTTCTATTAATTTAATGTGTATGCCCAGTCAGGCTTTGGGAAAATTTTTCCTGATATTCTGATAATTAAAAAGACCTTGATAAGGTTAACATGTGAGAGGAAAATCAAGTTAAAACACCACTTGCTTCCTTTTTTCAGTTTTCTCTTTGTGGTTTTGACTGCGGTATTCGTTCAGTCAGCATTTACTTAACCTGCACTTGGCCACAGAAGTGAGAGCCAATTCTTATAATGGTAAAGAGATTGTGGCTTCAATTTAAAATTCAAGTAAATATCAGATTTTTCAACATGGATTTCCATGCATAAACACTCCACACTATCCTAAATCCATATAACAATTGATAATGAATCTATTTCACTGATATAAAACGCAGATTAGCATCACAAGCAGATAAAAGAGAATAGCTCTATGTCTTTCCCCAATAATGCATAACTTTACTATTAATTAATTGCAGTGTCAGGAAAAGATCTTTTATGAATTAAATGCACTAATTAAATATCACCAGTGAGTGGCAATTTAGGCACCGTAAATTAGCTTTCTTGAAAAACATCGGATCGCAGCCCGGTGCCTCAGGGGTTAAAGCCAGGCACCGCTTAAAAGGGGAGACTCTCCCCTTTCAAGTGGTGCCTGGCTTGTAGCGCTGGGACCCCCCAGGACTGCCCTCCCTTTCTGGCTTTGCCGGTGGGTCGCCCGGAAATGACGTCATTGCGCCACTTGGGGAGGCCCATAAAAGAGGCGTCTGACTACCTGGAAGTCAGAACACCGCGGTAGCCCGGGGAGAGAGGTGAGTATCTCTCCCAGGGCTCCCGCAAGTGGATGATGGATGATATTCTTTTTCCTTTTCACTAATGCAGCAGGTTTAATCCTATACTTACAGGGTTATTCAAAAAGAATCAAAAAGTCACCGCACATTCAGTGACTTTTTGGTCTCTACAATTCGGTGCGATTTGGCGATCCCATTTCGGAGACCCTGCAGTGTATTCAGCAAGCACCACAGGGCCGTCGTAGTGCAGGGAAAAGCCGCCGCAAACCCGCCGAACACTCAACGCAAAACCCGGCGAACGCACAACAAAACCCACAAAAACATCTGGATTAACCCTGCCAAACACGATGGAGAAAACCGAGCAGCCACCGATCACAGTGCAGAGCAGCCGCCGGAAAAAGCCGCAGACGAATGGAGTGAAAAAAAAAACCAGTACGCTTGAATGTTTGAAAAGTGAAATGCTGTTTGCAAAGAAACTACAGAACGAAAATGTCTGAAATTTACATATAAGGTCAAATGAATGATAATAAAAAGGGCTGTTATAGAATAAAGAAAAAACGATTAAAGAAAAAACTGAAAAAAAGTTTCCCAAAACCCCCCGAAAAATGCCTAAAAGATCCTAAAAGATCTATACATTAGGAGACTTTTTACTGCAAAATATTATAATCAACGGTTTATTATATATCGAATTAAAACTGGAATATTTTTAACATTGAAGCCTATGGGATTCACCTGAATAAACCTGTCAAATGAAACCCCCGAACAGCAGGGCAATTCGGCAACTTTTCACTGCTGGTTTTTCTTCTATGAATAGATGAAGCATTGCTTCTCTATAGGGATTTCACTGACCTCGAACAAGCAACGAACAGGTCCCGTATGTTCAGGTAATTCGCCAACATTTGGCGAACTGCCTGCTCTCTGGATAGCCGAATGGCTATCTTTTCTCATTCTGCATATTTGCACACTATTTTATGGACATTTAAGACTGACTGATGAAGGCCTTGGTGGCCGAAAAGTGTCTCAGCGATATATATGTCCAACCTTTTATTCTTTATTAATAAATTCACATTTTAACCCTTTACTGGCTGGCTGTGCTTCCACTCCTTGCACATTGCAGCTATCCATGAACCAAGGATTGGCGATCCAAGGGGTCAGAATATTCACTACAAAAGAACCTGATGCCCTTAAAGATAAAGAGCTCCGATAATTGGTGAGTGTTGCTCCTACTGTCTCCACCCTGTGATATACAGTGTTATACTATGGGAGCGCCGTCTCCGTGTTCCTTTTATCTCTCCTAAGTGACCTACACTGAAAAAGAAGGGCAGCGCCACCCTCTATTTGGCCAGAGGCCCATAATCCTAGAGCCAGGACCAAGTGTGGCTCTAGTAAATGTGAGTTTCTGTCTTTACTCAGGAGGAGGGAAAGTGAATTGTTTACTTTTCTGCACTATTGGTCTATTTTTTGTTTCTGCTCTCTTTGAGAGATGTCGAGGACGTAACCGCAAGCACTTTCAGCCCTCAGGAGGATCCCCCAATTTATGAGTATTCCTAGACAACTCTACTACCACTTTTTTGTTTTCTTTTCCCCATTTGCATTATGCACTTTCAATAAACATTTTTTTTCCCCCACGCCATTGATTCCATCACGGTCACCTTATTGACTATTTCTGGCACAGACTATTTTATAGCCATTGTTTGACACTGCCACTTTTTATGTGTTTGATGTTCTTAAATTGCCACCAGGAGGACCATTGTTTTATTCTCACCAATGTGTAGTATTATCAGATACATTGATATAGCCTTCATTTGCTAATTTTACTGATTACTGCACTGTTGGATGCGCTTTATGGATTATTTTTCTGCATAATCCCTGTATGGCACATATTTTGGTTGTTTTATTTGTGCTTTTACCTTTGTTGTTATATCTATTTTAGGCAGCAACACATCTACTCATTTATTTATTTTCTGCATGTTTGCATTGCTGTTTGATTATACCACTTAATTTAATAGGAATTTACAATATTGCACTATTGCACCCTCTTTTTATGAATGGCCAGGAAAGGTAACCGTATGCTGAATTTCAGTGTTCGGTTACCTTTCGGCCACAATTCAGATCTCTTTGAATAACCCTGTTAGAGTTCTCCCCAAGGCTTACTGTCAGTGGACAGTTAAGCCTTTTTTTTCCCTTTTGTTTGTGATCAGTTCCAGCTAAACTTTTTTCAACTGGATCAGCTGATATTTCTAAAAAAAATATTGGCTGTTTATTTTCAGAAAAATGGCTGGTATAATTAAATCAAGTCCTTAGTTTGAATAGAGATATAAATCAGCTTCTTCGTTTTTCTTATTTAACTTGAATTTCTCAAATATTCATACAAAAGGAGTCGATTTTCACATTTTGGGTTGCATCACATGTATAACCTTTGAGAATGTACTACATATTAGTACCACTACAATATAATACAGTAAATGCTACTGTAGATTTAATTTTTGGGTTGGAGTGTCTAATTCTGAATTAGGATTTGTTTTATTTTCTACGTGTTGTAACATTAGAAAGATCAGGGACTAATAAGGGCAACAAAATATGTTTTTACTTACTCTTTCTTGAAAAAGTCGCTACTCACCTGTTCCATTAAATTGATACCCATCACTTCTTCTCCAGTTAAGTTCAGGTATGGGAATACCAATAGTGCCACACTTTAGTAAAACTGCGTTACCGACCAAGGTCTTTAATTTTGCCACAGATGTGTAAATTACTGGACTTTGGCACTTTCTTAACTCCACTTGGCTAAAGAGTACGCCAGAAAGACTTGGTGGAGAGAAGCATTTTAGACGGGGCTCAATGAATGCCACTGAAGGAGAATGAAAGTTTAAGAAATGAACCATTTCATATAAGCTGCAATCACACAGCCATGGATTGTCCTGAAGACCTGTAAACAAAATGTGTCGAGAGGGCATAAGTGATTTGAGAAATTACAAAAAGTGAGAATAAAGCAAGACATCATGGAGGACACGCAATGTGTTTGTAGTCAAGGAAATATGTGCAAGCAGGAAGCTGTTCTTCAACCCCCAAGAAAGTTGGGCAAAGGACAGGAACTGTCCCCCGAAGAGTGGGTGAGATGTCTCAGATTTGATAAAGGCAAATTTAGATGTGCCTCCCTTATGGAAGCTAGAAAAAAAATTGCTCTATCACTGGTACATTACCCCAGACAGAGGAAGGCATGTGACACCGGGCACCTCAGATGTGTGTTGGCGATGCGAATTACAGAGAGGCACCTTCTATCACATATGGTGGACCTGTGAGATGTGAGCAGCATTATGTACAGGATGGCCCCCAGGACGTTGGAAATTACACCTGAATTGTGTTTATTACAGTTGTTTCCCTCCGATCTCTCGATCCCTCTTCGGAAATTGCTGGCCCACATATTGACGGTGGCGATCACTTGTCTGGCATCCCGATGGAGATCCTCGGAGGTACCGGGGATTAAGGAAATCACTGACCGCCTTAATGATCTAAGAGGGCTAGATGGCATTGCTTATTCAGTGGAGGGTCGAGTGAGCACTGAAAGAGATCCATGGTACCTGTGGGAAATAGCGGCGGCTACGATACCCTCCTGAGTTTCTCTTAAAAGGGCTTCTAAACCATGGCTTGATGTATAGGGATATAATTGGAAGAGTGATGCTGTGCGAAAATGTACACTCTCTAGGATATGTTTTCATATTTTGTGATGTGCAATTGTTCCCCCCTCCCTACTTTTTTCCGTATCCCTTTTTGTTTTTAGAAAATACTGAATAAACTTAAAATTGAAAAAAAAAAAAAAGTTGGGCAAAGGTTTTTCTGAAAAGATTAGTGGCTCGTTTCCCTGGCTTTGCATATTTCGATTTTTGATCTTGGAAAAGCAATTAAGAAGTCCAATTTTTATCATTGCACTTTTGTAACAGACTAAAGAATATTTCCTTTCTAGTGCTTAGGACTCTGATAATATCTATATTTGAAGAAACATTCACTACCACGATCATGTTAACGTAATCTTCAAAAGCACTTGCAGGCAGTAGTGTATTTAGGTTTTGTGCTGCCCTAGGCCTGACTGAACTCGTGCACCCCCTAATTTAAATTTGACACACTCCTTCCCATCAAGGCCACACCTCTTCCAGTTTAAACCTCACCCTCTTTAGGCTCCACCTTACCCTCTTAGAGCTCCGCCTCTTCCTCTCTGTATATTAAAAGTGGATACCAAGTGCCTAGTTGTATATTTAGTTGTTATGTATATATCGTTTCAAATGTTGTATCTATTATTTTAAGAGATAATCAAATAAAATTATGAAGTGTTTAAATTCAATCATTTTTACAACGATCAGCCATGCATGTCAAGTATACAGGATCACAGTCACTCTAATTGGTTGAATTAGGTTGGTCTAATTGGTTGAACAATAAAACCCACAGAAATGTGCAGAGCTCCACAGCATTAAAACTCACAGTAAAGTGCAATGTGTACGAGCGTATCACAAAGCTCCCCAGCAATAAAACTCACAGTAAGTGCGGTGTGTATGAGTGTATCACAGAATCCACAGCAATAGTGGTAAAGGCAGTAAACGCAAAATGGTAAAGGCAGTGTCTCTCCTATTTCATGTCCATCTCCCCACCTCCAATTTCTGTCCATTTCAGGCCTATTCATTTCCCACTCTTTTCATTTCATTCTCTCTCCCTCTTTTCATTTCATTCTCTCCCTCTTTTCATTTCATTCCCTCGCCCTCCTTTTAATTTCATTCATTCCCCCCTCTTCATTTAATTTCCAGCCTTTTCATTTCATTCTCTAACCCCTCATTTTAATTTCATTCATCCCCCCTTCTTCATTTAATTTCCAGCCTTTTCATTTCATTCTCTCCCTCTTTTCATTTCATTCATTCCCCCTCTTCATTTCATTCCCCTGCGTTTAATTTCATTCTCCCCCTCATTTCATTCCCCCCGCTTTTAATTTCATTCCCCCTGCGTTTAATGTCATTCCCCCCTCATTTCATTCGCTTGCGTTTAATTTCATTCCCCCCTCATTTCATTCCCCCTGCATTTATTTACATTCCCCCTGCGTTTAATTTCATTCCCCCCCTCATTTCATTCCCCCTGCGTTTAATTTAATTCTCTGGTTCCTCGTCTACGGGATGGCTGAGTCGTGAGAGCCACCGCTGCAGCTGCACGTGATCTCTGATCACGCTGGGAGGAAGTGACATTATAGATCGCTTCCTCCCAGCGCTGCCTGCAGGGTTCACGTCAGGGGAAGGCTGTGGCGTGATGAGGATGCATTACTTGGCGCCGCCGCGTTGTGATGCTTTGGAGCTCAGCGGAGGCCTGGGATTTCAGCTGCGGATTTCACTGAGCGGCGGGGTCACATTTATTGCCACCTCGTCAAAGTGCCGCAAAAGTGCTGCCCTAGGCCTAGGCTTTGTCAGCCTAGGCCAAAATACATCACTGCTTGCAGGTGCCCATGATCAGTTTAACACAGGTCTTAAGCTGAAGCAATGCAAACAAATTTTCCATTATTGCAACATTATGCTACATTTAATTAATCCCTCAGTAAAGCTATCAGTTCATTGTAGAGGGACACTACTGCATTTGGATTTGGTGCAGCAGTATATCATCTGTTGAATCAATACAAAGCAATGTCATAAAATACATTTTGAATGAGTATTTTCTCAAAAAACAGATTAGGTCAGCTGATTATTGAATTAGAAATTGCAAGACAAACTGGCTGGACTTGTTAAAAATCAGTTGCCAACTCAACAGTTTTGACTTAAAATGTCCGTGTTTATTTGATTGGTGAATGCATCTAAAAGGTAACGTAAAAATTTTGGGTAATTTACAAATGAATGAATCAGTAAATTATTGTGTTACCATGACAACCCAAGTTGGCATAAATTCTTACCAAGGATGAGTGTTGAATGGTCACTAGAGAGGTAAGATGAAGAGTAGAGATTTAGCCAAGATGCGATAAGTTCCTGGGGAAGAGTAATTAGTTTATTGCTAGAAAAATCCAGGTATGTAATATTCTTCATGTAACGAGCGGCATCTTTAGGTATAGAAGAGATTTCATTGTTGTGCAAATCTAGCAGTCTTAGGCGAGGGGTGTTGATAAGAGCTTCCCATGGAAAAGTGGTGAGGGCATTGCCATCCAGCCTAAGCTCCTGAAGTTTGGTGAGCCCTCGTAAAGTAATCATGCTAAGGCTCACCACAGAGTTATAAGGCATCCACAAAAACTCTAGGTTGGATAGTAGATGAAAAGCTTCTCCTTGCACTCGTTTTATGGAGGTTTTCTCAATGCGAAGTTTAAAGGTGTCTCCTGGGATGTTAACTGGTGTTGATGTCATCTCTGGGTCATTACAAAGCACAACTCTGTTTAAAAACAAGATGCCAAAAAATGACAGAGACAAACATAATAAAATATTTTAACTATTAATATATATTAGTACAGGTTATGTTAGTGAATCAACTTGGACACATGTAACAAGTTGCACCGGCTGGGTGGAGTAGAGGTAACATCACTGCTCTGCATGGAGAGAGCCTGTGGAATCATGGGTTCGATCCCGTGAGCACCTCTCCAGTAAGTGTCCTTGGGCAAGACACCTAATGGTACATATTCGCCACCCAGGACATACCACCGAAAATCAGGGCCTTTCACTGCCATTTCGGTGTTCAGTGTTCTCTGAATAGATTAACCATTACTTCTCCATGGGGAATTTCACTGCTGTCAAATTGCACCGAACAGCACCATGGCGCTGTCCATGTCCTGTGGTGCTGAATACAACAGACTCAGCACCACGGCCAATGGACATTGCCGAATTTAAGTGAAATATATAGTGAATTGATCAGCAAAAATGAAATCAATTTGTTTTATACCGTTCCATTTTAATTTCGTTTTGGTCCGAATCTATCCATTTTTGTTCCGTTTTCAGATCTTTTCAGACAGAACTGATTCATATTTTGAAAGTGTCCTTGGGCAAGACACCTAACGGTACATATTCGCCACCCAGGACATACTTGAAAACGAGAGAAATCTCAAAGTATCCTTCCTGGTAAAATCCTTTCTCAAAAATATATATATTTTTTTTAAAAATGGTCTAATTGCAAGCGTTACTAACATATACAATGTATTATATGGTGCTGAAACCTATTCAATTCAGTACCAAGGACAGCAGCCCCACGCTGTTTTGGAGCCCTGCGGAGCTGCTATCCATGATGCTAAATATGTTTCAGCACCAAGAATAGCTGCTGTCCTTGGTGCTGAATAGGTTTCAACAGCATACTGTAGAAAGCCCTGGCCGAACACAGCCAGACAGAAAGACAGGAAAAATAATGCCAGTCATAATGTCAGGCAAACATTGGACCATTATCTGATGTTTTAGACTGCAATCCTGTTTGCCATCCATGACTGTCATTGTCCTGTCTTGTCTAGGAATGTTGAACAGACGTATCTGTCGTAGTCTAATTATGTCCCAAATTCTGTGAAGCAGAAGGAGCAATAACATTTTCTAGGGGAAGGTTTTGTGTAAGCAAATGACCTATGTTTTATTGCATAAATATCTGTCCCTGTCTCCAATAAAACCAGTTCTATTTTGACCCTACATGCAGTCTCAATTCATGGTGTGGGAAGCAGCTATATATAGTTGGTTGCTGTCTAAGAAACTGTTGCAAATACAACAGCATGTACTGTATCATAGATAGATGCAATAGGCACCAGAACTGTAGATGGTACTGTTACACTGCAGAATACTGCCTAGGTATGTCTATGGACTTGTTGGTAAAGTTTACAGGAAGGAAGTTGTTTTTCCTGTTGTCTCCTATGATTTCTATTTCATCTATGCTGTTTGCTGCAACTGATGTCTGATAAGTTATGACTTTTTATTGTTGAATAAGTAAAGTAAATGAAGTAAAGCCTGCACTTCTGCAAGTCACTACTGCCTCTTATCCATGCATAACCAACAGAAACCTCCAGATCTACAGTGTGGTCTTATTTCTGGGGGATGCTAGCAAGGATCTTTACGTGTCTTGGTCCTTAAGCTTTGCTTGAGAAAGGTACAGAAGCCTGCTGGGGAGAGCATGGGGGTCTGATAAGGAAGCTGCATTAACAGATGCGACCCATTCGGGGTACTGAGATCTGTTACAAATAAACATTTATATAGATAAATGAGCATAAACAAGTTGGCTTCCTAGAGTCATGCTCCATAGGAAAAAACTGAAAACATGTAATATAAACAGTGTCTTTATTACCTCACTGGTGGCTGCTGATAAAGGGGTTGTCCTAAGGTATTGCCTAACATTTAGGCCTGGGGATATGCCCCGAGAGGAAGGCCCCAGGCCAAACGTTGGGCAATACCCCAGGACAACCCCATTAAGTATGCTTGGAGAATATGACTTTGAACTGCAACTCCCATGATTCGCTGGCCATCTATGACATTTAAAGAATCCTGGGAATTGTAGGCCATCAACATCTGGGAGGCAGAGTTTGACAGCCCTGGTTTAGAGACACTCTAGCTAACTAATAGGCACCCACGGAAAACTACATAATGGTGGTTATTGTGTACTAAAATATTAGGGGAAAATTAGAACTCCTGGATCTTCACACTGTAGGTGAAAGTACAGAAAATAAAGACTTAGCACCCAATTTCAGCCAGGAAGGTAGAAGAAGCAACAGTAGCTTCATGTATAACAAAATTAAGAGAATGGATCAAACCACTGACTGAGTTTCCATTTGTGAATTCCTTATTAAACTATTTATATATTTTATACCTATGGGTAACACTATAAAAATTTTAAAAAGTCAGGAAGCACACATTGTTATGGGGGAATTGGAGAAATTCCCATCAACAAAAAATGTAGGTTAGATGACAAAATTACTGCAGATAGAACATAAACAAGTGTAAGCAGCAATCAGAATTAACAGATGTCTGAACTACGCTCCAATCCTGCTCTCTCTGATCTCTTACTAATTAATAAATTGAGCCAGTGTCATTTTTTAAATTGCCGTAAAGTAATCTGTAATGGGATTACTGGCTGTTGCGTGAGCCTATGACCTGTTCAATCTACAAAATAAAGAGTACTAAGTATAATTAAACATGGATGGGCTTGTCATTAATACCCACTTGGATGCATTAATAAATATTCACAAAGACGTCCTATATGAATTAATCAAACAACATAATAATGATGTCAGAAGAAAATAATGCACTCAACGGCACTCAGCTGCTACCAGGATATACTAAATCTGTGCCTGTGTGTATGTTGGAGGAAGAGAATGATTCAGAGTGTGTGTATGTGTTAGGCCCCGTTCACACTGTGCGATTTGAAAGTCGCGCGACTTTCCGCGCGATTTTCATATTCGCGACATGGTGCGATAATGTCGCGCAACATCGCTGTTTTGTGCGATTTTTGCAAAGCACCACCAATACAAATCGCAAAAGCGCAGACAGCAAATCGCAAAAAAAGGGTCATGTACCAGTGACATGCTTCTGCGACGCGCGACATGCGACATCGCGCGGCAAGATGTGAACAGCTCCATTGAAATGCATTGGAGAAGCTACACAGCGCGACGTCGCGGCAAAATCCGTGCGATAAATCGCACAGTGTGAACGGGGCCTTAGGGGTTGATTCAGAGCCTTTGTGTTTGTGTGTTGGCAGAATGGGTTAAGTCAGTGTCTGTGTCAGTGCTGGGAGTTTTTTTATGAGGGGAGGGGTTAAGTCAATGCCTGTGTGTTGGGGGGAAGAGGTTAATTGAGTGTGTCTGGGGAGGGGGCTTAAACCAGTGTTTTTTTTGTGAGTTGGGGAAAGTGGTTAATTTACAATGTTTGAGGAGGGGTGTTACGTTAGCGCATGTGTGTTGGGGCAGTAATAATTCAGTGTGTGTGAGGTTAAATGAGTGCATGTGTGTGTAACTAGATTACTTGTGCATTACAAATAAAACTACATTATAAAACACATGCTGCTGTTTTTTTTTTAAGTAATTGCATGAACAAAGAAAAAATAAAGTAAGGTTTTGATCTCTTTTTTTCCATTTTGTGTATTTTTCCCATAATGTGAAATCTACCAAAATGCTTTTGTTTATTTAATCTACATTTTTTAACAGTTAATGAGGTGGAGGAGGGAATGTATAGATAATGCGGAATGGATTCTAGTAACTAACTGAGATGAGAGTTGGCAACTGAATGAGATATGACATGGAGTTTAAAAGACTTTCAATCTACCCCCTCCCTGGTGATGTCCTTTGAAAACATGACACACAATACAATGATTTGTGTCAGTGATCGACCAATAGATTCCATTATATGGCCAATGCCACACAGTGAGGACCAAGTGAGGTAAAGATACTGTGGGGGTGGCAGTTACAACAGGACCGGACTGGGACATAAAATAATCCCAGGCATTTAAAAGCACAGCAGCTGGGGGGCGTGGCCGGCTCTGCAAGGGACCAGATGTGCCTCGGTTGAGCTCTGCGGGATTCTCCTGTTTCGTTTTTTTTTTAGCTTGAACTTCTCCACAGATTACCCGATATTGAAGTCCTCGTGGGGCTGGTCACTACGGGGATTTCTCCGGGGCCCGTCTTTGTCCTCCCCTCCGGTGCACAGCTGAGTTTTTCGCTGAGATCTCTTGGCGACTCTGCTCGGCCATTGGCCATTTTGAGGCCTCCCCTTCTGCCCCTAGGCGCATAGCTCTCTATTCCGCCTGTTTCCCTCAGTGACAGGCTGTGGGGATGGAGGGCCTCCATCTTCCGGCCGCACCTGGTGTCCCCTTGGAGAAGATGTCGGGGAACAAACGGAGTGGCGCAGTCTGGAACTACCCTTCGCCAGGGGTATGGAGGCTGCGTTTGCAGCCCTCGAGGCCTGCTTGGCGCAACTGCCGGGGGGGAGGAGAGTCCAATAACAAGAGGATCTTGGAGGCAACTGATGGCTGTGCTGAGAGCTAGCTGGGAGGATGCAGATCTGGTGGAAGAGGAATCAGGGGATACTGTACCTGTTGGACACGTGGATGGCGATCGATGGAGTGTTGATCCGGGAGGTCCTGATCCTACGAAGAGCCTGTCTTCTACGAGGTCAAGGGGGACCCTCGAGCCGCACGTTGAAACTGGGATTTCTGCCTGCTGGACCCCTGTTGTGACGACGATCGCCGAGTCAACTTCCGAGACACCACTCTTGAAGTCTGCATGGCCGGTGCTGATCGGGACTGAGGGCCTCAGCACTGAGAGGAGGCAGTGCTGGCCTTGGTCCTGGGTTAGAGCCGGTACAGTGTATGCTGGGACCTGGAGTCTGATGGACTGCCGTGCCCTGAGTACCAGCTGTGGGTCTGGAGGGGGCTACCATCCCATGTTTCCGCTGGATACAAGCTAAGGGGGCCGTTCTAGGCTCGCTTGCCTGCTGTTTCCCGACCACGATGTACCCAGCCCTGTATTGGCGCCAACACGTTGCTGAGTTATTTACCCCAGGTAAAGAAAATGTTTCTACTGTCAATATTGTTGTTGTATAACACGTCGCTGAGTTATTTACCCCAGGTAAAGAAAAGGTTTCTACTGTCATTATTGTTGTTGTATATGTTGGGGCCGAATATGTCTTTTGCTCCACATTTTTTTCTTCTGTTTTTATTGAAGGACTTTCGCGCCGTTTATATTACATTTTTTTTTAAGACACTTTTCGTTTTTTCTGCTGCGCTTCGTTTATTTTTATTTTTTTGCCCGTTGTGTGATATGTATGTCCCCGGCTGGGGATGTCCTAGCAGTGACTCTTTATTTTCTTTTTATTCTGAGACAATTAAGATGACTATATTTGCGTAGCTGTTGTTTTTTGCGACTGCATTTTCTTTTGTTTGATATTTTTCTTACGCTGTGTTATTCTAGATGGCTTTATTTGGCCCTGCGAGGCCCTCATTTCAAGTTTGATATCTTGACGGCAGGTGATTATATAAAGCTTGTGGAATATTAGCTTGGTCTAATTGAGCTTGGGAAGCCTTCTAAGTGAAGTCTTCAAAGTGAGCACTTACAGGAGATCTTCTGGTGAGTGATTTAGATTTTTGTTTCAAACAGATCTTTTCTATTCATCTTAAGGTTTCAAGTTAGGTCTGGTGAGTAAATTAGGTTAGGCTGGTGACTCATTTTCATACTGATTAGCATACAATTGGAATCAATTGGGTGGTATTTGCTTCAGGTTTAGCTTGTCCACTCCTTGCTGGGGGAGGTGTTCTTAGGTGATTATATAAAGCTTGTGGAATATTAGCTTGGTCTAATTGAGCTTGGAAGCCTTCTAAGTGAAGTCTTTAAAGTGAGCACTTACAGGAGATCTTCTGGTGAGTGATTTAGATTTTTGTTTCAAACAGATCTTTTCTATTCATCTTAAGGTTTCAAGTTAGGTCTGGTGAGTAAATTAGGTTAGGCTGGTGACTCATTTTCATACTGATTAGCATACAATTGGAATCAATTGGGTGGTATTTGCTTCAGGTTTAGCTTGTCCACTCCTTGCTGCGGGAGGTGTTCTTAGGTGATTATATAAAGCTTGTGGAATATTAGCTTGGTCTAATTGAGCTTGGAAGCCTTCTAAGTGAAGTCTTCAAAGTAAGCACTTACAGGAGATCTTCTGGTGAGTGATTTAGATTTTTGTTTCAAACAGATCTTTTCTATTCATCTTAAGGTTTCAAGTTAGGTCTGGTGAGTAAATTAGGTTAGGCTGGTGACTCATTTTCATACTGATTAGCATACAATTGGAATCAATTGGGTGGTATTTGCTTCAGGTTTAGCTTGTCCACTCCTTGCTGGGGGAGGTGTTCTTAGGTGATTATATAAAGCTTGTGGAATATTAGCTTGGTCTAATTGAGCTTGGGAAGCCTTCTAAGTGAAGTCTTCAAAGTGAGCACTTACAGGAGATCTTCTGGTGAGTGATTTAGATTTTTGTTTCAAACAGATCTTTTCTATTCATCTTAAGGTTTTCAAATTAGGTCTGGTGAGTAAATTAGGTTAGGCTGGTGACTCATTTTCATACTGATTAGCATACAATTGGAATCAATTGGGTGGTATTTGCTTCAGGTTTAGCTTGTCCACTCTTTGCTGGGGGAGGTGTTCTTAGGTGATTATATAAAGCTTGTGGAATATTAGCTTGGTCTAATTGAGCTTGGGAAGCCTTCTAAGTGAAGTCTTCAAAGTGAGCACTTACAGGAGATCTTCTGGTGAGTGATTTAGATTTTTGTTTCAAACAGATCTTTTCTATTCATCTTAAGGTTTCAAGTTAGGTCTGGTGAGTAAATTAGGTTAGGCTGGTGACTCATTTTCATACTGATTAGCATACAATTGGAATCAATGGTGGTGGTATTTGCTTCAGGTTTAGCTTGTCCACTCCTTGCTGGGGGAGGTGTTCTTAGGTGATTATATAAAGCTTGTGGAATATTAGCTTGGTCTAATTGAGCTTGGAAGCCTTCTAAGTGAAGTCTTCAAAGTGAGCACTTACAGGAGATCTTCTGGTGAGTGATTTAGATTTTTGTTTCAAACAGATCTTTTCTATTCATCTTAAGGTTTCAAGTTAGGTCTGGTGAGTAAATTAGGTTAGGCTGGTGACTCATTTTCATACTGATTAGCATACAATTGGAATCAATTGGGTGGTATTTGCTTCAGGTTTAGCTTGTCTACTCCTTGCTGAGGGAGGTGTTCTTAGGTGATTATATAAAGCTTGTGGAATATTAGCTTGGTCTAATTGAGCTTAGGAAGCCTTCTAAGTGAAGTCTTCAAAGTGAGCACTTACAGGAGATCTTCTGGTGAGTGATTTAGATTTTTGTTTCAAACAGATCTTTTCTATTCATCTTAAGGTTTCAAGTTAGGTCTGGTGAGTAAATTAGGTTAGGCTGGTGACTCATTTTCATACTGATTAGCATACAATTGGAATCAATTGGGTGGTATTTGCTTCAGGTTTAGCTTGTCCACTCCTTGCTGGGGGAGGTGTTCTTAGGTGATTATATAAAGCTTGTGGAATATTAGCTTGGTCTAATTGAGCTTGGAAGCCTTCTAAGTGAAGTCTTCAAAGTGAGCACTTACAGGAGATCTTCTGGTGAGTAATTAGATTTTTGTTTCAAACAGATCTTTTCTATTCATCTTAAGGTTTCAAGTTAGGTCTGGTGAGTAAATTAGGTTAGGCTGGTGACTCATTTTCATACTGATTAGCATACAATTGGAATCAATGGGTGGTATTGCTTCAGGTTTAGCTTGTCCACTCCTTGCTGGGGGAGGTGTTCTTAGGTGATTATATAAAGCTTGTGGAATATTAGCTTGGTCTAATTGAGCTTGGGAAGCCTTCTAAGTGAAATCTTCAAAGTGAGCACTTACAGCAGATCTTCTGGTGAGTGATTTAGATTTTTGTTTCAAACAGATCTTTTCTATTCATCTTAAGGTTTCAAGTTAGGTCTGGTGATTAAATTAGGTTAGGCTGGTGACTCATTTTCATACTGATTAGCATACAATTGGAATCAATTGGGTGGTATTTGCTTCAGGTTTAGCTTGTCCACTCCTTGCTGGGGGAGGTGTTCTTAGGTGATTATATAAAGCTTGTGGAATATTAGCTTGGTCTAATTGAGCTTAGGAAGCCTTCTAAGTGAAGTCTTCAAAGTGAGCACTTACAGCAGATCTTCTGGTGAGTGATTTAGATTTTTGTTTCAAACAGATCTTTTCTATTCATCTTAAGGTTTCAAGTTAGGTCTGTGAGTAAATTAGGTTAGGCTTCTGGACTCATTTTCATACTGATTAGCATACAATTGGAATCAATGGGGTGTATTTGCTTCAGGTTTAGCTTGTCCACTCCTTGCTGGGGGAGGTGTTCTTAGGTGATTATATAAAGCTTGTGGAATATTAGCTTGGTCTATTGAGCTTAGGAAGCCTTCTAAGTGAAGTCTTCAAAGTGAGCACTTACAAGAGATCTTCTGGTGAGTGATTTAGATTTTTGTTTCAAACAGATCTTTTCTATTCATCTTAAGGTTTCAAGTTAGGTCTGGTGAGTAAATTAGGTTAGGCTGGTGACTCATTTTCATACTGATTAGCATACAATTGGAATCAATTGGGTGGTATTTGCTTCAGGTTTAGCTTGTCCACTCTTGCTGGGGAGGTAGTTCTTAGGTGATTATATAAAGCTTGTGGAATATTAGCTTGGTCTAATTGAGCTTAGGAAGCCTTCTAAGTGAAGTCTTCAAAGTGAGCACTTACAGGAGATCTTCTGGTGAGTGATTTAGATTTTTGTTTCAAACAGATCTTTTCTATTCATCTTAAGGTTTCAAGTTAGGTCTGGTGAGTAAATTAGATTAGGCTGGTGACTCATTTTCATACTGATTAGCATACAATTGGAATCAATTGGGTGGTATTTGCTTCAGGTTTAGCTTGTCCACTCCTTGCTGGGGGAGGTGTTCATAGGTGATTATATAAGCTTGTGGAATATTAGCTTGGTCTAATTGAGCTTGGGAAGCCTTCTAAGTGAAGTCTTCAAAGTGAGCACTTACAGGAGATCTTCTGGTGAGTGATTTAGATTTTTTTTTTCAAACAGATCTTTTCTATTCATCTTAAGGTTTCAAGTTAGGTCTGGTGAGTAAATTAGGTTAGGCTGGTGACTCATTTTCATACTGATTAGCATACAATTGGAATCAATTGAGTGGTATTTGCTTCAGGTTTAGCTTGTCCACTCCTTGCTGGGGGAGGTGTTCTTAGGTGATTATATAAAGCTTGTGGAATATTAGCTTGGTCTAATTGAGCTTGGGAAGCCTTCTAAGTGAAGTCTTCAAAGTGAGCACTTACAGGAGATCTTCTGGTGAGTGATTTAGATTTTTGTTTCAAACAGATCTTTTCTATTCATCTTAAGGTTTCAAGTTAGGTCTGGTGAGTAAATTAGGTTAGGCTGGTGACTCATTTTCATACTGATTAGCATACAATTGGAATCAATTGGGTGGTATTTGCTTCAGGTTTAGCTTGTCCACTCCTTGCTGGGGGAGGTGTTCTTAGGTGATTATATAAAGCTTGTGGAATATTAGCTTGGTCTAATTGAGCTTGGGAAGCCTTCTAAGTGAAGTCTTCAAAGTGAGCACTTACAGGAGATCTTCTGGTGAGTAATTTAGATTTTTTTTCTAAACAGATCTTTTCTATTCATCTTAAGGTTTCAAGTTAGGTCTGGTGAGTAAATTAGGTTAGGCTGGTGACTCATTTTCATACTGATTAGCATACAATTGGAATCAATTGGGTGGTATTTGCTTCAGGTTTAGCTTGTCCACTCCTTGCTGGGGGAGGTGTTCTTAGGTGATTATATAAAGCTTGTGGAATATTAGCTTGGTCTAATTGAGCTTGGGAAGCCTTCTAAGTGAAATCTTCAAAGTGAGCACTTACAGCAGATCTTCTGGTGAGTGATTTAGATTTTTGTTTTCAAACCAGATCTTTTCTATTCATCTTAAGGTTTCAAGTTAGGTCTGGTGATTAAATTAGGTTAGGCTGGTGACTCATTTTCATACTGATTAGCATACAATTGGAATCAATTGGGTGGTATTTGCTTCAGGTTAGCTTGTCCACTCCTTGCTGGGGGAGGTGTTCTTAGGTGATTATATAAAGCTTGTGGAATATTAGCTTGGTCTAATTGAGCTTAGGAAGCCTTCTAAGTGAAGTCTTCAAAGTGAGCACTTACAGGCAGATCTTCTGGTGAGTGATTTAGATTTTTGTTTCAAACAGATCTTTTCTATTCATCTTAAGGTTTCAAGTTAGGTCTTGGTGAGTAAATTAGGTTAGGCTGGTGACTCATTTTCATACTGATTAGCATACAATTGGAATCAATTGGGTGGTATTTGCTTCAGGTTTAGCTTGTCCACTCCTTGCTGGGGGAGGTGTTCTTAGGTGATTATATAAAGCTTGTGGAATATTAGCTTGGTCTAATTGAGCTTGGGAAGCCTTCTAAGTGAAGTCTTCAAAGTGAGCACTTACAGGAGATCTTCTGGAGATACTCTGGAGGTAGTCTGAGGTTAGACAGGAGGTAGAAAACCTACAAAAAGGTAAGATTTGCTGGTTTTTAAATCCATTCTTTTATAATGGCAGGCTTGGTCCAGTGTAAGAGCTGTCATGCATTTGTTTTTAGATCCAATTTTGGAGGTTTGGAGTGTGCCTGATATGTAGGCAGCTCTCTTTATTGCAGCAGGAAATTGCCTGTTTGAAGTCTGAGATTTGTAAATTATCTGTTAGAGAAACTCAGGCTATGACTGTTAGTAAGCCACTGCCACAGAGGCCTCCTAGGAGCGGCAGATGGACTACTGTAGGATCTGGTAGACTTAGAGTTGTGGATAGAAGGCATGTCCCACAATCTGTGGCTCTCTTCTTAATTCTTTTGAGGCACTTTCAGAGTGTAGTGATAAGACGGATGTAGACTCAGACACCATAGTTGAGGAACCACCATCCACTATGCCTAAGGTATGCAGCACTGCAACCAAGGACAAAAATGAAAAGGTGGGACTTGATGAAGGCAATTGTTGCTGGTGATTCTATCATAAGAGGTGTTGAGCTGGAGAGTAGTGGTTGGTGAGATGTCTTCCTGGGGCTACTGCTCGTAGAGACAAGAGACGTATTCTCAATATTGTCAAACAAGCAAAGCAACAAGGGGAAGTGGATGTTCTAGTCCATCTAGGGACAAATGACTTGGCTAGCAATGAGGTTTCTGAGATTAAGGAAGATTTTTGTGTTCTTGGAGGGGAAATACAGCAGATTGCGTCCACTGTGTCATTCTCTGAAGTTTTGCCTGTGCATAACATTCAAGATAGGCAGATGCGCAATAGGGAATTCAATTTGTGCTTCGGGAATGGTGTCGGGAGCAAGGATTTGGCTTTGTGTCCCATGATAGCTCTAATTGGAGCAGAAAGGAACTGTATAAAAAAGATGGTTTGCATCTTACTCATAGGGGAACATATGTTCTCAGTGAGAAGTTCAAAGGTTTCGCAAAGAAATATTTAAACTAGGAGGGGGGGACAAAAGGGTAAAAAACAATCTGCCCGATTGTCCCCCAAAAACTAAATCGGAGGGTGCAAGCAACATGCGATGTAAAAAATGACAAGCTCAGAGTCGTGTCTACAAATGCTCGCAGTTTAGTCAATAAAATCAATGAACTAGAGGCAATGATGGCAGCTGAAAAAGTAGATTTAGTGGCGGTTACTGAGACATGGTTCAGTGAGAAAAATACCTGGGACATAACAATTCCGGGGTACACTTTATATAGAAAAGACAGAGAAGGTAGGAAAGGAGGAGGAGTGGCCCTGTATGTGAAAAACAACATAAAAACGAACCAAATAAAAGTGAGCGAGGTGAACATAGAGTCAGTTTGGGTTACGCTAACATTTGGCAATCATACAGTAGCTCGTGTAGGTGTGATCTATAGACCCCCTGGACAAGCAGAAGAACTAGATAATCTGCTGGTTGAGGAAATAGCCAAAATGGCAATGAAGGAGGAAGTTATTATCATGGGGGACTTTAATCTTCCTGATGTGAACTGGAAAACCAAAACAGCTGGGTGCACCAGGAGTACAAATATTCTAAACTCACCTACTGGGATTATCTCTAACACAAGTAGTTGAGGAGCCGACCCCGTAAGAGGCCATATTGGATTTAATACTCACAAATGGAGGTTTGGTATCAGACGTTGTTGTAGGTGAAAATTTGGGATCTAGTGATCACCAGTCAGTATGGTTTAATATAACAACAGGGATGGAGCCGCACCACACAAGAACGAAAGTTTTAGACTTTAAAAAAACTGATTTTTCTAAAATGAGATTTTGTGTGAAGGAGTCATTATCAGACTGGAGGAGTTTAAAGGGAGTCCAGGAGAAATGGATTATTTAAAGGAAGCATTATTGAAGGCCACAGGAAATTGCATTCGGCTTGTTAGCAAAAACAAAAAAGGGAAGAAACCACTGTGGTACTCTGCAGAAGTGGCCAAAATAGTGAAGAACAAAAAGATAGCATTCAATAATTATAAAACAACTCAGAGTGAAGAAGATAGGCAAACCTATAAGATTAGGCAGAAAGAGGCAAAGCAATTTATAAGAGCTTTCAAAGCACACGCAGAAGAGAAAATAGCTCAGTCAGTAAAAAAGGGGGACAAAACATTTTTTAGATACATAAACGAGAAAAGAAAAGTAAAACAAGGATTAGTTAGATTAAAAACAAAGGAAGGAAGGTATGTAGAAGAGGATAAAGGTCTCGCTGACTGCCTCAATGAATATTTTTGTTCAGTCTTTGCAGAAGAAAAGGAAGGAAAGGGACCTCAGTTAGGAGAGAACACTAAAGAGACATTTACATATCAGTTTACAGAGGAGGAGGTTCTACAGCAGCTGTCTAAAGTAAAGACAAATAAGTCAATGGGGCCTGATGGGATCCACCCTAAATTATTAAAAGAGCTCAGTGATGTAATAGCAAAACCATTAACAGATTTATTTAACCAATCCTTGTTAACGGGAGTCGTCCCAGAAGACTGGAATTAGCAAATGTTGTGCCCATTTACAAAGAAGTAGTAGGGAGGAATCGGGGAACTATAGGCCAGTTAGTCTTATGTCAGTAGTGGGGAAATTAATGGAAACCATGTTAAAGGAAAGGATTGTTGAACATCTAAAAACACATAGATTACAGGATCAGAAACAACATGGGTTTACCTCAGGGAGATCATGCCAAACTAATCTTATTGATTTTTTTGATTGGGTAACAAAAATAATAGACACAGGTGGTGCAGTAGACATTGCTTATTTAGATTTCAGTAAGGCTTTTGATACTGTTCCGCATAGAAGGCTTATCAATAAATTGCAATCTTTGAGTTTAGATTCCAATATTGTTGACTGGATTAGGCAGTGGCTGAGTGACAGACAACAGAGGGTTGTGGTAAATGGAGTTTATTCGGCACAAGGTCTTGTTACCAGTGGGGTACCTCAGGGGTCAGTACTTGGACCCATTCTCTTTTAATATTTATATTAGTGATATTGCAGAAGGTATTAATGGAAAAGTATGTCTTTTTGCTGATGACACAAAGATTTGCAACAGGGTTGACGTTCCTGGAGGGATCAGCCAAATGACAAATGATTTAGGTAAACTAAAAAAATGGTCGGAGTTGTGGCAATTGAGTTTTAATGTGGATAAGTGCAAGATAATGCACCTGGGACGTAAAAACCCAAGGGCTGAATATAGAATATTTGATACAGTCCTAACCTCAACATCTGAGGAAAGGGATTTAGGGGTCATTATTTCAGAGGATCTAAGGGTAAGTAGTCAATGTAATAGAGCAGCAGGAAATGCTAGCAGAATGCTTGGTTGTGTAGGGAGAGGTATTAGCAGTAGGAAAAGGGAAGTGCTCATGCCACTGTACAGAGCACTGGTGAGACCTCACTTGGAGTACTGTGTGCAGTACTGGAGACCATATCTCCAGAAGGATATAGAAGAATGGGAGAAGTCTAGAGAAGGGAGAGAAGGTGTACTGGTTGAGACATACAAGAGAGAGTTCAGAAGGGCTACTAAAATGGTGTACGGCTTGAAAGGAGAAAAGTTACCAGAAAGGCTTAATGATCTTAACATGTACAGCTTGGAAAAAAGACGAGACAGAGGAGATATGATAGAAACATTTAAATACGTAAAGGGAATCCACAAGGTAGAGGAAGGGAGTATATTTAAAAGGAAACAAAATAGCAAAACAAGAGGACATAGTCTTAGATTAGAGGGGCAAAGGTTTAAAAGTAACATCAGGAAGCATTATTTTACTGAGAGGGTGGTGGATACATGGAACAGTCTTCCAGTAGAAGTGGTAGAGGCCAAAACAGTAATTGAATTTAAGCAAGCATGGGATAGGCATAAGGCTATCCTAAACAAAAGATAAATCCAGGTTAAGTATCCATGTAATTGGGCAGACTAGATGGGCCGAAAGGTTCTTATCTGCCGACATTTTTCTATGTTTCTATGTTTCTATGTTTTACAAACTAAAAATTGTAAATTTTTAAAAAAAAGCACAGCAGCCCATTTTTAATTTTTTGGGTTTTTATGAGAGACACACATGCTGTAATTTTACACAAACTTACAGACACACTCACAAACCATATATTCCCTCTGTGCACACATTTCCGGAACACACACACACAGGAAGATCACACATACACAGATCACACACAGGCAGAGCTCTCACACATACACACTCACACACGCAGATCACTCTCACACTAGAGATGGAAGTTCAGTTCTTCCAGATGAATTGATTCATTCGGACGGTTCGATACAATGAACCGATTCATCAGTTCACTGAAGAGCCGAGAATCAGGTACTGGAGATGAATCATGATTCACCAAATACTCTAATTCACTCTGCACAGCTCTGGGAGACTGGGAGGAGCTGCCTGTTTCCAGCAGTCACTCTCTCCTGCATTGAATCAATTGGAGGACAGTGGCAACCTCTACTGTAATAAAATACACAATTACACTGTCACTCTCACTGAAATAAAATGTTTAAGCAGCATTAATGTTTACTGTTTTCTGTAAATTAAATAAATAAAAATAATAATAATAAATGAATTGCGAAATGGGAAAGATTTCACATTATCCCCCTTCCCCCAAAATTGACCCCCTCCCACTGCAAATAACCCATTAATCTACCTGTTATTATAGGTGTAGTACTAGTAATATATTTTATATAATATATTTGTATTTGCGGTTCACAGGTGGCTGGCTGGGCGGCTCAAGCACTACAGCGTGCATGTGCCTAACAAGCACGCTGCATTGGTGCCGCCCTCCAGTCACGTGTGTGACGCATGTCTATCGTTGATAATGAATCAGATCCAATCCAATAATGAATCAGATCTGATCCGATCAATGAATTGGATCCGATCTGAAATTAACGCATTGAAACCTGTGGGGGAAAAGCCTGTGGGGAAATATTACTGCAAAAATCCTGAAAAATGCCAAAAAACTAAATAAACAAGATGGCTTATTGCTGCAAGTGAGAAAAATAAACAGTTTAAGGAATATTTAATAAAAACACAAATATTATTTTACTTTGAAACCTATGGGGAAAAAAGCCTAGTTTCTTTAAAAAAAAGTTAGGAAACCTAAAATTTTGCACAAAAAATCCCGAAAAATGTCAAAAATTATAAAAAATGCATAAACAAAATGGCTTATTTCTGCAAGTTAAAAGACCAAACAGTTTAAGAAATATTTGATAAAAACTGGGATTTTTGTAACATTAAATCCTATAGGTGAATCCTATAAATTGCAATGTTAAAAAAATTTCTGTTTTTATTACTTTGAACTCATTTTGTTCCATTTTTTTTCATTTTTTTAAAAGTCTGGAAATAGCCTAGTTCCTGAGAATGCCTTTAGTGACTTCCCTGCATTTGGGGAACTGTATATAAAATTCACAATACAGCGTGTGCTGGCAAAGGTGTTCAGGAGTATTCTGTCTGTATTTTTTCATCTTTTAGTTTGGACAAAGCAAGCTGGTTTGTGGAGGATGTGGTTCCCTCTGACGCCATTACGGCTAGCATCTAGGTCAGCTCGTGCAGTCTGCATCTGCATAACACAATATTTATAATGGGCAATATAACGCGGTTCCACTGGGTGGGCATAAAAATTTAATAAATTTCCCTATTTTCTCTCTTAAAAGGTACACATGATATTTCACAAATGGTGGACCCTATCACCTGGTGTGAGCTAAAACACAATCACTAACAGAAAATCTAGTGCGAGTCGCTAAAAGTTAGCGCCTGATGACCCACCAACAGATCACTTTGTCCGTGGTAGTCCGTGTACAAGGTCATTTAGCTCACACTAGGAAAAAGCTAGGACTCGGGCTGAGACCCAGTGCCTGGCCATACCTATCCTCTGCCCTCACAAGCTTGTATAAGTATGAGCACATCCAGCAAAGAGCCCTAACAGCCCTGCAATATTAGAATCCTCAAAGGTGGCTATATCCTCCATGTTTATATGCACACATACACTATATTGCCAAAAGTATTCGCTCACCCATTGTCGGGTATATTACAGAAAGAGAAAATTAAAATGGATGTCTGTAGCCATCTTATTTTAAATAGAAAGACTTTTCTTTTTCAAATTTTCCCTAGTTTTAGAAATGAACAGAGATTTTTTTTTAAAATGGTTCATGGCTAGGTTAAATCTTATTTTTTTCTAGAAATATCAGACATGAGGGAACCTTAAAATGTCTTTATTTGATATAATGCCCAAGCTAAGTGTTAGATGTGTTATAATTAAATTTATTGGCCTGTCTTAAGTTTTTAAAACAAAAAGATATTTTGTCTTTGGGTATAGGAAAATTGGTAAATAGTATAATTATTGAAGAATAGATTCTGTTGATTTTAGCCAGAGAAAGGAATTCAACTGATAAAGAGACCCAGTAAAATTTTGAGAGTAGTAGGGATATAAATTTGATTCTGGTATGAGAGACATAATGTCTACACTGAGAGAGAAGGTCTTTGTGTGTAGATTGACCTCGTGACATGAGATAAGACATATAAAATTAAATGGTGGAATTAATTAAGAAGTGCAATACTGCCCTCTAGAGGATAGTAAATATTATATTTAATATAATAAAAATATTGCCAGTGACGTCAAATTGACTATAATTGAAACCGCACTGTTGGTAGCAGACCATTCGAGGCATTCCCATAGAAGTCAGGACATGAGGGATTCAGAGACTTACACACATCGCTAGCAGACCATCCCAGGACGATGCACTCAAGACTCACACCAAATCTCTGACTCACATGCATTGATTATCTGATATTGATAATTTCCACATATTCCAAAAACAATATTACATAAAGAATATTTCAAGGCAGTAACTCATCAAAATCCAGATTGGAGAGGTAATGTATGAGAGCTATTTAAATTAAGGAATTAATGTAATTATATATATTTGTAGTATTTTTGGCAACAGATAGACTGAGATTTCTCAGATTTTGGTTAGCTCCAGAATCTAAATATTTATATTCTGCAGATAGAGATATGAAGAAGTGGACATAAGGATTTATCCTAAAAGAAACTGTTTTAAGATTGATATACCGATATATATTGAATTTGTAAATTACCTTGATTCAAATTAATAAGCAAGGAATTATATAACTACAAAATAAAAAGTAAAAGATTAGAAATTTAATTCTCGAGATTAGGGGAGGATACACTAAATAAGTTTTTATTACTTATTATTCTAAATTAGCTCATCTTTTGTTGATCCACGTAGTATAAAGAGATATATATATCTCTATAAGATCTAGCTTGTTAAACATTGGTTGCTGGGAAATACATGTTTCGTTAAGCAGAAATGTTTATTAACCATTTTGTGTATTAGTTACTAACTGATAAGGTAAATGATATTAATCATATATGCAGTTACTAACAGGAGATACATATATTGTGAAGCTAATTGTTTTATGTGCTGATGGATTGTGGTTTATAAATCTTTGATTATGATATGAGATTTGAAACTTTTTTGTATACGTAATAAATATATATATGTTTTTATCCGATTATTGATTATTGTATTCTTCAAAGCAAAACACAGACAATTAAAAGAATTTAGGAAAATTTCTAGGAAATATAAACGATTGATATTTGTGTCTCGTATAAAGTTTCTTATTGAATAATAATCCCTTCCATATTGGAGGCTAGCTGCTGGGATAAATCCAATATATGACATGTTGTAGTCACGTGCAGAGATAATAATCCCTGACACCATCCATATGCGAGTCAAGGCAGGTGAGCGAATACTTTTGGCAATATAGTGTATATTAATTAAGGGTGATGGGCATTGATTGATAAATGCCAACCAACAGCATGTAGAATCACTACAATGCATTTAATAGATCCAAAAGAAAGGCCAGGAGAGCGACAATTATTTCCCTGCTGCAGCATATAAATAATACATGTTTCGAGGCAAGACTTATCCATGTGTCCCTTTAAACATGGTCCAAATGGTCACCCTAATAATCAACCGCTTACATACTATGAATAACCCCCAGCATAAAATTTATAATTTATCTAATATATCAGAATTAGGATATATGTGGATAAAGGATACAATTCTATCATAATATAGTCTACTGCAACAGCAATGACACTGCTGACCTGATCCATTACTAAGAGAACAGCTAGTGCTGCATTAATTTCAATTGCCTGTTAATTTTGGTCATGGGCCTGTTTTTGGTGTTTTTTTTAGCATTACCACCAGAGTTGAGCAGTAGGTAAAATTTTGCAATTAGCATCTGCATTGGAAATTGAATTTAGGGTGATCTACTCCGAGAAATAATAAATAAATATTTGAATGAAACCCTCAAATAGCCATGTAACAATAGGTAACTGCTGCAACTAAATGTCAGTAAAGAGCAAAATAGTCTGTGTTTAAAAAACATATGCTCTGGCCAGGAAGTGACACAGGCCAGCTACCCTTCTTCCAGGTAGGTCACATGACATTCAGCTAGCCACTACTTTCCACTCATGTGGGTGAGACAAGACTGTAGCCAACCTCCTATAGATTCATTCCAGAGAAACACAGGAAGTGAAGGACAGATTGCTGTAGGTGGAGGAAGGGAAACACATGCACTGAGCAAGTGATGTGAATGGTAAACTGCTGCTTCTTAATCCTTTTTGCATTTAAAGATCACCTATGCATGTCTTTTATTTTCTTGCTAAATGTCCAGAATTTAGTTTATTATTTTCTTATGTTTAATCTCTGGGGAGAGCTGTCATTAATTATTTATAACTCACGGACCATGAGGTTATACACTGAGTGACCAGATTATTATGACCACCCCATCAGTACTTCGTTGGGCCACCTTTTGCCTTCAATACTGCGGCAATTCTTGGTAGGGATGTGCGTTTCGGGTTTCGGAATTTCGGAATTTTCACAAAATTTCCCGATTCGTGTTTTTGGATGCGGCCGAATTTCCGAAAAATTTTAGATCCGAAAATGGCAGTTCCGAAAAGTTTTCCGAGCCGAAACGAAATATTTTCGGAATTTTCGAATGGACTTGAAATGTGTCAAATCGAAATTTATTGCTTTGAAACGAGGAGAACAGACGTTCCGAAAAAACGAAAATTTCCGAAGTTACGAAAAGTCGATACAAAAAACGAACAAAGTGACACGAAAATACGAAAAACGGTCGATATTCCGAAAACATGTACAATTCCGAAAAACGAAAATTTCCGAAATAACGAAAAGTCGATACAAAAAACGAGAAAAGTGACACGAAAATACGAAAAATGGTCAATATTCCGAAAAAAATATGTACACGAAAAACGAGTCAAGTCGAACCGAATCGAAACAGAAATCGGTCGAAACGAGCCGAATCGAAAAGTTTAAAAATCCGAAAAATCGAACCGAATCGAACCGAAAAAAAAATTGGTGCACAAGCCTAATTCTTGGCATTGACTCCACGAGATGTTGAAAGGTGATGCGAGGAATCTGACACCATGCCTGATGAATAGCACTGTCCAGTACTGTGAGATTTGATGGTTGTGGAACCAGCTGCCTGATGGCTCTTTCAACTTCGTCCCACAAATGCTAAATTGGACTGAGATCTGGTGATTGTGAGGGCCACCTAAGCAAGCTAAATTCTCCCTCATGTTCTTGAAACCACTCCTGCAGAATATGAGCACTGTGGCATGGCGCATTGTCTTGTTGGAAGAAGCCATCTCCATTGGGATACACCATCAACATGATAGTATGAACTTGATCAGCAACGATACTTTGGTATGTTGTGCTATTCAGACATTGCTCCACACGAATTAAAGGGCCCCAAACCATAACAATGCCCCTACCAGCTTGAAGGGTTGTACTCATGCATGTGGGGTGCAGGTTTTCATGCTGTTTCTGCCAAATTCTCACTCTGCCATCTGCATGATGCAACTGGAAATGTGATTCATCGGACCACATGACTTTTTTTCCAATGCTCGACTGTCCAATCCTTAACAAACGCACCGCATACAAAAATCGTTAGTGCAGTATCATTGTTCACATTATAATTGAAATGGGAACAATATTGCTGCTTTAACAAACCAAAAAAAATAAAAAAAAATTGTTTATTTCTTTTTTATAATTTCTTTTTTTTATTTATTTTTATTTTTCATTTTTTTTTTTACAAACTTTTTCACAGTCGTGTTTGGTATCGTTGGAATGGCCATGCTCTGGCCGATCCAACAGTACTTTAACAAACTTTAACCCCTAGCTGCCACGGATCGGGAGATAGGGGGTTCAATGGAACCCCCTATCTCCACCATTGGTGGCAGCTAGGGGTTAACTCCAGGACTGGCGTCATCGTGCTATGCACAATGACGCCAGTCCTCAGGGGGAGTTCCCGGAGGCTTGGCCGACATTCAAGATGTCGGCCAGCTCCGGGAAAGGATCACGAACCGGCGCTTTTCAGCGCCGATTCGTGATCCGGCTCCTCAGGGGTTAATGCCAGGTACCATTTGGAAGGGCAGGCTGTGCCCTTCCAAATGGTGCATGGGTTAACCCCCTGCACGCCACCGATTGGGAGGGAGAGAGGTCCGAAGGACCTCCCCCCCTCCCTTTCTGGTGCATCCTCCGCACATGCGGGGGGGCGCCTGAATTAGGTGTCATCGCGCCGCCGCGATGACACCTAATTACTCTGGCGGCGGTTCCGGATGCTGGGCTGACATCGAGGATGTCAGCCCGCACTGGGGGGGCCAGCGATCGGCCGGAACCCGGCCGAACGCTGACCCCAAAGAGAGGACGCGCTCAGCGCGTCCACCGCATGGAACGTGACATGCGGTTGGACGCGCTGAGCGCGTCCTTAGCATGGAAGTGGTTAAGCTTTTTCCAGTATGCCTTTAGGTCCCAATTTTTAGAATATAGTATGGGACATAGTAGGCAATTAAAATATCCTTGACTTCTCGTTAATCCAGTAACTTTCTGTCTAAGGCTGGGGTCAGACCAGCGCACTTTTAATGTGCGTTCTGGTGCACATAATTACAGCCGCACTAGCAGAAGATGACGGGCAATGACGGCCAATATACGATGTACGGCCGCACAAAAGTCCGGCCGTGCAGCACAAGTGGAATTTGAACGCATTTTTCTGAGAACGCTGAACCGCTAGTACTGACGTACTGAGTGCGCAGCTGCGGCATAGCGGCGTGTTTGCATGGTTAGGAGATGTCAGACGCTGCTAATGTCCAGCCTACATAACGTCCAGACGCAAAAAGAGTTTTATTGACGATCCGTCTAGAATCACGCCCGAAAATGCGCATCGTCTGACCGTTTTTGCGCATTCCGTGAAAAAATACGTCAATGCGTTCGGACGCACTTTTTCACGTTCGCGGGGAAAAATGCTTTCGTCTGACCCTAGCCTTAAATGTAAATCCTCTATAAAATGAAAGGATTAAAAACTGTAGCAAACAAAGGAGGTACATGTATACATACAAAAATTTATATAATTTTTTTAGAGAAAAAATTGTTCTGCTATTTTATGTTGTGTAATGATGATTGCTAACCTTATCAGTTTTGGCTTAAACACTTAAAAAATACAAAGGGACTATAACTAAGTTCTCATTGTTCTTACTGAACATAAATGAAACACGTTTTATTTTAGGCTAGGGTCAGACGAACGCATTTTTCACTTTGTCCGTGAAAAAGTGCGTTCGAACGAATGGACGTATTTTTTCACGGAATACGCGATAGCGGTCATACGATGCGCATTTTCGTCCGTGATTTCGTACGGATCATCAATAAACCCTTTTTGCGTCTGGACGTTATGTTGGCCGGACGTGTGCAGCATCTGACGTCTCCCAATCACGCAAACACGCCGCTATGCGGACGCAGCGCACTCTGTACGTCAGTAGTAGCGGTTTGACGTTCTCGAAAAAATGCGTTTGTTTGCCACTTGCGTTGCCCGGACGAACTTTCGTGCGGCCGTTCGTCGTATGTTCCCCGGCATTGGACGTCATTTGCTGCTAGCACGGCCGTGATTTCGTGCGGCTAAACGCACGTTAAAAATGCTTTCGTCTGACCTTAGCCTTAGATCTGCATGGACCAATTGTATTTCTTGTGTAGAAACCAAAAAATAATATTGTAAAATATTAAATACTTGGGTGTGAGTGGAAGAATTAAAAGATTTAAAAAATCTAAGCAATTATCAACTAATAAATATGAAGTTTTCCTACATTTAAGCACCTCTGCTCACTTTCCTTGAATGAGGCTAGGGGCCCTATGCCATAGTTAGCGCTAACATGGGGATGCTGATGGGGAAAGCCTACACCTGCAGATTTTCCTGTAGCATACCCATGTTCGCAGGGTATTTCAGTGCAGGCACTGGCGCAAAAACATTTACTGAACAGAAACATTTTATTGTGTATATCTATATATTATATATATATATGTAGGGTTATTCAGAGAGAGGTGAAAATCAGGAGAATTGGCAGGAGAAGAAAACAATCTAGACCAAATAGCCAATTTGGAAAGTGAGATAAATTGGAGAATTTTTCTGGTTTGGCTATTTTGACCTAGAATTTTCACTTCTCCAGTCATTCTCCTGGTTTTCACCTCTCTATGAATAACCCTGAAAGAGAACGTGCGCTCACGGTTCACCGTGTCATATTCTCCATACCCTGGTGCTTGGCTGTAGTCTCCAATTGAACATTCTATAGGTAATAGTTAGCACTCATGGGTTTTCCAAAGTACAAAAAATTATTTATTGATCCATACAATCAACGTTTCAGCTCCTCACAGGGGAGCTTTCATAAGGATAAAGATACCAGTTGCATAAACCTGATCTCTGCTAAAAAAAAAAAAAAAAAGCTTCTAGTATGGCATGGCATTGATTTAAGGGTTCTGTGTAAAAACAGACCCAGGATGCAAAAAAGTGAGACAGATGTAATTTGCATGTCTTACCCAGAGTCCCTTGCTGCATATAAGGAATGTAGCACAGGAGCTCTGGGATGCAGTTCTTTGAATTGCTGTGATGTGCAAATGGCTTCTGCAATAATAAACAAATATATATATATATATATGACCAATTTTTCCTTTTTGATCTGAAGCATATGAAATAAATTGATTCTCACGAAACCCTTGGAGTGCCGGTTTTTACAGACTGGATATATATATTTACAGACACATACACACATGGGTCAAGTAAAGGGAAAATGTATGGGAATGCAGTTTCTCCACTTTTTTCCAGAGTGAACTGCGTTCCCATTGGCCCCATACACAATAAATCTTGGATTCTGGTGTTCAATCATATGTTTCCCTGTTCAATCATATATTTATTCTCTCTGTATATATAATATATATATATATATTAAATATATATGTTACTTGTGAGATGGAACAGAAATCTTGAAGGTGCTTGACCCCTGTATATATAAATACATACACGAGTTTAAATATACAGGGTTATCCAAAGAGATCCGAATTGCTTGAGAAAGGTAACCGAACGCTGAAAATCAGTGTACGGTTACCTTTCCTGGCCATTCGGCTATCCAGAGAGCAGGCAATTCGCCAAATCCTAGCGAATTGCCTGCACATACGGTGCCTGTTCGGTCCCTGTTCGAGGGCAGTGAAATCCCCATGAAAAAGCACTGCTTCGGCTATTCAGAGAACACAAACCAGCAGTGAAAGGTTCCCCTAATGCCCTGCCATTCGGTGGTTTAATTCGGCAGATTTATTCAGGAGAATCCCATAGACTTCAATGTTAAAAATATTGCCGTTTTAATTCAATATCTAATAAACCATTCATTATAAAATTCTGCAGTAAAGAGTCTCTTTATTTATAGATTTTTTAGGATACTTTAAGCATTTCTCTGAATTTTTTTTTTTTTTTTTAAAGGTCCGATTTTTTTTTTTTCAGTTTACTTATTTTTTTTGTAACAGCCCTTTTTATTATCATTCCCTGGACCTCCTGTGTAAATTTCAGACATTTTCGCTCAGTAATTTCTTTGCAAACAGCATTTCAATTTCACATTCATACAAACGGTTTTGCTAATTTATTCACGTCCCTCGTCTGCGGTGTCGGCTGCTTCGGCTGGGTGTGTTCGGCTCCTGCTCGGGCTTTTCGACGGGTTTATCCAGATGTTTTTGTGGCTTTTCAGCGTGCATTCGGTGGGTTTTGCGGTTAGTTTTCGGTGGGTTTACGGCAGCTTTTCCCTGCAATTCGGGGACCCTGTGTTGCTTGCTGAATATACCGCAGGGTCACCGAAATGGGATCGGCAAAAGGAACCAAATTGAAGAGAACGAAAAGGCACCGAACGTGCGGCGACTTTTCGAATCTCTATGGATAACCCTGCAAGTAAAAACTGCTATGTATGTACTATAATGACAAAACACTGTTTGATAATAGGTTAGAGAACATATTTTGTTTTGTGGCAACAGACATTAACCCCTTAAGGTCCAATGACGGAACTGTCTGTCATAAATACACCCACTTTAAAGACCTTTAGGGCTCTATTACGTTCTTCACGCAAATTTTAACGCGTGCGCAAAAACACATTATCGTGGGGGGCAAAACCCTTTGCGCAGAGCGTCGTATTACAATGTCCGCGCAAAAAATGGACGTTAACATCTAACGCGGGTGAACCTGCGCAAGCGTAATGTACTGCACGCGTCCTATACTTAACATTGTGAGCGCAAATGCGTTTGTGCGCTGGTATGCGGATGGTATTACAGTCTATGCGCAAAATTTAACGGACAACGTTTGCGCGCATAGTTTTAACATCTTTGAAAAGCTGGTGTTAACGGCAAATCTGAACGTTCTGGCCGAACCCAAATACAAGCCCAAAAAAATAAAAAATACAGCAAAGTATAGTTACACATTCTACGCATACCCAAACAATATAATTTAACTTGTGCGTGTTTTTATTATTGCTGCAGCATATATACTCAGATTGATTTTGGCAGGCGCTAAAAATTAACAGGAGACAATTGTGGTTCTTAATTCTGATTGGCTGAATCGCGTGAAAAAACTGTCCGCACACCGATTTCTGCATGCAACGTTAATGCGTTCGCATTTTTGTGCGTCTTTTTTACGCGCGTTATTTTTTGACAGATGAAAAAATACGCGCGGATTGTAATACCACCGTTATTTTTTGCGCGTTAACGTTTAACGCTTCGCTCCCAAAAAACACGTGTTGCGTGTGCGTTTTTGCGTGAAGAATATAATAGAGCCCTTAGTCTTTAAGGGGTTAATATTAACTGTCAAGATTGATTATAGCAGGTTTGCCTTGTCCCTAATTTAAAGTTAAAAATACTTTAATTTGACTCTTCCTACCTACAGTTTACCGTAAAGCAAATAGAAAACCGGTGAGGAGAAGAAAAGAACTACAACTATAAATAGTCCATGGTAGCATGTGGTTATATAGCTATACATGTCTAGTTTCTTATAGTGATTCTGTACAGTAGTTTGTTTTTTTTTGTTTTGACTGAATATGCTGTATAGATAACATGTACGTGCTTTCTCTGAAACCAGATTATAAACCGCCCCCAAGATAATCCACAGCACATAAATAGCCAGCATAATTAAACAAAATACTAAAATAACTATCTTCCTTAAATAAAAGGCCAAAGGATACACAAGATTATTGAGTGAAATATATTATTTGACATAGTGGGACCTACCTGGATTTAGAACCATCACTGAGTGAGTGAAAGGTGCAGCTGCACTGAGACGGGCAAGAAAAGCAAACATAAGGTAGATTTCCATAAACTAGGCAGCAGAATACGCCAACTGTGATCCACATGGTGACCTAACCATGAGCAGGGCCCTTTCTGCACGGGACAGTATTGTCTGAGAGTGCCTGGTCACATCTTGTTTGGTGTCTTCCGCTTGCGGTCGCAGACTGATGCTTTAGCATGCGGCTCAGTCCATGAGATAAAATAGGATAGGCTATGGGATTAGTGAGAGGACTTGGGTTATTTTCCTGTCACTGCCTATTGCTTCCTGAAGTGCAGGAGAGAAGCCTTTCTATAAGCCGCAGCGACAAAGGCTGACTGAACCACTCTCTAAAGGGGTTAATGCTTAAGCTGAATAGGAAAAAAATAAATAAGAATTTAGATGGAAAGAACCTTCAGTGACTCTTACAAAATAACAATTAATTTTCCTCCATTAAAGGAATTATTTGCTTTTTGGTTAGAAAACAAAATTATCGCGATTTAGAATATGTGGACATTTTAAGAAATTCTGAACACTAAATGCGTGTGTATTTATATTTAATATTTTTGTATAGGTATTTAATTTATATTTAGTGTAAATATAAACAAATGCATGTGTAGAATTATTATCTTTTGTTATAAAGATTAACAAAACCTGAAAGCTTATCTCTAATCATGTACTGCTAGCCCAATAAAAAGGATTCACGACTACATCATACTCTGACACTCAGATATATTTGGAAATAGGTTTTGCAGGAAATATTTATGGAGAAAAACGTACTTTGTAGGCATTAAGGGGTTTGAGGATACTATCCATTACACATTTTAACAAAAAGGTGAGAGGTTCGGAGACAGAGCAAGCATTAGAGGGTGAAAGGAAAAAAATACTATCAGGGTCTTGACCTGTTTAGGGGCCCAAACTCTAGATAGTAGAAAAGATAATGTTGGTCACAGTCGATTGCTAAAAGAAATCAGTCTACAACTCCATTCTCATTATAAAACATTTAGGGCTACTTTCTTACCAAGCCGTTAATATCGGCTTGCAAATAGAAAATGCAGTTTTCCATTAGTAGAGAACTATTACTGTACTGTACTGCCACTGTATTAGCAGCATGAGTTGGGAGTATTTTTGAGCTACTGCGCCACTCGCTGCCACTGGTATTGTCTCGTAGAGTCTAATGGACTCCAAGGAGCAAATTACGACCCAATGTGAGCTATGCATGAGCTCCTTTGTGTAAGGTCTCTGGAAGGACACAAGGAACATTTGTTATATATATACTGTATATATATATATATATCTTACATTTTTTTAAGTTTTGCAGAGCAATGCTCCCCCTAGTGGTAGACACCCTTTTCCGTAAAAGCCGTACGTCAGCGGGCTTCTAACCTCCCTCCCCCCGATACTCACCTCCCTGCCCTTGCCTTTCCATTTCCTGGGGGCCGGCGGATCCGATGACATCATTACGCTGCGTGATGAGGTCATCGGCCGGCACCGGTAGTGGAAATTCAGGAAGGGGAGGGGGCTCCCATGCAACGTACAGTGATGCGTTTTGCACCGCTGGAAAGGGGAGAGTCTCCCCTTTTCAGCGGTGTATAGCATTAACATTTTCGCTGCCTGATCGAGATTCGGTGCTAATCGCCATCAAAACGCAATTTGAAACTGGAAGGGGTCATCTTGGATGTCAGCAAAGCCTCCAGGTCCCCCCCCACCCACTGACAATCTCACCATATGCGTGAGGATGTCAGTGGGCCAGTTAACCATGTGGAGATAGGGGGATCCTTTGGATCCATGGCAGCTAGATGGTAATATTTGACATCTTTGGAAAGGCCTGATCATGGCCATTCCAATGATACCAACCCTGACCAGGTTTGGTTTAAAAATAAAATTGAAAAAAAATTACGAATAAATAAAATAAAAAAATATTTGTTTTAAAATAAAAATTGTCTGAGGGGGTTTAGTTAAAGAGGACCTAATCTGGCATCTAAAAATAATTAGCACAAAATGTTCAGAATGAGCGCAGCGCACATAGGTGAATTGGCTCAGCAGTGAAGGGGTTAAAAAGAAAAAAACATGTAAAAATTGGGTATTTCTATTCTCGGGACAAAATTCTGAATCTATTTAGCCGGGGTCTTTTTTTGGTGGTTGTAGATTTTGGGGATTAAATCACGAAAAAGTGTGTTATTACCATTTGTTTCATCATATTTCATATTTTTTTTATAGTAAATTATTTGATATGATGGAAATAATGGTATTTTTAGAAAAACATTTAATGGCGGGAAAAATGGTGTATAATATGTGTGGGTTGAATAAACGAGTAAGAGGAAAATTTGACCTAAACACTAAGGCCCCTATTACAATCCTCGCGCAGCGCATTTGCGTGCGCGCAAATGCGCTTTTGCGGGAGGACAAAACCATTTGCATGGAACGTCGTGTTACGACGTTCGCGCAAACGATGCGCATTAGCGTCTACCACGATTGACCCTGCGCGAACCCAGCGCGAGCGCAAGTGCGTGCGCGCATCCCATACTTACCATTGTCAGCGTGAATGCGTTCGAGCAGATGGTATTACGATCTTCGCGCAACGTCATACGAACGACGTTTGCGCAAAGTATCATAATGTCTTTGAAAACCTGGTGTTAATTTACAATCTGAACGTTCTGGCCGACACGAAATGAACCTGCACAAAAAAAAATACAGCACAGTACAGTTACACATTCTACACATACCCAAACAATAAAATTAATAAATTTGTTTAATTTTTTATTTTTGTTGCAGCACATATACGCAGATTGACTTTGACAGGCGCAACAACTGAAACCTAGCAAATGGTGGTTCTTAATTCTGATTGGCTGAATCTCTTGAAAAAACTGTCTACCCACCGATTCCTGCACGCAACGGTCATTTGCGCCCGGCTTTGCGTGTCGGATTTGCGCTCAAAAAAACATGAAGGCTGAAAAACTGCACTCGAATCGTAATACCGCGTTAATTTGCGCGCGCTAACGTTTTTCTGCGTGCGCAAAAACAATTGTGCTGCGCGATAGCATTTGCACGAAGATTGTAATAGGGGCCTAACAGCTGTCCAGATTTATATTCAATAAGAAATTTATACGAGACACAAATATCAATCGTTTATATTTCCTAGAAATTCTCCTAAATTCTTTTAATTGTCTGTGTTTTGCTTTGAAGAATAAACTAATCAATAATTGGATAAAAACATATATATATTTATTACGTATACAAAAAAGTTTCAAATCTCATATCATAAACAAAGATTTATAAACAACCACATCCATCCATCAGCACATAGACACTAGCTTCTCAATATATATATCTCCTGTTAGTAACTGCATATATGATTAATATCATTTACTTTATCAGTTAGCAACTATATACAAATGGTTAATAAACATTTATGCTTAACGAAAACAATTAACATGTATTTCCCAGCAAACCAATGTTTATCAAGCTAGATCTTGTAGAGATATATGTATCTCTCTATGCTACATGAATCAACAAAAGATGAGCTATCACTTATTCTATTTCTATAATGATAAGTAATAAAAACTTATTTAGTGAATCCTCACCTAATATCGAGGATTAAGCTTCTAATCTTCTACTTTTTATATTGTAGTTATATAATTCCTTGCTTATTAATTTCAATCACAGTAATTTCCAAATTCAATATATATTTATATCTTTGTATTTCATTTTTCAACAATTTCTTTAGGATAAAATCCTTATATCCGATTCTTCTTCATATCTCTATCTGCAGATTTAGAAGTATTTTGAAGACTCTGGATCTAACAGTAATCTGAGATATCTCAGTCTATCTGTTGCAAGAAATACTCCAGATATATAATTACATAAATTTTAATTTGCTTTCATACATTACCTCTCCAATCTGGATTCAAGTTACAGCAGCAATATTCTTTGATTGTTTTGGAATATGTGAAAGTTATCAATGTCAGATATTCAATGCATGTGAGTTAGAGGTGTGGACCTAATTAAGTGATATGTAATATCTTGAATGCATTGGGTATTGGAATGATCTGCAATCTGAATCAATGCATTTCGTGTCCTGGGATGATCTGAATGAATTGCAACGAACAGTACAGGTCCATTTATAGTCAACTTGACGTCACTGACAATCTACCCCTTTCATTTAAATATTATTTTCTCTATATTAACCCTTTCACTGCTGACGACGTGTGGGACACGTCCTCATTGATGCACGTTACATGCTGAGGATGTGCCCCACACGTCATCAGCTGTGCGGGACCCCCGGCGGAGATACTCACCTCTCTGTCCGGGGTCCCACGGCGTTCTGACTTCAGCATCCTCAGACGCTGAAGTCAAGCTCCTCCCGGCGTAAATGACGTCATCGCACCATGCGCGATGACATCATTTCCAGGCGACCCCCCGGCAATTCCGGGAGATAGCCTGGAAGGGAGGGGGGATCTGTTCGGATCCCTCCCCTCCCGATCGGGAAGGAGCAGCGCTAAAAGCCAGGCACCGCTTAAAAGGGGAGAGTCTCCCATTTTAAGCGGTGCCTGGCTTTAACCTCTCAAGCGCCAGGTTGCACTTCAACGCCTTGCGACACCGAAGTGCAGCCTATCTCCGGTGGGGGCCGCCATCTTGGATGGCGGCTCCACCCCGGGTCTCCCCTCGCTGCCTGACGTCATCACGCATAGCGTGACTTTAAAATGTGGCTTTAAATCGCGTTTAAACATGAGCGAAAGCGGTAAAAATGAGCTCAGCACACAGTGGTGAAATGCCTCAGCAGTGAAGGGGTTAATATAATATTTACTATGCCTCAAGAGGGCAGTGTTGCTCTTCAAATTAATTCCACAATTTAATTTTAATATATCTTATCTCAGGTCAAAGATCAATCTGTCTTAACAAAGACCCTATATTCAATCCTAGACTTTGGGTCTCTCCTGTCAAAATTTAATTAATATCTCTACTCCTCTCAAGATCTTTACTGGGTACTCCTTATCAACTAAATTCCTTAATAGTTAAAATCAACAAAAATTCTATTCTTCAGTAATTATACCGTTTACCAGTTATACTCAACAAATATTTGGAGCATCTATTTCCTACTGTAAATATAATAAAATATATATATTGATTATAAGAATATATTTCGTGAATATAATTATACATTTGCAAAGAGATTTTAAATTTGTTCCTATACCCCAAAAATAAAATATCTTTAATTCAAGGACTTGTTAAAACAAACCAATAAATTTAAATATAACATGTCTGGCACTTAGCGTAGCATTATATCAAATAAAGACATTTTATCGTCTATTGCATTTATAAAAACACCCATAACTCTTCTGGTTCACCTAGCTGTGAACTATTTAAAAAAAAAATCTCTGTCCATTTCTAAAACTAGGCGAAAATTGAAAAAGAAAGACTTTACCTTAAAACAAGATGGCTACAGGCACCATTTTAGCAGAAACGTAAAAACAGCAACGGTCCCTAAAGGACGGATTTGTGTAAAACCGCCCGGTCACTAAGGGGTTAACTGCATCTATGCTAAGCTTCGGGATATTCAATTAATGTACGAACTAACAGCAGTTTCTAACCACACATTGCCTAATTATTATAAAGTCTGGTCCCCATGGCTAGAGCAGATGGGATCCTCGGGAGTGGCTGGCTTTTAACAATTAGTGTCTGATTTACGTTGAATACAGAGTTGTATTAATAATCCCTATGTAAGGTCCCTCATGCTCTCAGACGAGCGTTCCCCCCTTCCCCTTCTTATCATTCTTTTTCCAGACTTTCTTCTTGTGGCTTGGGCAGGCCACCCCTTTCTTTTTTATTTTTTTGTTTGTGTACTTTTGTTCACTCACTCTTTTCTTTATTTCTATTTGCTATTGTTTAACCCCTTCCCGACCGCTGACGTACCATGTACGTCCTGTCCACGGGTCTCCCTTAGACCCACGGACGTACATAGTACGTCAGCGGGCTCCTAACCTCCCTCCCGCCGATACTCACCTCCCTCGCTGGTTCCCACCACGTCTATGGCAAGCTTGAAGCATGCCTTGCTGTTTCCTGGGGGCCGACCGATCCAATGACGTCATCATGCTGCGTGATGATGTCATCGGCCGGCGCCAGTGGGCAGAATTCAGGAAGGGGGGCTCCTTTGGAGCCCTCTATCTCCCCAACCATTTAAGCTAGAGCGATGCAAGTTGCACCACTGGAAAGGGGAGAGTCTCCTCTCGGTGTACAGTGTCAGGTATATTGGAAGGGAAAAAAGGGAAAATGGATGCCTGTAGTCATTTTGTTTTTAAAGACAGTCTTTTTCCAAATTTCCCTAGTTAGAAATGAACCGAGATTTTTTTTACAGAGTTCATGGCTGGGTGAGATCTTATTTATTTTTTAGAAATACCAGACATGAAGGAACCTTAAAATGTCTTTGTGTGATATAATGCCCAAGCTAAGTGCTAAGATCTGTCATAATTAAATTTATTGGTCTGTTTTAAGTCTTTAAAACAAAAAGATATTTTTATCTTTTGGGTATAGGAATATAAGAGTTAACATTTTTATAATGTAAAATATATTCACGAAATATATGTTTATAATCCAGGTATATTTTATTATATTTACAGTAGAAAATAGATGCTCCAATTTATATTGTAGAGAGTTTAAGTGGTAAATAGTATAATTATTGAAGAATAGATTCTGTTGAGTTAACTAGAAAGGAATGTATTTAGTTGAGAGGAGTAGGGATATAAATCTGATTCTGATATGTAGAGACTAAATGTCTACATTGGGAGAGAGAGGGTCTTTGTTAAGTCAAATTGACCTTTTGACACGAGATAAGAATAATAAAAAGAAATGGTGGAATTAATTAAGAAGTGCAATACTGCCCTCTAGAGGATAGTAAATATTATATTTGATATGATGAAAATATTGCTAGTGACGTCAAATTGACTATAATTGAAGCGGCGATGTTGGTTGCAGTCATTCCGAGATTCCAAGACTCCGAGACATACACCACAATGCATTCAGATGTCCAGTACTCCGAGGCTAACACACATCGCTAGCAGACCGTTCCAGGACAATGCACTCAAGACTCTCACGAAATCTCTAACTTACATGCATTGATTATCTGATATTGATAATCTTCACATATTCTAAACACAATATTACATAAATAATTCCAAGGCAGACTCATCAAAATCCAGATTGGAGAGGTAATGTATGAGAGCTATTTAAATTAAGGAATTAATGTAATTATATATATTTGTAGATTTTTTTTGCAACAGATAGACTGAGATTTCTCAGATTCTTGGTAGCTCCAAAAATCTAAATGTTTCTATTCTGCAGATAGAAATATGAAGAAGTGGACATAAGGATTTATCCTGAAAGAAACTGTTGTAGGATTGATACAAATATATATATTGAATTTGGAAATTATTGTGATTGAAATTAATAAGCAAGGAATTATATAACTACAAAATAAAAAGCAAAAGATTAGAAGTTTAATTCTCGAGATTAGGTGAGGATTCACTAAATACGTTTTATTACTTATCATTTTAAATTAGCTCATCTTTTGTTGATCCATGTAGTATAGAGATATATATATATATATAAGATCTAGCTGGTTAAACATTGTTTGCTGGGAAATGTATGTTGTATTAAGCAGAAATGTTTATTAACCATTTGTGTATTAGTTACTAACTGATAAGGTAAATTATATTAATCATATATGCAGTTGCTAACAGGAGATACATATATTGTGAAGCTAGTTTTTATGTGCTGATGGATTGTGGTTTATAAATCTTTGTTTATGATATGAGATTTGAAACTTTTTTGTATAAGTAATAAATATATATATGTTTTTATCCGATTATTGATTATTGTACTTTTTAAAGCAAAACACAGACAATAAAAAGAATTTAGGAGAATTTCTAGGAAATATAAACAATTGATATTTGTGTCTCGTATAAGTTTCTTATGAAATAATAATCCCTGCCATATTGGAGGCTTGGCTGAGAAGTCCAATATATGACGTGTTGTATTTACGTGCAGAGATTATATCCGACAACAGCATTAACTGTTTCAAACTTGCAGCAAATCGCGATTCAAACCTGGAGGGGGCTGACATATTGGATGTCTGCCAAGCCTCCAGGTCACCCCCCACCCACTGACATCCTCACCATATGTGTGAGTATGTTAGTGGGCCAGTTAACCCCCTAGCTGCCATGTGGAGATAAGGGGATCCAAAGGAGCCCACTATCTCCCGATCCCTGATCATGGCCTTTCCAATGATACCAAACATGACCAGGTTTGGTGTAAAAATAAAATTTTAAAAATAAATAATTAAATTTTAAAAAAATTTTTTTTACTTTTTTTTGTCTGGGGGGTTTAGTTAAATAGCACCTAGGCTGTCATCTAAAAATAATTAGCCTAAATGGTCAGAATGAGCTTACCGCACTTAGGTGAACTGGCTCAGCAGTGAAGGGGTTAAAAAGCATAAACATGTAAAAATTGGGTATGTCTATTCTCGGGACAAAATTCTGAACCTATTTAGCCGGGGTCTTTTTTGGTGGTTGTAGATTTTGGGGATTAAATTACGAAAAAGTGTGTTTTTACCATTTTTTTCATCATATTTCATATTTTTTTTATAGTAAATTATTTGATATGATGGAAATAATGGTATTTTTAGAAAAACATTTAATGGCGGGAAAAATGGTGTATAATATGTGTGGGTTGAATAAACGAGTAAGAGGAAAATTTGACCTAAACACTAAGGCCCCTATTACAATCCTCGCGCAGCGCATTTGCGTGCGCGCAAATGCGCTTTTGCGGGAGGACAAAACCATTTGCGTGAAACGTCGTATTACGACGTTCGCGCAAACGATGCGCGTTAGCGTCTACCACGATTGACCCTGCGCGAACCCAGCACAAGCGCAAGTGCGTACGCGCATCCCATACTTACCATTGTCAGCGTGAATGCGTTCGAGCGGATGGTATTACGATCTTCACGCAACGTCATACGAACGACGTATGCGCAAAGTATCGTAATGTCTTTGAAAACCTGGTGTTAATTTAGAATCTGAACGTTCTGGCCGACACGAAATGAACCTGCACAAAAAAAAATACAGCACAGTACAGTTACACATTCTACACACACCCAAACAATAAAATTAATAAATTTGTTTAATTTTTTATTTTTGTTGCAGCACATATACGCAGATTGACTTTGACAGGCGCAACAACCGAAACCTAGCAAATGGTGGTTCTTAATTCTGATTGGCTGAATCTCTTGAAAAAACTGTCTGCCCACCGATTCCTGCCCGCAACGGTCATTTGCGCCCGGCTTTGCGCGTCGGATTTACGCTCGAAAAAACATGAAGGCTGAAAAACTGCGCTCGGATCGTAATACCGCGTTAATTTGCATGCACTAACGTTTTTCTGCGTGCGCAAAAACAATCGTGCTGCGCGATCGCATTTGCACGAAGATTGTAATAGGGGCCTAACAGCTGTCCAGATTTATATTCAATAAGAAACTTATACGAGACACAAATATCAATCGTTTATATTTCCTAGAAATTCTCCTAAATTCTTTTAATTGTCTGTGTTTTGCTTTGAAGAATAAACTAATCAATAATCGGATAAAACATATATATAATTATTACGTATACATAAAAGTTTCAAATCTCATATCATAAACAAAGATTTATAAACAACCACATCCATCCATCAGCACATAGACACTAGCTTCTCAATATATATATCTCCTGTTAGTAACTGCATACAGTTGTGTTCAAAATTATTCAACCCCCACTGAAATTGAGTGTTTTGGCCAGTTTGACATTGATTTTGATCATTCAGTCATCTTGCTTACAATTAAATCAAAGAGACACGTGTAGGTCAGACAAATATAACATAACATTTATAATGAAATAACCACAAATGTCTTTTCTGTGCTCACATCATTATTAGTTTTATTCAACCCCCAAGTGACATTCAATCTTAGTACTTACAGTTGTGTTCAAAATTATTCAACCCCCACTGAAATTGAGTGTTTTGGCCAGTTTGACATTTATTTTGATCATTCAGTCATCTTGCTTACAATTAAATCAAAGAGGCACGTGTAGGTCAGACAAATATAACATAACATTTATAATGAAATAACCACAAATGTCTTTTCTGTGCTCACATCATTATCAGTTTTATTCAACCCCCAAGTGACATTCAATCTTAGTACTTAGTACAACATCCGTTTACAGTTATAACAACTTTTAAACGTGAAGCATAGCTTGACACAAGTGTCTTGCAGCGATCTACGGGTATCTTCGCCCATTCGTCATGGGCAAAAGCCTCCAGTTCAGTCACATTCTTAGGCTTATGCACTGCAATTGCTTTCTTTAAGTCCCACCAGAGGTTCTCAATCGGATTTAAGTCAGGTGACTGCGATGGCCACTCCAAAATGTTCCAGCCTTTAATCTGCAACCATGCTCTAGTGGACTTGGAGGTATGCTTGGGATCATTGTCCTGTTGAAAGGTCCAACGTCTCCCAAGCCTCAGGTTTGTGACAGACTGCATCACATTGTCATCCAATATCTCCTGGTACTGAAGAGAATTCATGGTACCTTGCACACGCTGAAGCTTCCCTGTACCTGCAGAAGCAAAACAGCCCCAAAGCATGATTGACCCCCCGCCATGCTTCACAGTAGGCAAGGTGTTCTTTTCTTCATAGGCCTTGTTCTTCCACCTCCAAACATAGCGTTGATCCATGGGCCCAAACAGTTCTAATTTTGTTTCATCAGTCCACAGAACACTATCCCAAAACTTCTGTGGTTTGTCGACATGACTTTTGGCATACTGCAGTCGACTCTTCTTATTCTTTGGAGACAGCAAGAGGGTGCGCCTGGGAGTTCTGGCATGGAGGCCTTCATTACGCAGTGTGCGCCGTATTGTCTGAGCTGAAACTTCAGTACCCACATTCAGTAACTCAGCAGTCACACGGGGACTTTTCTCCACTCTACGCTTCAGGTAGCGCACAGCTGTCGAAGTCAGCATCTTCTTTCTGCCACGACCAGGTAGCGTTTCAACAGTGCCCTTTGCCTTGAATTTGCGAATGATGCTTCCTATGGTCTCTCTTGGTATGTTTAACATCTTTGCAATCTTCTTATAGCCATTGCCCTTCCTGTGAAGAGTAATTACCTCTTCTCTTGTCTTCCTGGACCATTCTCTTGACTTCACCATGTTTGTAACCACACCAGTAAATGTGTAGAAGGAGCTGAGTATCACAGTCATTTTAAAGCTGCCTAATTGGTGCTTATTATGCTTTATTGCTGCTCCGTGACATCCACAGGTGTTTTCAATACCTGATTGAAAACACTTGAATGAACCTCTGTTCTTCAGAGTGGTGGTCTTTAAGGGGTTGAATAATTGTGTCAATGAAGAATTCACAAAAGAAACATTTACTACTGTATTACAAAACCATTTGATGTCATTTTAGTTGCATATGGTTCTTTAAAAAGTCCTTGTAGGATTTCATTCTGAATACAATTACAAATGTACACTAAATTCCCTAAAACCCTTTACAGCATTGGGGGTTGAATAATTTTGAACACAACTGTATATGATTAATATCATTTACTTTATCAGTTAGTAACTATACACAAATGGTTAATAAACATTTATGCTTAACGAAAACAATTAACATGTATTTCCCAGCAAACCAATGCTTATCAAGCTAGATCTTGTAGAGATATATGTATCTCTCTATGCTACGTGAATCAACAAAAGATGAGCTATCACTTATTCTATTTCTATAATGATAAGTAATAAAAACTTATTTAGTGAAACTATTTAGCCGGGGTCTTTTTTGGTAGTTGTAAGTTTTATAGTAAATTATTCGATATGATGGAAATAATGGAATTTTTAGAACGTCCATTTAATGGCGGGAAAAACTGTGTATAATATGTGTGGGTTGAATAAACGAGTAAGAGGAAAATTTGACCTAAACAGTAACAGCGCAGAAAAGTAAAAACAGCAGCGGACACTAAAGGACAGATTTGTGTAAAACCCCCCGGTCACTAAGGTGTTAAAACCGAAAAACACATGGCATTTGCCTTACCAATTGAATATTCATGTTGAATAATGCTTTTCAATAAAAGTTTATTTACAAAAAAACTTTTATATTATTATAACAGAGAAAGACACCTCCTATGGTGGGTACCTCTACAGTATAAAACGAAAATAAAAAATTCTAAAAAGAATTCAAGTATTAATCTTTATAAAAATGTATTATTTCGTTTTTTTACTCAACCTTTTTATGTAAAGTGAAAGGTGCCCTTCCTATTTACCCATGTCTCTTTGCACCCTATGCCTATCGTTCACTTTATCTTACAGCCTCCCTCAATATCTACCACTGTGCCTTCCTGCACCCAAAGCCTATCCATCACGTTGTCTCACTGCCCCCTCCCGCTTAGCTATTTTCTCACTGAAATTCTGGTGCTTTGCCCTTTGGTGCACTACGGAGCGAGCACTTCAACGATTCTCTTTTGCTGACCCTTCGGTGAATTCACTATTCACCGCAGGGTCACTGTAGTGCACCGAAGATGGAGTTGCCAAACATTGCCGAACTGCATAAAGAAAAACAAACGGAACACTCCTATTCTCCTAATAGGTGTTTAAACATATAAAAATTCATTAAAATGTGTCTATTTAATAAAATGGTCCTTTGTTATAGAATAAAAATAAAGGGCTTATTTAAAAAATTGGGAATAAAAATTGAGTCTAAAACAATACAAAAAGGTATTCCAAAAAATAAATGGGCATTTTGCTGAAAATAAATAAACCTTTTTTTTGTAATTAAAAATTATACAATTTTTTTTTACATTGACACCTATGGGGTTTGCCTGATAAATCTGCTGAAATGAAACACGATAATCAGGGCATTTCGTCGACACTTCAGTGCAGTTCAGCGTTCAGTGAATAGATTAACCATTACTTCTGTATGGGACAATTTCGCTGCCCGAAGGTCAACAGATCAATGATCTACGACGAACTGCACTGTATTTGGCGAATTGACAGTTTAGTGAATAGACAAAGTGCCCCAATATTGCACCGTGTGGTGAAATTCACCGTGTGGTGCAATTCAGTGGCAAGTTCTTCAGTTTGTGAATAACCCCTTTTGTATTTTTTTTCTGAGATTAAAGAAAATTATCTTAACCCCTTCACTACCAAGCAATTTTTGTTAAAAAAATGCTATCATAACATTTATTTGAAATATGGTATGTGACGCTAATAATTAAATATGAGAAAAAATATACACGTTTTGCACAGAAATTGTTATTCCAAGATAGTTAAAAAATTCAAATAATGTTAATTTGCTCATTTTTAATTTTTCATGTATTCGTTTATCCATTTCAGAAATATTTTTAATGTAAAATTCAGAGCTCTTGATGTTGTCCATTATCTTAAACAATTTGAAATGGGGTCTGCATTATTATCATACAGACAAAAATGGCTTTGTTAGATACAGTAACAGTGATAAAGATAAATAATAAAAATGATCAGAACTTCTGCTTATGGGGTGATCATTTGTAGTGATCACAATGAGATTATTAGCAATGCAGCTTCCACAAAATACCAGAGAATATCAAAATAAGATATGTATACGACATAATGCTTGTATTTGGAGATTACAGTAACACTGTGCATCTTTACTGTATAGGGATTTTCAGTCATTATAACTTCCTGAATCTTATCCCTGTACAGCAGTGAGTAACCCCAGAGCTCTTCCTGTATTCTGCCCCCTCCCTGGCAGCTATAATGTAGTTTTAACCTTATGTTACAGTGAGGATTGAGGTTGTTATTTGCTGCTGGTTTTATGTCTCTCCAGTGTGCTTGGAGACACATAAAACTAACAGGGTTATTCAAAGAGATCCGAATTGCTTGAGAAAGTGAAGTCAAATCAGGCTGAAAGATGGTTGCTATCATGAGCCAGGCAGCCATCTTGTTCAGAATATTGGTTCACCAGTAAATAGAATAGATTTTTATTAGATGTGCAAAGCAAAGCTTACATAGAATTCCAAGAATGTGTGGTAGATTAGAAAGCTAGCAATAAAACCAGGCAGAATCCGGCAGTTCTTGGCACGGAGAGACAGGAAGATGGATGAATGGGGCAAGGTCACTGAGACGAGCAGAGAAACAAAGAGATTGTAGAGAGCAGACCAGGCCCCAAGCTATCTCAATAAACACAGCCTATAGGGAGGACGGCACTGCCCTGGGAAAGACAGCACAACAAATCACAGACTGTCAAACTAACATGAAGTGTATCAATTTATAGCTAAAATGTGGAATTTCTTTGTACTAACGATGGGAGGTATTAACCCACGTGGGGTGGAATAAAGTGTCATCGGGAGGTGGGCTAATTGGGATGTACCTAATTACGTATTTTTGGGTATAAGATCCCTTGCACGGGTGAAAGGGGGGGCTCACTCTTTGCGATTCAATCCTGTGTGAGCACTTGGGTGACGTCACAATAAAGTTTGCCTTTCCTGAAGAGACTCGTGTTCTGACAATCCTTACTTGTGCCCGGTCCGGCGCCGTCTTGAAAGTGAATCAGTTTTTCTCCGCCTACAAAAGGTAACCGAACGCTGAAAATCAGCGTTCGGTTACCTTTCTTGGCCATTTGGCTATCCAGAGAGCAGGCAATTCGCCAAATCCTGGCGAATTGCCTGACCATACGGTGCCTGTTCGGTGCCTGTTCGAGGGCAGTGAAAACCCCATGAAAAAGCACTGCTTCGGCTATTCAGAGAACACAAACCAGCAGTGAAAGGTTCCCGAAATGCCCTGCCATTCGGTGGTTTAATTCGGCAAGTTTATTCAGGAGAATCCCATAGGCTTCAATATCTAATAAACCGTTCATTATAAAATTCTGCAGTAAAGAGTCTCTTTATTTATAGATTTTTAGGATATTTTAAGCATTTTTCAGAATTTTTTTTTTTTAAAAGTCCGATTTTTTTTCCTTTTTTTTTAAGTTTACTTATTTTTTCTGTAACAGCCCTCTTTATTATCATTCCCTGGACCTCATATGTAAATTTCAGCCATTTTCGCTCAGTAGTTTCTTTGCAAACAGTGTTTCACTTTCACACATTCATACAAACTGTTTTCCTAATTTATTCACTGCCTCGTCTGCGGTCTCGGCTTTTTCAGGCGGCTTCGCTGCGGTGATCGGCTCCTGCTCGAGTTTTTCCGTGGTGTTCGGTGGGTTAATCCAGATGTTTTTGAGGGTTTTCGGCGTGCATTCGGCAGGTTTTGCGGTTCGTTTTTGTCAGGTTTGCGGCAGCTTTTCCCTGCAATTCAGGGACCCTGTGGTGTTTGCTAAATACACCGCAGGGTCACCGAAATGGGATCGACAAAAGGAACAGAATTGAAGAGAACGAAAAGTCACCGAATCTTTGAATAACCCTGTAAGGATTTTGTTTCTCCACAGGGCACACTATTCTTGCTTTAAAAAAGGTGTGAAAATGGTCTTTTGATATGCTAATAAGTGCTTTTCAGTGCATTATAATGTAAAACCGATATAACTCGATTTTGGGTGTGAAGGGCTTAATGGGATATTCCAGTGGCTTTTCAGCATTTCACAATTTTTTGTTTCATTCATTATTTATATTTCACCTTTAGCAATCCTATTTAACCCCTTCCTACCAAGCACTTTTTGTTGAAAGTTTTTTTTTTGTCATAACATTTGTTTGAGACTTGGGAAGTGAAGTTAATATTTAAATGTAGGGTAAAATATAGATTTTGCACAGACACTATTGTTCTGATATAGTCAAAAAATACAAATAATATAAATAATATAAATGTGCTCTTTTTTTAATTTTCATGTAATTATTTTTTATTCACGGAAATATTGTTTGAATGACTCTAGATGGTGTCTGTTAGCTTACACAACTTCAGACGGGATCTGTATTATTAGCACACAGACAGAACTGGCTTTTGTCTCAGATACCGTAAAGTGGTGTACAGTACAGTGATGCAAATATATAAATGGTCAGATCTCCTGCTAAGGCCTGTGTCAGACGAACGTAGTGATCCCGCCCGTGTTGCCGCACATTTTAATTAACATCCGTCGTAGCATAAAATTATGATCAATCGAGACCCACACACGAAGTACGTCCGCACAGCAGTGCGGATGCGCAACGCACGTGGCACCGGACGCAATATAGGCAAGAACGTCAAACTGCTAGGACGGACGCACAGAGTGCGCCACGTCCGCGTAGCTTTGTGTGTGAGTGATGGAACGTAGTCAGACAGACTGCATTTTTGACGTCCAGCATTTTTGATGGACAAAATGGTTTTTCATATCATGTATCAATTTTTTTCAATTTATATATTATTTTTATTTCCCATCTACATCAGTAAAAAAAAACATCATTCAAAAAAAACCAAACGTGTGATGTCTACAGTATCATCAGTCAGAAAGTACGTCAGTTGTGCACGGAAGCACAGTGTGCTCAGAATGCGTTTGTCTGACATTAGCCGTAGAGGGTTTTGTAGGGATCATAATGAGATTTTTAGCAATGCAGATTATTAAAAAAAACGATAGAATATAAAAGTAATATCTGTATGTGCCTGCATAATGCCTGTGTGTGTAAATTACAGTAACAACTTGCACCTGTACTACGCAGTGATTTTCAGTAATTATAACCCTCTGATTCTTCTCCCTGTACTGTAAGTGACCCCAGAGCTCTCCCTGTATTGTTCCCTCTTGTAATGCAGCTCCAAAGTTTCCGAACTTTTTGTTACAATGGGTGTGAGTTCTGCTCCTTGTAAGATAGGGTGAAAAGGTCAGAGATAAAACAGTGAGTTTTGATTCTCCACAGGGGGTAAACTAATCTTGCTTTAACCCCTTAGTGGTTTTACACAAATCCGTCTTTTAGTGACCGCTGCTGTTTTTACGTTTCTGCACTGTTAGTGTTTAGGTCAAATTTTCCTCTTACTCGTTTATTCAACCCACACATATCATACACCCTTTTTCCCGCCATTAAATGGACTTTCTAGAAATACCATTATTTCCATCATATCGAATAATTTACTATAAAAAAAATATGAAATATGATGAAAAAATGGTAAAAACACACTTTTTCATAATTTAATCCCCAAAATCTACAACCACCCAAAAAGACCCCGGCTAAATAGGTTCAAAATTTTGTCCCGAGACTAAAAATACGCAATTTTTACATGCGTTTGCTTTTTAACCCCTTCACTGCTGAGCCAGTTCACCTATGTGCGCTGCGCTCATTCTGACCATTTTGTGCTGATTATTTTTAGATGACAGCCTAGGTCCTATTTAATTAAACTCCCCCTAGACAAAAAAAACTTTAAAAAAAAACATTTTTTTATTTTATTTAATTTTTTTATTATTATTGTTTTTTTTAAAAAACAAACCTGGTCATGTTTGGTATCATTGGAAAGGCCATAATCAGGCCTTTCAAATGATGTCAAATATGACCATCTAGCTGCCATGGATCGGGAGATATGGGGATCCTTAGGATCCCCTTATCTCTACATGGCAGCTAGATGGTTAACTGGCCCACTGACATCCTCACACATATGGTGAGGTTGTCAGTGGGTGGGGGGGACCTGGAGGCTTGGCTGACATCCAAGATGCTATACACCGCTGAAAAGGGGAGACTCTCCCCTTTTCAGCGGTGTAAAAAGCATATCCCTAGCTGCAATGGTTGGGGAGATAGAGGGCTCCGAAGGAGACCCCCCTCCCCTCCATTGTTTTGCATGGGGACGCCTGCTGATGACGTCACCACGCAGCGTGGCGACGTCATCAGCCTCGCCTGCCCATGTAAATCACATGGGCAGGCTTCCTCCCTGCCAGATCGCCGAGGGATCCAGCGAGGGAGGTGAGTATCGGGCGGGAGGGGGATTAGGCGCCGCTGACGTACCCTGTACATCCACGGGTCTAAGGGAGACCTGTGGACAGGACGTACAGGGTACGTCAGGGGTCCTTAAGGGGTTAAAAAAGTATGCAAATTTGGTTTGATATGATAATGATTGTTTTTCAATATATTACAATGCAAAAGATAGTTATTTTAAAAAGTATCTCCCCCCATATTTGCATTTATTTGGCGATGGGGCTAGGGGGCATTCCAGATTTCTGTGCCTACAGACTCCTGTGATATTAATCCAGCCTTTGTTCTACTGCTTGTAGCCAGAGGACAAGTTGCAATGCAGAATCAGAGGTAAGTTTAAGACTTTTTTGTGGTTTTATTTTTCTGTTAAGTGACTTGTAAATTATATATATATATATACCCAGAAGTTGTCTCTGATAACCGGCATAACCTACAAAAAGTTTTCTTCTCAATAAAAATTTGGATCTACGAGTAAACAACAAAAGATATCTTTAATTAAAATAAAAACATAAGAGCAAAAATGGAGAAAGACAGCACTCTCTAATATAGAGGTTGAAATACCTCACGGTGCAGAAGGTACTGAACATAACCACATCCACAGACTATATCATGTATAGCTAGGCATTTACTGTATATATACAGTTGTGTTCAAAATTATTCAACCCCCAATGCTGTAAAGGGTTTTAGGGAATTTAGTGTACATTTGTAATTGTATTCAGAATGAAATCCTACAAGGACTTTTTAAAGAACCATATGCAACTAAAATGACATCAATTGGTTTTGTAATACAGTAGTAAATGTTTCTTTTGTGAATTCTTCATTGACACAATTATTCAACCCCTTAAAGACTACCACTCTGAAGAACAGAGGTTCATTCAAGTGTTTTCAATCAGGTATTGAAAACACCTGTGGATGTCACGGAGCAGCAATAAAGCATAATAAGCACCAATTAGGCAGCTTTAAAATGACTGTGATACTCAGCTCCTTCTAGACATTTACTGGTGTGGTTACAAACATGGTGAAGTCAAGAGAATGGTTCAGGAAGACAAGAGAAGAGGTGATTACTCTTCACAGGAAGGGCAATGGCTATAAGAAGATTGCAAAGATGTTAAACATACCAAGAGAGACCATAGGAAGCATCATTGGCAAATTCAAGGCAAAGGGCACTGTTGAAACGCTACCTGGTCGTGGCAGAAAGAAGATGCTGACTTCGACTGCTGTGCGCTACCTGAAGCATAGAGTGGAGAAAAGTCCCCGTGTGACTGCTGAGGAACTGAGAAAAGATTTGTCAGATGTGGGTACTGAAGTTTCAGCTCAGACAATACGGCGCACACTGCGTAATGAAGGCCTCCATGCCAGAACTCCCAGGCGCACCCCCTTGCTGTCTCCAAAGAATAAGAAGAGTCGACTGCAGTATGCCAAAAGTCATGTGGACAAACCACAGAAGTTTTGGGATAGTGTTCTGTGGACTAATGAAACAAATTTAGAACTGTTTGGGCCCATGGATCAACGCTATGTTTGGAGGAGGAAGAACAAGACCTATGAAGAAAAGAACACCTTGCCTATTGTGAAGCATGGCGGGGGGTCAATCATGCTTTGGGGCTGTTTTGCTTCTGCAGGTACAGGGAAGCTTCAGCGTGTGCAAGGTACCATGAATTCTCTTCAGTACCAGGAGCTATTGGATGACAATGTGATGCAGTCCGTCACAAACCTGAGGCTTGGGAGACGTTGGACCTTTCAACAGGACAATGATCCCAAGCATACCTCCAAGTCCACTAGAACATGGTTGCAGATTAAAGGCTGTAACATTTTGGAGTGGCCATCGCAGTCACCTGACTTAAATCCGATTGAGAACCTCTGGTGGGACTTAAAGAAAGCAGTTGCAGTGCGCAAGCCTAAGAATGTGACTGAACTGGAGGCTTTTGCCCATGACGAATGGACGAAGATACCCGTAGATCGCTGCAAGACACTTGTGTCAAGCTATGCTTCACGTTTAAAAGCAGTTATAACTGTAAAAGGATGTTGTACTAAGTACTAAGATTGAATGTCACTTGGGGGTTGAATAAAACTGATAATGATGTGAGCACAGAAAAGACATTTGTGGTTATTTCATTATAAATGTTATGTTATATTTGTCTGACCTACACGTGCCTCTTTGATTTAATTGTAAGCAAGATGACTGAATGATCAAAATCAATGTCAAACTGGCAAAACACTCAATTTCAGTGGGGGTTGAATAATTTTGAACACAACTGTACACACCCACCCACTATATAAGTGTACCGTCATTCCGTTTTTTTTTTCAAATCTTTCTATTTATGCATTTAAAAGTCACATAGTTGATGTTTCGCGAGATCGCGGCTGGTCACGTGGTTCCCCCAGGCGAGTGCCCAAGCTCCATGCCGCTGGACGCAAACAGGGACTGGGGCAGTATATCCATGTGTGGGCAGTATATCCATGTGTGCTGGAGCAGTATATCCATGTGTGCTGTGACAGTATATCCCTGTGTGCTGGGGCAGTATATCCAAATCTTTCTATTTATGCATTTAAAAGTCACATAGTTGATGTTTCAGTTCTTCACCAGAAATTTCCTCAAGATCTGAAATGTCAACTATGTGAAAAGCAAAAATAAAAGCTTTGCAAGATTTGCAAGAACCCCAAGTACTGGTTCACTTATGTAATGTATATACTGTATGTATGGCCAAATGCAAAGCACTGGGCGACGAATGAAAAGTAAGCCAGGAGTGAAGGATCTATAACTATATATACATATATATTAGGGCTGCGGAAATTAACGATTAATCCATCGATCAATCTTTAATTTTTTTGGTTGATTAAAATATTATTAATCAACCAGCAGCGCAAAGCATGCGGCGGCGCCGCATGCTTTGCGCCGCGTGTTTGGCTCCCTGTGAGCGTCCGAATGCATGGAGCTTGGGCGCTCACCTGGGGGAACCACGTGACCAGCCGCGTTCTCGCGAGATCGCGGCTGGTCACGTGGTTCCCCCAGGCGAGCGCCCAAGCTCCAATGCCGCTGGACGCAAACAGGGACTGGGGCAGTATATCCATGTGTGGGCAGTATATCCATGTGTGCTGGAGCAGTATATCCATGTGTGCTGTGACAGTATATCCATGTGTGCTGGGGGCAGTATATCCATGTGTGCTGAGGCAGTATATACATGTGTGCTGGGGGGAAAATATATCCATGCATGCTGGGACAGTATATCCATGTGTGCTGGGGCAGTATATCCATGTGTGCTGGGGGCAGTATATCCATGTGTGCTGGAGCAGTATATCCATGTGTGCTGTGACAGTGTATCCATGTGTGCTTGGGGCAGTATATCCATGTGTGCTGGGGGCAAATATATCCATGCGTGCTGGGACAGTATATCCATGTGTGCTGGAGCAGTATATCCTTGTGTGCTGTTACAGTATATCCATGTGTGCTGTGGGCAGTATATCCATGTGTGCTGGGGCAGTATATCATGTGTGCTGGGGGCAAATATATCCTTGTGTGCTGGGGCAGTATATCCATGTTTTCTGGGGGCAAATATATCCATGCGTGCTGGGACAGTATATCCATGTGTGCTGGAGCAGTATATCCTTGTGTGCTGTGACAGTATATCCATGTGTGCTGTGGGCAGTATATCCATGTGTGCTTGGGGCAGTATATCCATGTGTGCTGGGGAAGTATATCAATGTGTGCTGGGGGCAGTATATCCATGTGTTGGGGCAGTATATCCATGTGTGCTGGGGCAAATATATCCTTGTGTGCTGGGGCAGTATATCCATGTGTGCTGGGGGCAAATATATCCATGCGTGCTGGGACAGTATATCCATCTGTGCTGGGGCAGTATATCCATATGTGCTGGGGCAGTATATCCATGTGTGCTGGGGGCAAATATATCTATGTGTGCTGGGGGCAGTATATCCATGTGTGCTGGAGCAGTATATCCATGTGTGCTGTGACAGTATATCCATGTGTGCTGGGGCAGTATATCCATGTGTGCTGGGGCAATATATCCATGTGAGCTGGGGGTAGTATATCCATGTGAGCTGGGGGCAAATCAATATATCCATGTGAGCTGGGGCAATATGTGCATATGAACTGGGGCAATATATCCATATGAGCTGGGGCAAAGCAATATATCCATGTGAGCTGGGGCAATATATCCATCATATATATATATATATCAGTGAGTTTTATTGCTTTGTATTCTGTGATACGCTCATACACACGGCACATTGCTGTTAGTTTTATTACTGTGGAACGACGTTATGTCCTTTTTTTTAAGTTTTGCTTTTCTGATCTGTATGTGTGTTATAATTAATCGAAATTAATCGATTAATCAATTAAAAAAAATTGATTAATCAAACACAAAAATTTTAATCATTACCAGCCCTAATATATATATATATACATATATTCCTCCAGAAATTCCGCACACGGAGTCTTCAAATGTAAAGTAAATAAATATTTAATTCAAGAAATAATCGACGTTTCAGTCCATCAAGACTTTCATCAGGATGTATAAAAAAGAAAAAAACACATCGTTAAATACACAGAGAGAAGAGTAATTAATCATGCACAGGTGATAAATGGGAGGAGCACCAAACCAATCGAGTTCAGTGCTAACCTTCCCATATACATAGAATAAACCATATATCAAAAGACAATGTTGAAAACAAAACAAAATTTCAAAAAACAATATCAAGGCAATGAGCTGATACCGTATCCACAATAGGTAATATATCATATGCCAAATGTAGCAAAATAACTAATAAACCAGCAAACCCATTGTAAACATTGAATTGTTATCTAATGTTAAAAACAAGACTAGAGAACAAGTTAGACCTAGCGGGGACTAAAGTAGCAATATAAATTATTCTGTTCGTTTAAACCTTTCGGGTTAATAGTATCGAGCGTGAAAATCCAAAAGGATTCTCGTTTGAGTAACTCCAAGGCTCTATCCCCACCCCTAGGTAAAGGAGGAACGTGATCAATCCCCATCACACGCAGAGAGAATAGCGGATGTCGTTTGTCCTGGAAATGACGGGCAACTGGTTGCAAATTATCTTTTATAATTAATCGAAATTAATCGATTAATCAATTAAAAAAATTTTTTAATCAAACACAAAAATTTTAATCATTACCAGCCCTAATATATATATATATACACATATACATATATATATATATATATACACATACATACATACACACACACACACGCGCGCGCGTGTATAGTAGTGCGTAGTGATACCTTTTTTATTGGACTAACGTTACATTTAAAAGACAAGCTTTCGAGAATATTCCTCTCTTCCACAGTTCTGGACGCTATACTGAGCAATATCCGCGTACCTCTTAATGTCTTAATGTTCAATTCTAGGATATTGCATAGTTTAGCATCCAGACCTGAAGAAGAGAGGAATACTCTCTAAAGCTTGTCTTTCAAATGTAACGTTAGTCCAATAAAAAAAGTATCACTACGTACTGCTATACTCGTGATTTTGGCATCTGGACTAACACGGCCTATATATATATATATATTGCACCAAGGGGAGAGCACAAAAAATACACCATCAAAGCTTCACTGCTGTGGCATTTCACCGCTGTGTGCTCAGCTCATTTTTACCGCTTTCGCTCATCATGTTTAAACGCGTTTTGAAGCCACATTTTATTATATGACCCAGACATATTATATATCGTTCTTTCCGGCAGACTCTGCAGATTCATAATATATCATTTTTATATGTATACATCATGTCCTGCCTGTATATTATAACAAAAAATGCAATAAAATTAGAATTTTTAATCATCTACAGCGGGTAAAGTGTTTTTTTGTTCACATTTTATCACATGAGCGTTTGCGGTTATATTTTCTATGGGGTGCGCTTGTTAAAAAATTAGAAATGGGGACTTGTTACATTTTTTTGTGGGAATTACGTGATTTTTAACAAACGCACCCCATAGAGAAAAATCATTAGTGCAGCATCATTGTTCACATTCTAATTGAAATGTGAACAATATTGCTGCATTAATGAAAACCACAAAGAAAAAAAGCATGTTTTTATTTTTGTTTTACTTTGAACATAGTCATGTTGGGTATCATTCGAAAGGCCATGCTCCATGACCCCCTAGCTGCCACGGTTCTGGAGATATCGGGGTTCAAATGATCCTTGGGAAATCCCCGGGCAGCTAGGGGTTCCCCGGCTATCTAACATCATCATGTTATGCGTGATGATGTCTGGCAGTGAGGGGGGACCAGGGGTGGAGCCGCCATCCCCACCGGAGCTAGGCCGCAATTCAGTGCCGCAAGGCGCTGAATCGCGACCTAGTGTCTGAGGGGTTAAAGCCAGGCACTGCTTAAGGCTAATGTCAGACGAGCGCATTTTCTACGGAATGTGCGTCCGTGCTCAACGGACGTACTTTCTGACTGACGACAAGGTAGTGGCCACACAGTCCGTTTTTTTTTCACTGATGTTATTTTTGACTGATGTAGCAGGGAAAATAAATTAAAATGCAAAAACATTTTGTCTGTCAAAAATGCTGGACTTCAAAAATGCAGTCTGTCTGACCACGTTTCATCACTCACACACAAAGCTATGCGGACGTTGCGGACATGGAGCACTACACACGTCAGTTCTAGCGGTTTTACGTTCTTGACTAACCTGCGTCCGTTTGCCGTGTCCGTTGTGCTTCCGCACTTCTGTGCGGACGTATTTTGTGTGTGGTCTCTATTGATCATAATTGTATGCTACCACGGACTTTAAAATGTGCGGCAACACGGACGTCAATGCGCTCGTCTGACACGGGCCTAAAAGGGGAGACTCTCCCCTTTTAAGCGGTGCCTGGCTTGTGGCACTGCTCCTTCCCGATGGATCCGAACGGACCCCCTCCCTTTCAGGCGATCCCCCGGCATTGTTGGGGGGGTCGTCTGGAAATGACTTCATTGCGCATGGCGCGATGACGTCATTGACGTTGAGAGGCGCTTAACTTCAGCGTCTGAGGAAATCCAAACTCTATCAGGTCTATTCAAAGAAAGATGAAACTCAGGAGAATGACTGGAGAAGTGAAAATGCTAGGTCAAAATAACCAAACCAGAAAAATTCTCCCATTTATCTTACTTTCCAAATCGGTTATTTGGTCTAGATTTTTCTCTTCTCCTGCCAATTCTCCAGAGTTTCACCTTTCACTGAATAGACCTGTAAAACGTCCATAGTATTCCATGAAACCATCTCATATGGCTTTGGATTTAAACTATAGAAGAAATCGAAGCATAACATTATTGGCATTTTCAAATTATTATTTTCCAATTAGCAAACTAGTTGACTACACGAATTTCGATTTTCTTATCTAAATTAAAAACCAGCAAAAGATGGATGTGAATAAAATCAATTGAAGACTTACCAGAAAAGAAAGTCATCCAGCAAGAAAAAGGCTTCCTAAGTAATGTCTTCATTCCTTCTTTTCCTGAAATAAAAGGATTTCTTCGTCACAAACATTGCACAGTAATGTACAATGGTTTTGTAAATAAATAATACCGTTAAATAAGGTTACAATAAAGTTTCAGCTATTAATAAACAGAGAGACAGCATCAAAAAATTTGTCATCAGAAAAGGAATAAATAGATTTGTCTCTACACTGGCAGACAGTATCTTCTCCCTCTATTGTGCTCATTCACTGACTTTCTTGTTTCTTTGCTGGTATGATTAAGAAAAGAGACGGTTTCAAATTCGTGTCTTCATGAAAACCTTATTGTCAGTCCAATGAATGCAGTCTTTTTTTTTATATGGTATGCAAATAGGATTTGAAAAAAGTGGAGGGGAGAGGGGATTTCAAGAGAGCAGAATGGAGTCATGCATTTATTCACATCATTAGCAAATTCTTTGGGGGATTGGGATAGTTCACATACAACTTCTGGAAAGTAAGATTTTACATAATTATGTGGGTGAAACATGTGAAAGTGACCCTATAAAAGGGAGTGTTCTTCCTTCCCAGTCTCGGAGAAGAGGAAGCACAATACACTATAGTAGGTTGCTGACACCTCTTTGCAAATATGGTTACTTCTTACCCTGTTCCTGAAGGATTCACAGAGATTGAGGTATTTGGCATCGGTACAATATTGCTGGCTGAAGGTAAGGAATGTAAATCGTATTATTTTGTTAATACGCGCTAGACATATACTAGCAGTTATATACGAGCTGTTTAGATTCTGGAAGCAACAGGCAGCTGAATAGAAAAAATGCAATATCTAGCAGACAATGTTACCTCTGTAATAATGAATGCTGAGGTTACAAAAACAGGTATTCGTATATAATAAGAACATACCCTCCTGTGTCTGGTTGCCTTCTCCTTGTACTTTGTAGTCTGAACGATTGCAGGCGTATCATTTCTATTTGGTTGAGATATACGGTATGCTCTATTTGCATTGATGCTCTGTACATTCATTCAGCACATATTCGTCTCTCTTCTCAGCTCATATAACAAAGGAATAAATTTACATTTTAAGCATATTTACAATAAATAGTGTCAGATTTTTTAAAAAGTCCAGTGAAATTTCAACATATGCTGAGATTCCAGGTTAATGCCGATTATTTACATATAAAAAACAACTACTCATATTTTTCTATTAGAATGATTCAATGTACATCTTTCTTTTTTAAGTGTCTCCATTTTTAACTCTTTCACTACCAAGTGCTTTCAGGGAAAAAAAATTAAACAGGAACAAATGTATCCCTTTATCCTTTATAAAAAATATTGGGATGGAAAGTTGTAAATTGTAGATGGCGTCCTCTATCCTACCCCTGTTTGTAGAGATTATAATATGGTTATTAGTAGGGATGAGCTGTTCGGTTCGATCAGTTCGGAGTTCGATTCGAACTTTGGCCGTTCGCAAGTTCGCGAACTTCGAACTTTTTGGCGTGTTCAGTTCGAGTTAAAAAAAAAAAAAAAATATTGAAAAAAAGTATAAAAAATCCTTAAAAAAATACTAAAAAATCTAGAAATAAAGAGACTCTTGACTGCAGAATATTTTATAAGCAACGGTTTATTAGATATTGAATTAAAAAAATACCTAATGTCGTCTACTATAGGTGCAAATATTCTCACCTCTAAATGACCTGTGCTCTCAAACGGCGTAAACAACAGGTGTTTAATTAGTGTTTGGAAATAACATGTGCTTCTAATTAGCAATTAGAATTTCGATACATTGCTTGCAGACTGGTGTGGCCTGCACATGTATGAACAAACACTGTTTGTTTTGAATTCTAAGAAGTGTTCATTTCTACTATATGATCCTCTCTGATATGCTGTTTAACCCCTTAAGGACCAGGGCTCTGTAAAGTCAATCATTAATGATGTAGATGTTATGTCATTTGTCATCAAGGGCTTAATAAAATCTTTATCACACTCCTTAAATTTTAACGTAATATTCCAGTATTTGTATGTCACCTCTCCTGAAGGGCCTATGTGAGCATACAATTATTATTGTGTTAGAAATGTCTATCATAAAGCATACAAGCTGAGTCCCTAGAGTCTCTGACTATCCATTGTCATATATACCTTGCTTTATACATATAAAGCCCCGTTCACACTGTGCGATTTTAAAGTCGCGTGTTTTTCCGTGCGATTTTCATATTCGCGACATAGTGCGATTAGTGTCGTACGATGTCACGCGACGTCGTGATTTTGTGCGATTTTTGCAAAGCACCACCAATGCAAATCACAAAATCGCAGATAGCAATTCTCAAAAAAGGGTCATGTACCAGCGACATGCTACCGCGACGCGCGACGTCACGTGGCAAGATGTGAACAGCTCCATTGAAATGCATTGGAGAAGCTACAGAGTGCGACATCGCGTGGATTTTGATGCAACGTTGTGGCAAAATCCGCGCAATAAATCGCACAGTGTGAACGGGGCCTAATACATTCCCTCATCTAACAGGATAGTAGCCAGTCCCTGTGCATTTTAACCCCTTAAGGGTGGCTAGGTGTCGTGTGTGGGTCTCTGATGGCAATGTTTCTATACATCCTACAAATCCGCCACTTGACGGGCAGGTTATGGGGACCTCCTAGGCACAATAGTTGAAGGAATTTTTCGTTTTTATTTTTAACCCTTAAAAACTAACCCTTAAAAACTTTTGAAATTGTTCAAGTTCGAATGCGAACCGAACACGGGGGTGTTCGGCTCATCCCTAGTTATTAGGAATGCAGCTTCCAAAAAATACCACATAAAATAATATCTGGATGTGAACATAATGTTTGCATATAGAAATAACATAAATCATTGTATTTGTACCATACAAGGATGTTAAGCAATTGTAACCACCTGAATCTTATACAGTCAGGTCCAAAAATATTGGGACATCGACACAATTCTAACATCTTTGGCTCTATACACCACCACAATGGAGTTGGAATGAAACAAACACAATGTGCTTTAACTGCAGACTGTCAGCTTTAATTTGAGGGTATGTACATCCAACTCAGGTGAACGTTGTAGGACTTACAGCAGTTTGCAGATGTGTCTCCCACCTATTAAGGGACCAAAAGTAATGGGACAGAATAATAATCATAAATCAAACTTTCCCTTCTTAATACTTGGTTGCAAATCCTTTGCAGTCAATCACAGCCTGAAGTCTGGAACGCATAGACATCACCAGACGCTGGGTTTCATCCCTGGTGATGCTCTGCCAGGCCTCTACTGCAACAGTCTTCAGTTCCTGCTTGTTCTTGGGGCATTTTACCTTCAGTTTTGTCTTCAGCAAGTGAAATGCATGCTCAATGGGATTCAGGTCAGGTGATTGACTTGGCCATTGCATAACATTCCACTTCTGTCCCTTCAAAAATTCTTTGGTTGCTTTTGCAGTATGCTTTGAGTCATTGTCCATCTGCACTTTGAAGCGCCGTCCAATGAGTTCTGCAGCATTTGGCTGAATGTGAGTAGATAATATTGCCCGAAACACTTCAGAATTCATCCTGCTGCTTTTGTCAGCAGTCACATCATCAATAAATACAAGAGAACCAGTTCCATTGGCTGTCATACATGCCCATGCCATGACACTACCACCACCATGCTTCACTGATGAGGTGGTATGTTTAGGATCATGAGCAGTTCCTTTCCTTCTCCATACTCTTCTCTTCCCATCACTCTGGTACAAGTTGATCTTGGTCTCATCTGTCCTTAGGATCTTAATCCAGAGCTGTGAAGGCTTTGTTAGGTGTTGTTTGGCAAACTCTAATCTTGCCTTCCTGTTTTTGAGGCTCACCAATGGTTTACATCTTGTGGTAAACCCTCTGTATTTACTCTGGTGAAGTCTTCTCTTGATTTTTGACTTTGAGACACATACACCTACCTCCTGGAGAGTGTTTTTGATCTGGCCAACTGTTGTGAAGGGTGTTTTCTTCACCAGGGAAAGAATTCTTCATTCGTCCATCAAGGATGTTTTCCGTGGTCTCCCAGGTCTTGTGGTGTTGCTGAGTTCCTTCTTTTTGAGAATGTTCTAAACAGTTGTTTTGGCCACGCCTAATGTTCTTGCTATCTCTCTGATGGGTTTGTTTTGTTTCTTCAGCCTAATGATGGCTTGCTTCACTGATAGTGAAGGCTCTTTGGATCTCATCTTGAGAGTTGACAGCAACAGATTCCAAATGCAAATAGCACACTTGAAATGAACTCTGGGCCTTTTATCTGCACATTGTAATTGGGGTAATGAGGGAATATCACACACCTGGCCATGGAACAGCTGAGATTGTCCCATTACTTTTGGTCCCTTAACAAGTGGGAGGCACATCTGCAAACTGCTGTAAATCCTACACCGTTCACTTGAGTTGGATGTACATAGCCTCAAATTAAAGCTGACAGTCTGCAGTTAAAGCACATTGTGTTTGTTTCATTCCAACTCCATTGTGGTGGTGTATAGAGCCAAAGATGTTAGAATTGTGTCGATGTCCCAATATTTCTGAACCTGACTGTATCTGCACAGTAGTGAATCTAGGTTGTAAGTTCCCACGGGAATAGGGCCCTCACGTCCTCCTGTATCTGCAGGAAGCAATACTGACCTTCTCCTGTATGTATTGTAGAATTGTCCTGTCTTTACCCATTGCACCTTGTACAGCGCTGCAGAATGTGTTGGCGCGTAATAAATAATAATAATAATAATAGTGAATGACCTCAGAGCTCTCCCTGTATTCTGCCTTGTCCCTGGCTGTCGTATTGCAGTAATGAAGTTTGCTGAAGTTTTTGTTACAGTGAGGATGGGACTGCTTATTGTTCTTATTTGCAGTAATACAGGATTACACGAGTATTTTATCTTCAGGAACATTAATCTTGCTTTAAAAAGGTATGTAAATAGTGTTTTATGTGCAAATTTTCATTTTATATAAATGTAAATTGTGCATAAACATTTTTGGTCATGAAAGGGTTAAGGAGATGCACAAAGTACTACAAACTAATAAAGGGATTTTTTTTTACATTAATTATGAAGTATGAAGAAAAGCTATAAAATTGCACTTTTTACCTTGACAACGATGTCCAAGAGGGGGCATTATTATATTGTTCAAACACAGTATATACAGGGTGATTATAACTAGCTCTTCGGTGACCTGTTCTTTAACAGGACTTTACAAAGCATACAATGTCAAACTGGAGGGAAGATTTTGCAAGCAGAAGGGTGCTTTTCAGTAACAGTGCAAATATGGAATTGACTCGCATCCAAAACAATCAAATTTTTCAAATAGATACTGTTAAAAAATGTCTGTTTTTCTGGCAGAACAGGACATACGGGGTATAAGCATTAGAAAGTTAATTGTGATTTGGTTGTTGCTCACAGACTACGTTTAAATCAATAATAGTAAGGATGTATGGGAGATTGAATTTTTCTTGGACATTAATCTTTTTCGATCTACATTAAGATGTTACTAGTTTTGAGTTTGAAAAACTCTTACTTAACAAATCACACCACTATTAGTACCTACCCATCCATTTTTCACAAGATCTGGACTTAGTTTACTTAAAGTATTGCATACTACTAAGGGAAATATGGACAACAAAAAAGTTCTGTTCAGTTTATTTCATGAATAATATCTAGGAACTTAACTAGAAATGATATCATGAAAAATGACTCATTTGGACATCTCCACAATTAATTCATACATTTTTTGTTCCCTGTGGAATATTAATTGCATGTATTGCAGAGTAGCACATTTTGTATTCCGTCCTGGCCTGTTGGGACCCTCCTGATCACCGGTGCAGAAATGTTTTTTATGACCAAACAGCGTGACGATAGAAGTCAGATGGATACATTTTGTTCCTCTCTCACCAGCAATCAAGTACTGACACCTCAACATAGATGATTCAGCATAATAGATTCCACCCACTGGGCACTGTAGAATCCCAGCAGATGCAGGGCAGACAAAATCATTCACCAGAATGATGCCATGGACAAACATTCAAGATAAGGAAGGTAGAGGGAGAGTGACTGAGATACCTTAAGGGATAAGGGATATTAAATTAAAGGTATAGACAAGGGCAAAGTTCATAGAGGGAAGTAAGATGCAAAAATAATAGATGTGGTTGGTGCTAGAGAGTGGTGATAGGTATGGCTACATAAAAGGTTAAGGTGGATGTGGGTGGTGAGAACTGAAGCAGATCCAGCTTTCCCTCGCGCCGTTTTTAAAATGGGAAGCTCCTGAGAGTTGCTCTGTGTTCCTGTCTTCCAGTGGTTACTGCACTGCTACCTGTCTGTAGCTACATGTTTGTCTCTGTCAGAGTTTTTATTCAAACATGAATATGTAAAAGTCTACATGTGAAGACTGCGTGTGCTTTTGTGTGTCCCTGTGTGTATTTTTGTGTCTGCATGTGTATTTCGTAAATGTGTACTTGTCAGTGCTTGCATGTGTGTTTCTATGAGAGTCTGTCTGTGTCTTTCAGCATCTGCATGTCTATATCTGTGATTCTGTATATGTGATTGCGTTTGTGTCTGTCAGTGTGTATTTCTGCTTCAATTGGAGTGGGTACATGCATGTGCAATCTGGTCATTGTACATCTGTCTGTTTTAGTTTGTGTGTCAGGCCAAGGTGTGGATAGGATATCAATAGGGAAGTGGTGCAAATGCTACCACTGGATTTGGGTGAATAAACTGACTGGTAGGATGGAAAGCAGCCAGCAATTTCAGGATAGTAGCACCATCTTGCCTTTAATCCATTCTAAAACCAAGACTGTAGTGATAGATTATGCTTGGTATACAGTTTATTGGGGATGATGAAACCACCTATGGTTTCAGTAAAATGTTTTCAATAGCTCTGAACACAGTCTACCACGTTTAAATGATGTAAAATGTCACGTGTCCACAGAAATCTACTGGATGTAAAGTAGGTTCAAAAAACACCAATGTCCATCAATTCAAATCTTCCTCCCTGCTCTTGTCCAGTAGGGTGCAAAAAATATTTTTTGGGGAATTTACCGATTGGCCCGAAAGGGAAAATACTGTCCTACTTGAGTTCATAATGGCAATCAATAAAATAAACAATTACAGACTCCTTAATGTGGTCAAATTGAAAAGGATTTTAATCCACAGTGAGCAGCAGAAGACAACGTTTCGACGCAATGGTCTTTGTCAAGTCTCATAATTGCAATCAGATATCTCATTGGATCAACAAGCAATGCACTGAAATTTTAAATCTTTATGTAACTTTATATCATACTTTACTAGAAAGTATGTTTAGTACTTTAATAAAACATCAATTAATTGAATAAAACAACATCTCCAGGAATAAAAACACATGTTTTTAGTACTCCCTCCCTTTATCTCTAGAAGAAGCCTAAACCTACTAGTGAAATACTAAGAGCTCGACCAACAATAATGACTTGAGCCAGATTTAAATGCTACCTTATGTGCTGTCTTGGATCTTACTGACAATTGGGCTAGTACTCACCAACTTGGATGTCCTACCCACTATATTCTCAGACACCATACCGGTGTCTCCCACTTTGTGTTAATACCACCTTGTTTCAGGAAGTACATATACTCTCTTCATTCCTTGTTGATGGACTACTCTATGTATCTTTGCATAGGTCCTCGACAATCAGTGTTCCTTTATTCTTTTATCAATGTTAGAAGGATTAATCCTAAAAATGTCTACCATGACACATGATATTGGTATAGCGACTAGCCTAAATAGATACCTCTACCCAACTCATACAATTCATGGGGCAATATGAATCGGATTTATGTACGAGCATTCATCTGAACATGGTGTTTCATTTAGCCAGACAATGTCCCACTGGATTGCATAGAAAATAAAGGAACAGTGAAAGAATCGGTCTGACCATATACATTTATTACTGTATTTCTGTTCTCTTCCTCAAAAGGAGACATGAATGAAAAGAAATCTAGACATGCGAGAACAAAACCAGAGATATGCCCAAGGAACATAATAATCAGATGGGTGTTCATGTATAAATCTGTTTCATATTAGGCAAAAACCTTTTGCCATGGCAGCTTCTTATCTTTATTCCCCCCAATGTCTGCATTTGTCTTACATGTCGCTATAAAGAGTAGTTTGATAAATTTATAATGTGAAAATATGGGCCAGTGGGAACTCTGAGCAATTATTAGCCAGCCCATTTCCTTATTCCATTTTCCGCTAGAGACCAGTGTATATCTACTATAAGCACATACACTGAATACTGGGATTTTGAGATACACCTTATAACAATTCAGCCTTATGCCCTTAAGGGAAAAGGCATATTTTTAAATGGCAAAGCGCTGACTCAATTAAAAATGCAACATGGGGTTCTTTCAATGAAATATATCAGTATAGGAAGAAATCCTTGCAACATTTATCATTATCTTGTATGTTTATCTTTTCAGATTTGGGAGATATATACAGAAGGATTCTTAAGGAGAATTAATTTTCGGAGGCTTAATAAATCAAATTCAAGTGAAAGTCTGTTTAGAAGACTTTGAACATAATTTATTAGTGATATATGCGCTTCCAGGAACAAAGATCAATTTAACTTAATCTCGCTCTATTCTGGAGGAATGTATATTAATGTAGTTTATTAGAAATAAAATTCATCTGTTTACAGGCTCCATATTGTGTCCCTAAAGTTCCAGCACAATGGCCATAGCAACAAGCATAATTCTCAATCCCCGGCCAGCGTCCAGGAATTCACCCCCCGACACACACACACGCTCTGGCAGGATAAGCAGCCTTAATAAAAGGGTCGGCCATGCCCTATGCATGCAGACTGAAATATTTAAATCAGGGCATCACAGGAACTTCATGCTGATAATTATCTACATGGTTTCTAAAGTAGTGCAATTACTCTACTCCTATTACAATTGGTTGGTGTCTCCAAAGCCATCCAGTTTCTCTTGTGTTATTTCGTATTTGACTTTTTTCTGTTTCCCCTGCTATATGAAAAAAATAGCACACTTTAAATATTACTAGATTAATATTTCAATTTTGTATTTTTCATATTTCCGTACAGCTCTTCTTGGGTTCCTGTTAAATGGGCTAACAATTCTTTCATTCTACAAAGTCAGAGAACTTAGAACGCCAAGTAACCTGCTCATAATAAGCCTTGCAGTGGCAGATATTGGTCTCTGCATGAATGCGTTCATTGCTGCCTTTTCAAGTTTCCTGAGGTAAAAAATAAAAGTGTGGAAATGAAGATGAACTTTTTATAATACATGTTAATTTAAATCTAACTATTGAACATTGCTCCAATGTGCAGATTTTAGTAATTGAAAGTTACAAAAAAAAATTCAAACACAAACAGGTCTGAGCCCTTCCAAATGCTTTTTCTAGTAGAAATAATATATTCACTTGTATTGTAATAAAAGAATAAACAAATAAAATGATTTGTTTATTTAAACACAGAAATATGTAGTATCTCACAGAAGTGAGTACCCGTCACATTTTTGTAAGTATTTTATCATATCTTTTCATGTGACAACACTGAAGAAATGACACTTTGCTACAATGTAAAGTAGTGAGTGCACAGCTTGTATAACAGTATAAATTTGCTGTCCCCTCAATATAACAACATACAGCCATTAATGTCTAAACCGCTGGCAACAAAAGCGAGTACTAAGTGAAAATGTCCAAATTGGGCATTGAGCCATTTTCCCTTCCCGGTGTCATGTGACTCGTTAGTGTTACAAGGTCTCAGGTGTAAATGGGGAGCAGGTGTGTTTATATTTGGTGTCATCTCTCTCGTTCATACTGGTCACTGGAAGTTCAACATGGCGCCTCATGTCAAAGAACTCTTTGAGGATCTGAAAACAAGAATTGTTGCTCTACCTAAAGATGGCCTAGGCCAAGGGTCAGCAACCTTGGCTACCTGTTGTTTTGGGAACTACATTTCCCATGTGGCTCAGTCAGCCTATTGGGTGACTGAGCATCTTCGAGGATGTAGTTCCCAAAACATCAGGGAGCCAAGGTTGCTGACCCCTGGCCTAGGCTATAAGAAGATTGTCAAGACCCTGAAACTGAGCTGCAGCACGGTGGCCAAGTCCATGCAGCGGTTTAACAGGACAGGTTCCACTCAGAACAGGCCTCGCCATGGTCGACCAGTGTATGTGCTCAGCATCATACCCAGAGGTCATCTTTGGGAAATAGACGTATGAGTGCTGCCTTCATTACTGCAAAGGTTGAAGGGGTGGGGGGGTCAGCCTCTTAGTGCTCAGACCATACGTCACACACTGCATCAAATTGGTCTCATGGCTCTCATCCCAGAAGGAAGCCTCTTATAAAGATGATGCACAAGAAAGCCCACAGTTTGTTGAAGACAGTCAGATTAAGGACATGGATTTCTGGAAGCATGTCCTGTGGTCTGATGAGACCAAGATAAACGTATTTGGCTAGGTTTGGCGTCAAGCGTGTGTGGCGGTAACCAGGTGAGGAGTACAAAGACAAGTGCGTATTGCCTACAGTCAAGCATGGTGGTGGGAGTGTCATGGTCTGGGGCTGCATGAGTGCTGCTGGCACTGGCAAGTTACAGTTCATTGAGGGAACCATGAATGCCAACATGTACTCTGACATACTGAAGCAGAGCATGATCCCCTCCCCTCAGAGACTGGGCCGCAAGGCAGTATTCCAACATGATAACGACCCCAAACACACCTCCAAGATGACCACTGCCTTGCTAAAGAAGCTGAGGGTAAAGGTGATGGACTGACCAAGTATGTCTCCAGACCTAAACCACATTGAGCATCTGTGGGGTGTCCTCAAGTGGAAGGTGGAGAAGCACAAGACCTCTAACATCCACCAGCTCTGTGATGTTGTCAAGGGTGGAGTGGAAGAGGTGGCAACCTGTGAAGCTCTGGTGAACTCCATGCCCAAGAGGGTTAATGCAGTGTTGGAAAACAATGATTGCCACACAAAATATTGACACTTTGGGCCCAATTTGGACATTTTCACATAGAGGTATGTTCACGTTTGTTGCCAGCGGTTTACACATTAATGTCTGTGTGTTGAGTTATTTTAAGGGGACAGCAAATTTACACTGTTATACAAGCTGTACACTCACTACTTTAGATTGTAGCAAAGTGTAATTTCTTCAGTGTTGTCACATGAAAAGACATAATAAAATATTTACAAAAATGTGAGGGATGTACTCACTTCTATGAGATACTATATATTTATTGAAGGCCAAGGTGTTGTCCTATGCTAAGTGCAGGTCAGCAGAGTATTGTTTGTTGGATAGATTTGTTTTTACTCCGTTCCCAAGTGCTTTGTACTCAACCAATGGCAATAAAATGTAATTTATATAATAAATGATCTCGAACCTATTATTCAGTAGACACATGCACAATGATTTTTTTTTGTATCGATTTGATTCATTACGTTTTTTAATTTGTTTCAGTTTGTTCGCTATGTTACTGTGATTAGTATTTCGGAACGATTCTTTATTTCGGGAGATTAGTAATTCGTATTTTATATTGATTCGTTATTTCATTTTGATTCGTTATTGTGGAATTTTGGAACGGATAACTTAATTACTGTTAGATTAGGGTTAAAAAAATTAGGGTAAAAAAATACAATCCCTTTGTCCTTGGTGCTGAAATATGTTTCAGCACCAAGGACAGCAGTACCGCGGGGCTACAGGGCAAAATAAAACCAGTCCTTGGTGCCAAAATATGTTTCAGCACCAAGGACAGCATCACTGCAGGGCTCAGAGCAAAAAATTCCCCTGTCCTTGGTGCTTAAATAGGTTTCACTCAATAGTTCCTGGTGTATTGGCAATTTAATACAATATCTTTGAAGACCCACTTCGGTTACTTCAAAGGAATGTAGGGGGTAACCCTTGATGATATTAGCAACTAAAGTTTTGAAGTGAACCAATATAAAAACTTAATCTTTATTAAACAATACATACATAAATTGTTAGTGACCAAAGGTTTGGAGATAAAATATATTAAAGCAGATAGACACTAGTGGATGTGGGTAGAGACCACAGCTGAATTAGTATTTGGCTCCCAGTGACAGAGATATCTAGGATCCAATTTGGGTGAAATATTTCCCAAGATAGTGCTGATTCTGAGAGGCTGTTAGGTATACACTCAGATGGCAGCAAGTGCATGAGTACGTTACGGAGTTCGCCCAGGTGCGTGCACAGTATCAAAACATGGAAATGAGTACTTAATTCACAGTACAGTGCTATTACCATTATACTCAAACCCTGCGTCTGAATTTATCAACATATGCACAGCATCTGCCGAATGCAGACAGACTGATGGGGGGAAAAAATTCTGCATTCGGCAATGAAAAAAAGCCTTGTCTTTTTAAAATAATTGGAAAACCAAAAATTTCACCTAAAAAAATACAACAAAATTCAATAAATAAATTATTTTTTGCTGCAAATGAAAATAATAAATGGTTGAATAAACATTTAATAATAATGGGCATTTTTTTTTCATTGAAAGCTATGGGATTTGAACCACCTGTTGCTGTTCGGTGTTCTCTGAATAGATTAACCATTACTTTTATGGGGAATTTCACTGCCGCCGACTCGCACCGAACGGCACCATATAACGAATCAATTTGTGAAAATGAAATCAATTCATTATATATACCGTTTTGTTTCATTTTTGTTCCGTTTCGGACAAAATTGATTCGTTATTTCGGAAGTGCTTCTGAAATACGAAACGGTATAATTTCGCCTGGATTGCAAAGGAAACATACTGGACATACTGTATCTATTATTCAGCTATTATATTAATACAGTCCTCATATCTTGTAAGTTATAAATGTATGTAGAGCAGTTTTACAGCCCACATATAATATTATTAAAAGTACAGTCAATGTAGGCTCCAACTTATTGCTTCCTATAAAAACTCAAAGGACCTTCCAAAATCATTAACACATTCTTCAAATTTTATCAATTCTCCATTTTATGCTTTATAGTTAAGATTTATATGTTGGAGCCTCTTGTTTACCCAATAAATGCATTTTATCTACTTAATTTCTATATTATCATCTATGATTCAATTGATTAGAAATCATTAGCCGTAACAATCTCTACAAATTGGATATGTGATCAAAGTTGAGGACAAGGACACAGAGAAAGGAATGTAACATTTGTAGAGAACAAGTGAGAGATGGATGGTGTGAGATTGAGAATTAAAAAGAAAGGTAGATCGTTGGAGATGTAAAGGAGGATGTAAACACAGGGATGGAGAATTAAAAATGGCCATTTGAAATAAACATTTCCATAGCATTCATGGATCAGTTATAAGTGCTTGCTGGTCTAGTTTAGAGGATCAAATTGTCTTTTGAGTGTGAATATCTAAAATGGATACAGTAAGGTTAAAATAAGAGGGGAGCGTAACGGAGAGGAGATACAAAATGCCTGATTCCCTCTGCATCCTTCCTGCTTTAACACTTTAATCAGCATATAAACATGCTTTAAATTCTGCACTGGGATTTCTCAGCGATGTGACATGCTGCAACTTCCTGCAAGCCACAGCAGTCATATGACCTAGGAGTGCTTGGACGCTCAAGGGAGCGTTTGGCCAATCCAATGGTTCTCAATGCAAGTGCATTCTTATAGATATATGTCATATGGATATCTTCAACGCTTTGTATAAAATAACATTCTATTCTATAGCACTGTGTAATTCACTATATTTAACAGCTGCAAACCCATTTATATCATTCCTTTATTTTTATATTCATTACATTGCCACATCTCTATGCACTCTAAAATGAACGTGAGTTACACAAACATCTTAGCTGTTTTGTTCACTTCAATGTATGTAGCATAGGGGCATCAATATGTGTTTTGATATTATTTTAAAGGTACTGGCCTTATGGCTCTGAAGGATGCCAGATTCACGGATTTCAAGGTTTTGTGGCAGCTCTATCTAGCATCAGTTCATGTGCTGCAATAGCCTGGGATCGGTATCATCAGTATTGTACTCGTAAGTGCACCGTTGTTATTATTATTACTATTATTATTATGTCACCACGTAGCAATATTGTGTGATCACGTGATTACTTGTCTGTCATCAACATAAATAAAAGATGAGTTGCTGAAATTAAATATTTTAGACAAATACAAGTATAAAATAACAAGTATATAATAGTAATTGTGCTTTTAGTTAAAAAGACCTATGTAGTGCATTCATATGAGCTACTACTCCTTATTAAAAAAAAACAGAACCCTACCAACGTTTAAACGATTTATATAGAAATAAATCTCCCCAACAGTGCTTTGTAAAAAGTGTAACCAGTGTACAAAAAAGAAAGTATATCTGATATAACAGTGTATCTCTATTTATACACATCCACAGTAGCAAGTCATATAGTGCCAGTGATCATGTGCCTCTTAGTGATCATCCCATAGCTGCTAGTAACATTTGAAGATGTTGGGGCACTAAACCTACACATCCTAAATGAACTGTGTAACTCCATCCACCTTTGGATACTTGATTCTCATGTTGCATATTGAGATTAGATAATTTACTTATTTCACTTATCAGGTCAACCTGCTCCTACATATATCAAATGCCATCTTCAACATGACATCATCATTTGGGGTTTACCAGCAATAAGTCAGAAGAAAGTCCCTGGATTGTAAAATGGACCAGCTCACCCAAGTTTTACAACTGTCGGCTTGCACTACTACTCTTCCTAGAAAGAAAAAGATGTACCGTTCATTTATTGGCTTGTCCTTTTCTAGCCTAAATTCTACCATAGCAGAGCAAGTCAACACTGTGTATTGTGCGAACACACCTCTTGGCTTCTCTCTGTTTCTCTGCCAGTATATTTGGTATATCAGAAAAGTTGATAAAAAGCTGTCCACATTATGCTTTCTTTAAAAGATAATTCCCTCTAGCACTGTGGTTCTCAACCCTGGTCCTCAAGTACCCCTAACAGGCCAGATTTTAAAGATTACCTTGGGGAAATGTAGGCTGAATCCAGCAATCACTAAGCAGCAAATCATATCACCTGTACTGTGCTTCAGATATCTGGCAAACGTGGCCTGTTAGAGGTACTTCAGGACCGGGGTTGGGAACCACTGCTGTAGTATATTACCTTCCAATTCCTTCAACTTTCCCTTGCTCCTGATGATCTGCTTTAGTTTTTGACATTTTGAACTCTAGGCCTTGTCAGTCCAGGTCAGGCAGATAGGTAGATTGGCCTATAGGAAATACTATTTTCGACTACAAGCGATGGTGAGAGGCGGGGTGGTGTTTGGACTCTTGCAATACCTACAGGGTTATTCAGAGAGTGTGAAAAGCAGGAGAATGACTGGAGAATGATAGGAGAATGAAAAATTCTAGGTCAAAATAGCCAAACCAGAAAAATTCTCCCTTTCATCTCACTTTCCAAATCGGCTATTTTGACCTAGAATTTTTCATTCTCCTGCTTTTCACGCTCTCTGAATAACCCTGCTAGTCTACCTGAAAGACTGTTGTCAGGTATTCCTGTCTTGGTGTATATAAATGTGTGTACCCTTTTTTTTATTGAAGCCCTATTGGGATTTCCTTCTTTCATGCAATGTGGAATGCTTACTTGCCACTTTGACTAAACTCAAAAGAAACCATGTGAAATCACCATTGATGGTTGCAAAAGAAACACAACAAAAGGGAAATCCAAACAGTGAAGCTTCTCCAGCTTCTGTTTGGAATAGCCATGTTAAGGACTTTCATATTTTAAGCATGTCCTAGAGTCCAGAGCTGGATTAAGAGCTTTATGGACCTGTATCTGAAGATTTCAGTGTGCTTCTGTCATATCCCTCTTGGTTCATTTGTGTCTCTGTCAAAACTTCTCACTTCCTATTGTTCTTATGCTCTATTCTTCTCACCTTTCAGTGATCCTCTCATTCTGTTGGTAGCAGCTGGTGCTAGCACAGATAACTGCTCTCTGGCCTGTTTTGGCACATGGGCCTGGAACTGCAGCTCCAACCAACCCTATAATTAATTCAGTCCTGCCAGAGTCCAGGGAAACTAGCAAATAGGCAGGGATATTTGCCTACCCACTGTAACCTTTTATGTTTCACTAATAGATGAGGGGAGTACAGGGGTAAAGAAAATAGTTAAAAATAATACAATTCTACTTCCATTATTGTGTCATCTTTTTATACCATCATTTGGTATACACAGGTGAAAAAATTATTGATCTTAATTGCCATTGGCAGTAAATGTATGAATTTGTGGTCTTTGTTTTCATAGTTTATTGATGTCAGACATATAATAATACATTGGTCTCTTGCAGGCAGCAAGTTACATTGGAGCACAGCAATATCAGTCATCATGTTTCTTTGGGGGTTTTCAGCATTTTGGTCTGTCATGCCTCTCTTTGGTTGGGGAGAATATGACTATGAACCTTTAAGAACCTGTTGCACACTGGACTACTCTAAAGCAGACAGGTAAATCTAATTTGAGAAGGATTATTTTAATCATCTGAAAATCTGATATCTGCAATTAAGTGATTCTCTTTGTCCCGTGCCATTTTCTCACTTATTTTCTTCATTTGACTGTAAAAGAATATTATCATTGTGCCAAGAAGTAATACTGTTTTCACTATAATAATTATTTACAGCGAAAACATCATACTTCATTATTTTGTTTGAGGTTTTTTTTTATTTTGTTTTTATTGTTATTGAAGTGGACAAGAGGGCTACAAAAAGAAAAAAAAAAGGGAGGTTCTTCTTAACCATGAAATTAAGTTTATTGGATGTAAAAGAGATGGAATTTGAACATAACTCTGAGAACTTATTTACATATGATACATTCATCAAGAAATATACTACAGATCCTCCATACGTCTACAAATCGCATTCCCTAGCATAGACACAGCCCATTTCAGTAAGGTGTACACCCATGGATCTTTTACCAATTACAAGTTTATGCATGCAAAATGCAGTACCAAATAAAATGTATGACAGCAATAACTTATTCTATAGTCAGTTTCCTGCTCTTTAAGAAGATTAAAAAAATCATCCAAACAGTGTAGGTAGGAACAGAAATGGTGGAACTTGGTAGGGCTAATTCACTCAGCATGGGGGTATGCCTATGCACATTTCCACATTTTATCCATCCCATTGCTCATTGGGGATTCTTGGCATCTACAAAAAATGATTATTTATATCAGGTGTAGACTGGCCAGACACCTTTTTATATAGACCAGTGTTTCTCAAACCTGTCCTTGGGACCCTCAACCAAGCCAAATTTTGCAGATCACCTTGGGGAAATGAGGATTGAATCCTGCAATCATTGAGCAGGAAATTTTATCACCTGTGCTGTGCTTCAGATATCTGGCAAATATGGCCTGTTAGGGGGTCCTTAGGACACTTTTGAGAAACACTGGTATAGACCACATCAGTATGTAGGACTACTGTAGGTATACCAAGTATAATTCAAAACTACCAAATGGCTCAGGTGGTTTTGTGACCAAATCCTTGTATCCCGTAGCTGGGTAGATCTACAATATAACCTATTGGGTTCTGTGGTGCTTACTGTATTGATAGGACTGTTACATCCCACCTGGAGATTTCTCATTGCCCAGCTATATCATTTTTTTTTTCAATTGGGCAGTGTCACGCTCATGGTATCAGGTTGCTCGTAGAGCCAAAATACAGGTGACAAAGGCATGGCAGGCAGGCAGGTAAACAGCTGTAGATGGGGTAACTATCATTGGATACAGAAGACAGGTGCAAAGAACATACAAGGCAGGATTAGATGGGGACACAGTAAGGGTGAACAGTACCAGCAGAGGAACACAGGCAGCGTGATGACAGGGAAAACTATCAAGGCACCATGGATAATGAAAGGCTGTGGCAGACAAGCATATAACAGCAGAGTACAACACCATGAACAACAGAGTACAACACCATGAATCGGTGTACAATACAATTGCTTCTTTGAGGTTACACCCTTAACTAGCAGTATAATGCACCTGTAGCTCCTCGCAGGCGAAATGGTGGGAAAACCAATCATCCATGTGATAACTTACCAACTCTGGAGTGGACCAGGAGCAGACTGACAGCTAATGGGGCCCCCGGGCATTAGAAGATCATAGGCCCCATGTGCCATTCCCACAGAAGGCCACACCCATACAAAATCCCCCACCCATACAACGAAACACCCACATGTACAATGTTGTGTTAAAGAATTAATTTATTCACCCACTTTTTTTTACTGAGTTATAAAAGTCCACTAGGGCCCACCAGCGAATTGGGGAAGCCATTGTTGTGCCCCCTCCAGACTTATAGATGGCCTCTTATGATGTCAGATGCTGTGGTTAAGCCCCTGCTCAGAGCCAGACTGGCACCGAACAGGGACACAACATGATGTGCATGGAGTGCCCTCCACACTGGGGAGTGAATCCCTGTGACGCTCCTCGAATGTGCCGGCACTGTAGCTGCTGCAAGGCAGACTGATGGGGTCCTAATTCGGGCCCTCGGGCAATGCCCGAATGCCCAATGGGTCAGTCTGCTCCTGGAGTGGGCAATGATTTTTGGTCATACAAGACATAAAACCATATATGCATCAACCCAACTCTACTCTTTCGTGTGAAATTACAGTCAGAATTGCACCGTGCCTCTATCATTAAATCGAAGAGGCGTCAATAATTATTCATGGGTCAATACACATGAGGAAAAAACAAAAAACAACAAATCATTACGCAATCTGCATAAAGCCAATAAATTATAATATTATATTATATATTATAATTATAAATTAAAATCTGCTATTTGGTCTAGATTGTTCTCTTCTCCTGCCAGTTCTCCTGGTTTTCACCTTTCTCTGAATAACCCTGATAGTTATCCTTTCTCTGGGCCTATTATGGGGCCTGGAGCTGCTGCTCCAATAGCACCTATGTTAATCTGGACTTGTGCCTACCTACATATATATATATTATTTTTTTAATGTTCTATTGGCATTTTTTGGACATTGTATTGCTAATAAAAATATTCTGATTACTAAAAATCCCCATAAGCAGGATATCTAACCTTTTTTATTTTCTTCTAAAATTACTGTATTTGGCATAGATACAATTTCTACATGTATGCTAAAAATACAGACCCTGTTTCAAATGTACAAGATAAAGGCTAATATCTACTGTGTAGAACGTTTCAGGCAAACAGTACTTTTCTAGTCAGATTATTACCAATGCAGGCTCCAAAATAACCAATAGAAAATAAAATAATATGTGTTGTGGGAATAATGCATGAACATAGAACAACAGTAGTAGTAAATATAGGATTAAGGTAGATTTTGATAGGTGAAAGATATTTTTGGCTGGTATAGATGAAGATACTATACAGTAGAGTTTCAAAAGAGTGAAAGGGGCCAGGTTGAAAGCCAGCGAATAAAGTTTGTTTTTCAGCTAATTATTTCCAATTCACCAACTCCCACTTCTTTAGAGAGTGTTTGATGAGTGAGGTTGTGGATGGAAGCGAGTGCCTTACCAGTTTTAAGTTGGTATGTATAAGACTACTTGTTCTTGGATAGAAAACTGGTTAAAAGATAGGGTACAGAGAGTGGTCATAAATGGTACATTTTCAAGATGGACACCAGTGGTAAGCGGTGTCCCTCAGGGGTCTGTTATAGGACCAATACTATTCAATTTATTTATAAATGACCTTGAGATAGGCATTGAAAGTCATGTATCAGTGTTTGCAGATGACACAAAACTAGGAAAAGTAATACAATGTGAGCAGGATGTTACTTCGCTGCAGAGGGATTTAGATAGATTGGGGACTGGGCACTTAAATGGCAGATGAAATTTAATGTAGATAAATGCAAAGTTATGCACTTTGGAGTGAAGAACGCACAAGTAATTTATACCCTAAATGGTACGGAGTTAAGGAAATCCAAGCAGGAGAAGGATTTGGGAATAATCATAGACTTCAAACTAAGTAACAATGTGCAATGTCAAACAGCAGCTGCCAAGGCAAGCAAAGTATTGGCATGCATTAAAAGGGGAGTTCACTCACGGGATGAAAACATAATTTTGCCTCTGTATAAATCAATGGTCAGGTCGCACCTTGAACATGCCGTGCAATTTTGGGCACCGGTCTTAAAAAAAGATATTATAGCGTTAGAAAAAGTGCAGAGACGGGCAACTAAATTAATAAGGGGAATGGAAGGGTTAAGTTATGAGGCAAGACTAACAAGCTTAAACCTGTTTAGTTTAGAGAAACGGCGCCTTAGAGGGGATCTGATAACCTTATATAAATTTATACGGGCCATTATCAACCATTGTCTGATAACCTATTCATTAACAGGACTATACATAGGACAAGGGGTCATCCATTTAGACTGGAAGAAAGAAAATTTAGCTTAAAGCATAGGAAGGGTTATTTTACGGTGAGAACAATAAAGCTGTGGAATTCTCTGCCTGTTGAGGTGGTTGGGTCTGAGTCTGTATAGACTTTTAAAAAACGACTGGATGACTTCCTGCAGACACAGAATATTAAGGGTTATGATATTTAATATCTGGGTAAAAGCTTCTTGATCCAAGGAGAAATCTGACTGCCATTCTGGGGTCAAGAAGGAATTTTTTCCCAGTATGTTGCATATTGGCAAGCATTTCAGACTGGGTTTTTTGCCTTCTTTTGGATCAACAGCAGTAGGTTATGTGGGAGAGGCTGGACCCGATGGACGCATGTCTTTTTTGAGCCTATATAACTATGTAACTATATGTATAAAATGCACTAAATCCTTTAGAATTTTCATTAAAATCTGCTATTTTATAGTGAATTTTTCAGTTGTTCAACCGGTCTGGCTCTTTCTGTGAGTGAAGAAGATATTATGGTCTTATTATGACTTATTATGTTATATATTACATGAAAGAAAAAGATAAATATTGATTTTATTTTTTTTTACTTTACATTTCACTTTTATTTCAACAGAAATTTCATTTCATTTCTTTTTCCCTTGGCTTTTTTCGAATACCTAATTCCACTTTTCATAATGATGACGGCTTACCAGTCTATACACCAGAAAATGAAGAAAAGCGGCCAATTCAAGGTAATCCATGTGGCGAACAATCGGTTAATTTTGCTAGTTTTCTAAAATGTTGATGGTGCTCTGAAGTAATCACTGGAAATGAGCACTATAAACCCCTGTTCTGTGTTTAGTGAATAGAATTGATTATTTCTTCTGTGAGCTTTTCAAGCATTTGAAATGATGCAGATGTAATAGTTGAGACAGTTATATAACTTGATCGTTGTGGAATTTTGTAATGCTTTTGATGTGGTCTTCAATGTCTTTGAAATTCTTAAAATGAACTGCGTTGCCAGTTGGCTTGATCTACAGAGTACAAAGTACTCAAATAAATAGAAAGCTGTGGGTAGCAGGATTGTCTGAACAAATTTGTAGACTGTTGGCGGATAAGTAGAAAGAATTAATACATTTAAATCGCTAAGAGCTTAGATTTAATGCATAATTAACCCTTTCACTAACAAAAATGGGTTTACATGAATTTTTCATTAAAGTACACTGACAAATAAAATTTATCATTTAAGTTGCATTTTGCCTAGCTTTTTAATGCATGATTAGTCTTTTCCCTTGGTAGAAATGAAATTCTCTGAGATGTCACTTCTGTCACCCTGTAGAAGATAGTAAGAGTGGTAGATGCTCCTCCTATGATAAATATGTTCAACAAATGTAATTGCTGCGTTACTACAGCCAGGGCAAGGGCAGAATACAGGGAGAGCTCCGGGGTAACTGACTGCTGCGCAAGAATAAGATCCACAGGGTTATATTTTTCTGAAAATCCCAGTACACTACAGATACCAGGTGTTAGTTTAATTTCCATATGAAAGCATTATGCCCATACAGTTATTATTTTTCAGTTCTATTGGTATGTTTTGGAAGCTGTATTACTAATAATCGCATTATGATTACTACAAATCCCCATAAGCAGGAGCTAACCATTTTTATTATTTATCTTTATCCCATTTACTGTATTTGACACAAAGGCCATTTCTGCCCATATGCTGATAATACACACCCCATGTGAAATTGTGCAAGACAAGGGACACCATCTAGAGTTCAAAATATTTCATTCCAGTAGTATTTTCATAAATGATAAATGTGCTTATTATTGCAGAAGCCACTTGCACAGCACAGCAATTCGATGAATTGCATCCCAGAGCTCCTGTGCCACATTCCCCATATGCAGCAAGGAATTCTGGGTAGGATATGCAAATGACATCTGTCTCACTTTTCTGCATCCTGGGTCTGTTATTACACAGAACCCTAAAAGCAATGCTATGCCACACTGTGGCTTTCTAGCAGAGATAAGGTTTATGCAACTGGTCAAAGCCACTCCTAGAAAAGCGCGGTTTCGGGTTTGTTGGACCCTAAGGCTAGGGTCAGACTGAGGCAGTGCGAACGCGCGTGCAGGCGCACTTAATCACGGCCGCACTAGCAGCAAATGACGGGCAATGACGGCCAATATACGATGTACGGTCGCACGAAAGTCTGGCTGCGCAACGCAAGTGGAAAATTAACGCATTTTTTCGAGAACGTAAAACTGCTAGTACAGACGTACAGAGTGCGCTGCGTCCGCTAGCGGCGTGTGTGCGTGAATTGGAGATGTCAGACGCTACTAATGTCCGGCCAACATAACGTCCAGATGCACAAAGTGTTTTATTGATGATCCGTACAAAATCACGGACGAAAAATGCGCATCGTATGACCGGTATCGCGTACTCCGTGAAAAAATACGTCCATTCGTTCGAACGCACTTTTTCACGGACAACGTGAAAATGCGTTCGTCTGACCCTAGCCTTAATGATAAACAAATACATGAAAAATTAATAACCTACATTGTTTTAATTTTTTTATCAATTTTAGTACAAATCCCTAGGAGCAGTTAATATCTGAGCATTATTATTATTGCTCTTTATCACCTATACTATATTTGACTCAAAGGCTGTTTCTGCTTAATAGTTCAAATCCCACTTGAAAAAGGACATTTGCATTTGCAGACTTTTGTAATACCAACTTTTAGGAGTTGTTAAATTTGTCAATTCCCATCCCGACATTAACTTGTGCCTGCAACCTCTAATACTTACCATCTCAAGATGTTAAAAATTGATTGTTTTCCTCATGTATAGGAGACGCAAAATACAGTAAGCTCGTGCAAGCTGCAATTCGTTAACTGATTTCACCCCAGTGTAGCGTCAGCTGTGGAATATCGATGCCAGACGTTAAACTTACAAATCCTATTGCTACCACTTACATATCAAGATGCTAAATTAGCACCAACTATATAATAGAGCCCTTTGTTTTTTCATAATGTAAATATAGGAGCATTATTTACTATTATTGAGATGAACATTTCTGTTGTTCATTTCCTACATGTACAAGTTTACAGTATACCGTATTTTTTGCTCCATAAGACACACTTTTCTCCCCCCAAAAAGTGGGTGGAAAAGTGGGTGCGTCTTATGGAGCGAATACTGCGCAGAGCAGTGTTTGCTCCCTGCGAGCGTCCGCAGCTATGGAGCTTCGGCGCTCACCTGGGGGAACCACGTCACCAGCCGAGTTCTCGCGAGATCGCGGCTGGTCACGTGGCTCCCCCAGGCGAGTGCCCAAGCTTCATGCCGTCGGACGCTCAGAGGGAGCCGAACACACGGCGGCGGCTGCAGGAGGTGAGCTGGGGACATTATCTATGAGCTGGGGCATATCCATGAGCTGGGGCATATCCATGAGCTGGGGCAAATCCATGAGCTGGGGCATATCCATGTGTGAGCTGGGGCATATCCATGTGCTGGGGCATTATCCATGAGCTGGGGCATATCCATGAGCTGGGGCATTATTCATGAGCTGGGGCATATCCATAAGCTGGGGGGCATATCCATGAGCTGCTGGGGCATATCCATGAGCTGGGGCATATCCATGTGTGAGCTGGGGCATATACATGTGTGAGCTGGGGCATATCCATGTGCTGGGGCATTATCCATGAGCTGAGGCATATCCATGAGCTGGGGGCATTATCCATGAGCTGGGGCATATCCATGTGTGAGCTGGGGCATTATCCATGTGCCGGGGCATATCCATGAGCTGGGGCATATCCATGAGCTGGGGGCGTAGCCATGAGCTGGGGGTATATCCATGAGAGGAGCTGGGGCAAAATCCATGAGAGGAGCTGGGGCAATATCCATGAGAGGAGCTGGGGCAGTATATCCATGAGAGCAGCTGGGGCAGTATATCCATGAGAGCAGCTGGGGCAGTATATCCATGAGAGCAGCTGGGGCAGTATATCCATGAGAGCAGCTGGGGCAGTATATCCATGAGAGCAGCTGGGGCAGTATATCCATGAGAGGAGCTGGGGCATTATCCATTATTACACTATTTGATTCAGAATATTTTTTTCCTCTTTTCCTCCTCTAAAAACTAGGTGCGTCTTATGGTCAGGTGCGTCTTATGGAGCGAAAAATATGGTAATTTGATCCTCCGAAATGGGTTATAACGAATCCTTGTTGTCCTCGATGTCTCTCAAAAATAAAAGAAAACGCAGGAATGATAGTCACAAAAAGGTATGGATGCACCAAAAGCTGGGATTTGTCTAAGGCTCATGCAAATGTGAGTGGGCTGGAACCCTTACTATAATAAATTGAGACAATTTTTTTGTGGCTATCTGCACTATCATTCCTGCGTTTTCTTTTATTTTTGAGAAACATCGAGGACAACAGGGATTCGTTATAACCCATTTCGGAGGATCATGTTAACTCTTTGAGTATCATTTGACTTATTTGGACTTTTATGCACAACTGGACTTATAGTTTTATTGCACTTTGCATGTTCAAATGAGGATGAGCACTGCTGCACTTTATTGATTATTGGCACAATTGTCTGTATCACTACTTTTACCTGTATTGACCTTTATTTATTGATGCGCTATATGATATGTTTTGTTGTTTGTATACCATTGGCACATATTTTGGTTGTTTTGTATGTGCATTTGTCATTCATTTTTAGGCAGCATCACACTATTTAATAGTGATACTATTGGATACATCTCTAGCACACCCTTCCTATTTACTTTTGCACCACTACGGGGCGCCTATACTATTATACTATTATATATATATATATATATATATCTTTCCATTTACAGTATAATTTGCTTTCGTTATTAATATCCTGTATAAATATTGCTGTTTTTCTAAGTTTAATGCAGGTCTTCCAGTAAAATCACTGGCCATCTGTTGGGGCCCATATTCTTTGCTGTGCTTTTATGCTATTATTCAAGATGCGACCATCCTGTCTCCAAAACTGCGAATGGTAAGAAAAGGGTGAATTCTTACCCAGGAATTTTACTACTGTACTTTAGTAAGAGAAGAATAGTGAAGTAACACTTAAGATTTCAAAATTACAAGCAAAAATATGTACATATAATTAGTTTTGTCTTTATAAGTTTAAAGTCATGTACATCGTTTAAAAGAGAACAAGAACCCAGAAAATAAAGATTTTAAACAATCATATTGTTATCAAACATATGTCCAGAGTTACCCTACATCTCTGAAATCCATTTGTTTCTGGAGATTGCATGAGTAATATACTTATATAATATTTATACAAGGATCAGAAAATTTACACTTTATAGTGGCAAGAAGTTGAATGTGAACATCTTGAAATTAGTTGTTTTCTGCATGAATTGATGATAAAATTCACAAGTTTAGACAAACACAATGTACGTAATCCACAATCTTCCAACGGTGGAGCGCTACATGAAAATCTTCAATATTAAAAAAACGATTAGCGTTCATTAACCTCCCTGGCGGTATTCCCGAGTGTGACTCGGGGTTAAAATTGATACGCTTTTAGACACAAAATTTTGAAAAAATTAGACCGCCAGGGAGGTTAATTTGCGATTGGTACCATGAGCTTACTGTACTTTGTGCTCCCTATGCCTACCATGAGGAGCGCAAAGTGCCAGCACAGATTAACTAGCTGTCACGGTTGTGAGGATGGCACCAGGGTGGCACCGGGGTATTGGGATGTGGTGAGCCCAGGATGCAGTGATCTGCACAGACAGGAGGGTGGAGTATGGGGAATGAATGGGAAAACTGACCAGGTATGGTTGTAGCAGAAGGAAAGGTGGTTGCTGAGATCTGGAGATCTGGTGGAAATCCGGTGAACAGGAGCAGGTAGGTAATTGGGGTTTCAGATAGAGCTGAATCTCAGAGCTAACAGAATCAATGGCTTACTCTGTCAGGATAGAATAGCAATGAACAGCACAGTTCAGTCTGGGGCACAGCCCTTTATTTGATTAGGAGTGTGAGGTGTGTTTTTGGTGTTAACTCTTTCACTACTTCCAGGTGTAAAACCAAGTGCAGGTTTGCAGGAACAGAACGTGAATTGGACCGCTGGGGGGGTTTTAGGATGGTGATAGCCATGGACCGTGACACTAGCAGTAGGATAACAAGGTCCTAACACTAGTTACCAGTAGCTGGCACTAACGAAAAAGGTTTCACCAGCTCAGAAGTGTAGGTAACAGATTCCACTACTGCAGAATCCATTATCTGCCACTCAAAAAAAATAAAACACGCACCTCGTATCCTGCAATGAGAACGGTGGCACGATCTGCTGCCTCTGGTTGCTGGGAGCAGAAGGAGACTGGGGGAAAAAAGTCCGCGATCACTCTGCCGACCAGGAGGATCTCGTGAGAGGCAAGATCCTGCCGGTTATTTGACCCGGCAGCACGATCCTCCATGGAGTCCAGTGGACGTTATGGAAGGGATGCTGGGGACCGTGCTGTAGCGCTGCCTCCAGCATCCATGAGCCTAGCGATCGCTAAGCGGCAGGCTGCCGGATACTGCACCTGCCACATGATCTGCTGGGGAAACTGGGACACTAAGGGGAGATTATCGAACCCTAATTTTTCCCCTTAGCATCCTGGTTTTAACAAGTGCAACTTGATAGTGCCCAACAAGTATTATGAGCTGCTGAGTAAGCGGTTCCTTCATAATATGGGTGTTAAATAATAGAAGGTAATGGAAATCGGCAGAGGGTTTCCATTAGCTTCTGGCAACTATCACCAACATTAGGCTTGAGCCCCAGGTATGTCAACAATTCTAAATAGCTTTTGTTGAAGTCATTAGTCTAGAGTTTCTCACACTATTTTCAATCTATATATATTGTCAATATGAAGAAGACTACACTAATTTGTGTTTTATTAGTTAAAACAGGTTGGGCAATATTACATTCTTATCGTTAATGTTAGTGCTCAGCTGTGTGAGTGTTAGGTTAAGAGGCCCTAGCGTTTTGTGGCCCATGTTACATTCTGAAAGCTAACAGGTTAAAAAAACTGTTAACTAATCGGAGATTGCACTTTTCAGCGCGAGATTACTGTGCTTTGCACTCCTTATGCCTAACATGGGGAGCGCAAAGAGTTAATTAGCGTTAGTATTACAAAGTCCTAATGCTAATTACGTCCCGCTGCGGTTAACTGAAAGTTAACCACAGCTTGGAACTGGTGCTAACTGATACCGCTTGTGCAAATCAGTTATCACGAGCTACAAATCCCTCCAAAAATTAGATACTCACCTCTCATCCTGCAGCGAGAATGGCAGCCCAATCCGCCTCTTCTGGCCGCCAGGAGCAGAGAATGAGATTGGGGACAAAAATCCCCAGTCTCCCTCCGCGATCACTCTTGCCAACCTGAAGGATCTTGTGAGAGGCGAGATCCTGCAGGTCATGTGACCTGGTAGTCAAAACTTCAATGGAGTCCTATGGACTCCATGGAGGGGATTCTCGTGTGACGCGTTAGCTTAGTGCTGCATTATGGGCAGGCTGCTGAATTAGCGTGTGCCTCGCAATATGGAGCTAAAACAGGGAAGCTAAGGAGAAACCAAAACCACTGATTGTGTTTTGTTTCACATGAAGCTATAGGAATAAGCGCAGATTACATATTTTTTTCTTGTTATGTTTTATACATGTTACTGGGCTGGATACTTCTGGTAGTTGCAGCCACCCTGGTAGGGATAAGGCGTGACACTGTCTTTTCTGTATGTATGCATATTTTGTCATATCTCCAGCCAGGTCATCCTTGCTGCTGTCCCGTTCTGTGTTTTTGTTTTCTATCCCAAAATGGAATTGTTGCTGGGGAGGGTATAAATGAAAACCCACCAGTCTCTCTCATGTCTGAAAAGCAGCATGAGCACATGTGGCTTGCTTAGAAAGCATCTTTTGGTTTCATTAAGTAGGACTCACCTACCAGAGGTGCCGTGGCGTGGCAAGTGAGCTTACACTTCAATGCCATTTAAGTAAACCAAAACCTGTGATTGTGGTTTGTTTCACGTGAAGCTATAGGAATAAGTGCAGATGACATCTTTTTTTCTTGTTATGTCTTATACATGTTACTGGCTGGATACGTCTGGTAGTTGCAGCCACCCTGGTAGGAATCAGGTGTGACACTGTTTTTTTGTATGTATGCATACTTTGTCGTATATTCAGCCAGGTCATCCTTGCTGCTGTCCCGTTCTGCATTTTTGCTTTTAATCCCAAAGTTGAATTGTTTCTGGGGAGGGTATAAATGAAACCCCACCATTCTCTCTATGTGGCTTGCTTAGAAAGCATTTTTTGATTTCATTCGGTTGGACTCACCTACCAGAAGTGCCATGATGTGGCAGGTGAGCTTACACTTCAATGGCCATTTAAGTAAACCAAAACCTCTGATTGTGTTTTGTTTCACATGGAGCTATAGGGAGAAGCGCAGATGACATCCTTTTTCCTGTTATGTTTTATACATGTTACTGGGCTGGATACTTCTGGTAGTTGCAGCCACCCTGGTAGGAATCAGGTGTGACACTGTTTTTTCTGTATCTAAGGAGAAACCTGTAGGCACAGGTTTTCCTCCTTAGCGTCCCCTTTTTAGCAGCAGTATTGTAATACTGCCCATTGTGTTTGTTGATTGCTGTAACTAAGATGAACATCAAACCGGATTTTAAGACAAATGTACACATATATGCAGTCATCTATGACAAGTTCACATAATAATTGGAAACCTTTACCACATTTTGGTAGTCTGACTATGAGGGTTATTCAAAAAACACCATTGTTTGCCACAGGTGAAGCTTCTTCTGCTGCTGGTTGGATTCTTCTCTTGTGAGACACTGATGTTTGTCGCTGTTGCAACAACAGAGATGATCTCCACTGTTTGAAATGTCAGCAAAAAACAGCGCTCTTTGAATAACCTCGATAGCACCCCAGTTTACTCTTCTATGTTTGTCTACCACCCTTCACCCAGTACTTCCTTTTTGTAGCCGTAGGAGGAGATCTCTAGACATAGGTAACTTCTGTTCCCTTAAAATACAATAAAGCAAATGAATATATTCCTTTTTGCAGATGCCAGCTGTATTAGCCAAGATTTCTCCTGCAGTGAATGCCTACATCTATGGCCTAGGAAACGAGGGTTATCGAGGAGGAATCTGGCAGTTCCTAACTGGACAAAAAGTTGAAAGAACAGAAACGGATAATAAATCTAATTAGTGTGCTTGTCTTTAAAATGTCTTTCATAATGTCTTTTATGAGCACTGTAAACCTGCAGATTTCCTAATGTTTGTGTTTCAATTATATCAACAAATGAATTTCCTTTTTTCCACCATTCCTTTCATGCCCACCTGATGTATTAAACACAATTGCACTGAATAAACGTCCTATAAACTATAAAACAAATAACACTGCAAGACCTTCATAACTATCATGGCAATATAGTAAAAATCATATTTAAAAGACTTATTGTCTCATGAACAGGTAAAAAATACAAGAACAAGTCACAAACTTTGCATCTTAAGCCAGATATTTGTGCAGAGAATTTACAGCTACTTATGCATATTTTCATAAAGTGTATTAACTATTAATTTATACATTTTTAATCACATTCCTGGATCACTTTTATAGTATAATAAGGAATTCAATAAAACTTTGTGGTCCTCTCCGGTGTCATAATAATGTCGCATGTATACTGATAATTAGAGAAATTGTCACTTTGGAAAATTCAGTATGCTGACAATATTTTTATAATGTCGTTTTTGTTTTATCTACTCACTAAATCCTTCAATTGATAACCCTTTCTAAAATATATACTTTAAAAAAGGGGGATATCTAAAATACAAAACAGAAGTATATAGGGTAAAACCCCTAACACCAAGTGTACTGTATATGAATAAGCCAATGGCGCACTCACAATTGTAGCGGTGATAGAGCGCACACATTCAATTATTCTTTCTTCGTATTTTATTTCCATGGACCATATAAAGGGCGAGAAATATCAATAATAGTGAAGGACCATAGGTGGATAAGAATTAAAACAATTTATTGCGGTTACAAAAATAAAACCTTTTTCGCATATAACATCACCCGGTCCCGGAAATCAGCGGCAATACAAGCCTGGATCCAGACGATTTTGGTCCGTCATTCAACGCGTTTCGTCTACTCGACTTCTTCAGAAGAGGAAGTCGAGTAGACGAAACTCGTTGTGTGACGGACCAAATCGGCCGGATCCAGGCTTGTATTGCCGCTGATTTCCGGGACCGGGTGATGTTATATGCGAAAAAGTTTTTATTTTTGTTAGCACAATAAATACACGAACATACAGGCACTGATACCTGACACTGACCTAATATGTTGGCACATAACGTTGCCGTCATTGGCACTGACATGTGCAACACTATTTTAATCACTGAGTTGTACTTCTGAGCGTTGGCTCAGTTTTTCTCATAGGGACACATCAGATAATGCTTCAGTACAACTTAGTAATTATGGCCGCCAACTCTGCATTTTATGAATAATGCAGGCGGAATTAGAAGTAATTAAATCCACAAAAAAGTCATTTATATTATATATTACTATTAATATCTTCATGTATTCTGGGAATTGCAAAAATCATAAATATAAAGCCATGTCAAAAAAACTGCAATATAAACAAGTGAAGTGTGAAAAATAAAGTGCCTAAAAAGGGCAAATATTTTAAATCTTTAGAAATTATTATGCTGCTTGAAAGTGGGAAAAAGGGTGATCTATTCTGAAGATTACTGGTAAAACATATATAAAGAGATATATGCATGGGCGTCTGCAGAAATGTTTCCAGGGGGGCAAAATTTTAATGGCATCCATATTCTGCCCTTTTGACAATGTCATGAAGGGGATAGTCATAAAATAAAGTGTAGTAATACAGAGGCTGTATAAAGTCTAAGTGTCTGATGTGAGTGTTGCATTTTCTAGTCTGTTAATGCCATTCAATGCACCACACTAGTCATACACCCAGGATCAAGGCACTAAAGGAAGTGTTTTTTTTAAGGCCATCTCTATACACACAGAACCAGCTCTGTATACACAAACCATGAACCATGACCCCCCCCCCCCCACACACACACACACACACACAGATACTGGCACAAACACCAGGCTCCCCACTCCAAATATATATATATATATATATATATATATATATATATAATATATATATATATACACAAACACACACACACCAGCCCCCCTTCCCACACACATATGTATTTATTTATATGTGTATGTATATATATCTATATACACACTCACCTTCCCTGCATACACACACACACACATATATCTCATCTCCTCAAACCTCTCTTAGACTGTAAACTCTGGAGCAGGGTCCCCTCTCCTCTTAGATTGTAAGCTCTGGAGCAGGGTCCCTTCTCCTCTTAGGACCCTGCTCCAGAGTTTACAATCTAAGAGGAGAGGGGACCCTGCTCAAGAGCTTACAATCTAAGAGGAGAGGGGACCCTGCTCAAGAGCTTACAATCTAAGAGGAGAGGGGACCCTGCTCCAGAGCTTACAATCTCAGAGGAGAGGGGACCCTGCTCCAGTGCTTACAATCTAAGAGGAGAGGGGACCCTGCTCAAGAGTTTACAATTTAAGAGCAGAGGGGACCCTGCTCCAGAGCTTACAATCTAAGAGGAGAAAGATTGTAAGCTCTGGAGCAGTGTCCTAAGAGGAGAGGGGATCCTGCTCCAGTGCTTACAATCTTTCTCCTCTTAGATTGTAAACTCTGGAGCAGGGTCCCCTCTCTTCTTAGATTGTAAAATACTGGCATCAAGCTTAATAAAAAAGTATTTATTTGACAATCATTATCTTTTTTCCTGTGGCCCATAGGAGCTGCACCTGCATCTCAGCCCTGCCTGCCCCAGCAAGCAAAGTGAGAGAGAGCATGTGGTGGATTGGAGGTGGAGTAGGGATGTGACGCTAGTGCAGCCTAGTGGAGAGCACAGGAACTGCAGCGTGCAGTGAATAAATTATCATAATTTAAGCCTGTTGATCCAGGGGGGCCACTTGCCCCCTTGCCCCATGCTGTGGACGCCCATGGATATATGATTCCTCTAAGTGCAATATATTGTTGTGATATAGTGACAAACCGAGCCACATGCATATAACACTAAAAAATGTATACTTATATTTTGGGTGATCTTGATATCGTCAAGACAAAATATAAAAGATAAACAAAAAAGAAGCAATAGTGCAGTACAGTAGTTGTAATTAAAATAATGTGGTGAGGGGAGGTATGTGAACACTCACATTTTCCAGAGTCTATATATATTGGCTCTATAACAACAGCAGTGTGCCAACTTCTGGAAGGACATCGTCCACTCTGTTAGTCTCATACGGTTCCTCAGTAAATGAAAAAGCACAGAAAGGAAAATATAATTGGGCGAAATACCACACTTCCCAATATTGACCTGAACAGACAAAAAAGTGCTGCTCGCCTGGACTAGACCCCTCAAAAAGTGCTCGCTCACCTGGACTAGACCCCTTACACTTGGCTATAGGTAGCTTGCCTCTGACACCTTTAATTAAGTAGTGTCCCACCACTGCTTGAAATATGTACCTCTGGAGCACATGATAAGTAAAAATGGACTGAATTATATAAATAAAAAATATATATGGATTCTGAAAGAAAAAAAACACAACAATGCATAAAATAATTATTTAAAATCACAAACAAATATAGTAATAGTGTTGGGGGATATGCTGAAACATGTTTCACTGAATAGAAATCAGTGTATTCAGTCAGTATAGAGCACTTTTTATACTGTGTTAATTGTCCAGAAAAAAAAGCGCCGGTTGGATTGATGCACGCCGGAGAAACCGAAAATGAGAGTTCCCAAAGAAATCAAAGCTTGGAAGATGTCCATGGTGCTTGTAAAGAATCCTGGTCCATCCTGGTAGAATCCAAAATGGCATCTGCGTATGACGTATCACGTTTTTTGGTCACGGTATTCCAAAAAGGCGTCCGTAATTGTCAAATGAGGGCAAAAAGTAATAGGCGGCCATCTTGAGACTGGTGCTCCGAAGAGGATCTGAAATCAAGCGGGCGTGTCTCTGAGAGGCCTCTATAATATAATACATATATCAAAAGTCATTTTTTATCGCCTCTTGTATTTACCAAAAACCATCATCCTAAACCTACACTTTTTCACAATAAAATATTCTAATAAATTGGGGCTATTAACAATAACTTATTGTCACCTCTTAAACAATATTTTCCAAGACCATCATCATAAAGCCCACACTTTTCTACAATAAAAATATTTTCTAATAGAAGGGGGCTATTAACCCCTTCACTACCAAGCGATTTTTGTTGAAATTCTTTTTCTCATAACATTTAAAGAAAAAAAAAAGGTGTCATTTGCGCTTATTCCTATAACACCGTGTGAAACAAAAACACAATTAGAGGCTTTGGTTTACTTCAGTGACCTTTGGAGTGTAAGCTCAACTGCCAAACGTCAAGGCACCTCTAGTGAAGGTGAGTCCTAACCAATGAAACCACAGGCTGCTTTCTAGCAAGCCACTTATGCTCATGCTGCTTTTCAGTAATGAACACTGGTGGGTTTTCATTTATACCCTCCCAGAAACAGCTCCACCATGGGATCAAAAAACAAAGCCATGGAACGGAATATGCTGCAATGATGACATGGCTGGAAGTACAATCAAATATATATAGTGCAGGAAGAGCGGGGTCGCGCCTATTCCCCACTGGGGCGGCTGCAATAACCAGGCGTATCCAGCCCAGCAACATGTATAAAACATAACAATAAAAAAATAAAAAAAAAGGTGTCATCTGCGCTTATTGCTATAACACGTGTAAAACAAAAAACAATTAGAGGCTTAGGTTTAATTCAATGGCTAATGGAGTGTAAGCTCATCTGCCAAATGTCAAGGCACCTCGTGAAGCCTGCGGTTTCATAGGTTAGGACTCACCAGCTGTAATGCAGCAGTAATCTATTTGAACTTTTGGTACAGTGAGGTTAAGGCTAGGGTCAGACTGAGGCAGTGCGAACGCGCGTGCAGGCGCACTTAATCACGGCCGCACTAGCAGCAAATGACGGGCAATGACGGCCAATATACGATGTACGGTCGCACGAAAGTCCGGCTGCGCAACGCAAGTGGAAAATTAACGCATTTTTTCGAGAACGTAAAACTGCTAGTACAGACGTACAGAGTGCGCTGCGTCCGCATAGCGGCGTGTGTGCGTGAATTGGAGATGTCAGACGCTACTAATGTCCAGCCAACATAACGTTCAGATGCACAAAGTGTTTTATTGATGATCCGTACAAAATCACGGACGAAAAATGCGCATCGTATGACCGCTATCGCGTACTCCGTGAAAAAATACATCCATTCGTTCGAACGCACTTTTTCACGGACAACGTGAAAATGCGTTCGTCTGACCCTAGCCTTAGGGCTGCTATTTGCAGTTGGTTTTAGGTCTCTGGTGACTGCTAAAAGCAAAGGTCACTTCAGCCTCCTCATTCTTCTTGACCTTTCCACTGCATTTGACACTGTTGAAGACCCACTCCTGTTCCTCACGCTGCGTCCACTTGGCCTCAGTGACTCTGCTCTCCTGGTTCTCTTCCTAGCTCTCTCTTCACTCCTTTAGTGTCGCTTTCGCTGGTGCCTTTTCATCCCCAGTTCCTCCCAGTTGGGGTACCTCAAGGCTTTGTTCTGCCTCTCTGGGTAACCTCATCTCTTCCTATGCACTCTAATATCATCTCTATGCTGACGACACCCAAATCTACCTTTCCTCTCCTGATCTCTCTCCTCCTGTGCTGGGCCATGTTACTGCCTGCCTGTCGGTCGGCTGTCTCCGACTGGATAACTTCCCATTTCCTAAGTCTCCACCTCTCTATAAAGCTGAACTTCTAATCTTCCCTCCATACAAAGCCAATATTCCTGCATCCATTTCCCTTCAGGTGAATGCTGCCACCATTACTTGTACCTCACAGGTTCATTGCCTTTGGTGTCCTTTTGGTGTCCTCTTAGACTCTGATCTCTCCTTCACTCCTCACATTCAGTTGCTAACCAAATCCTGCAACTTCCACCTAAATAGCATTGCGAGCATCTGCCCCTTTCTTAATCAAGCCTGCTATAATGCTCATCCAAGCTCTTATCTCCTCACTTTGATTGCTGTAACTGCCTTCTCGCTGGCTTTAAGAAATCCCACACTCTCCCTCTGCAATCTGTAATGAACGCCTGTGCCAGGCTCATCCAACTCACCTCCCGCACCTCTCACACCTCACCCATTTGTCAATCTCTACACTAGCTCCCTGTCTCCTATAAAATCCAATTCAAAATATTGGTGCTCACATACAAAGCTCTCCATAGCCGTGCCCCTGTCTATATCTCCTCCCTTAGCAGGTACATCCCATCCCGTCCACTTCGCTCTACCAATGATCTGATGTTATCATCTCCCCGTAGCCGCATCCCATACTCTCGCCTTCAGGACTTCTCCTGAACTGCCCCATTCTTATGGAAATCCCTCCTCTCAACATTAGACTTTCCTCGTCTCTACTGGCCTTCAAGAAGTCTCTGAAAACACATTACTTTAGAGAAGCCTATCGGCTTGCTCCATAAGGAGCAGTGGCGTAATACGTATGAACTCATTCATCATGCCTCTCCTCAGGCCTACTTGCAATCCTTCTCGTACAAAATTCTCATGCTCTGGTATTGCAATCTCTCACTCCTGTTCCGGATAGGCTTACGTACTACGCCGAACTGCTGGAGACGTGAAGCCTCGCCTGGCACCTACTTGCATGTCTGGTGGGACTGCACGCTCATTTCTCCCTTCTGGTGGTTGGTGCGGGACACGGTGGTGGAGGTTACGGACATTGATCTATCATTTACTCCTGGGGTGCTCCTGCTCAGGCACATACGCTGCCCAGTGAGCTCTCTTAAAAGATCGGTGGTGATGCCCATGCTCCGGACAGCTTGTTGCTCACTCCTTGGGGTCAGCGCCACCACCCCCCACATACCGAGACTGGTTGATGAGAATGGAAGAGGTGCGGAACCAGGAGGACCTGGTTACTGGGGTGGAGGGCATCTTGGAGGCCCACCGCCACACATGGTACTATTGGTGCGTTTACTTGTCCTCGTCCACTTGACGCAGCCGACCTGGAGCTTGATGGCTGCAATTGTCACCCTGCCACCCACTACCTCGCCATATACCCCTGGATGTCCTGGCTTTACTGTTGACATCACTGCCTCCTGTCCACCTGACACGGCTCCTCCTCTCATTGCTGGTGCATTGGTTGATCATGACCTTTTCACCATCCACTGCCCATCCTTTTTTTTTTTCTTCGCTCACTCTTCCTTCCTCTTCTCTCTACTTCTTCCATCATTCTCTCTTCCCCCTTCCTCCCCTTCCACGTCCCACCCTACTGTTCCTTCCCTTCCTTTTCTGCCTCCCCAATCCTTGCAAGATGCATTTCAATTCCTGTCTCCCACATTTACTGCAACCTCCCATGGGTACTGTCTTTGCCTTTTTGAAGTACACTGCAGTACTACCTGGCAGTTTACGCCCCTCTGAGCTGCCTTGCCCCATGGGGATGCCTGAGATTTACCAGGCTGCACAGAGGACTCAGTTTTAGCATGACGTACTTGTGTTTTCTCACTGCCTTTGTCTTGACGCACTGGTTATACATGTTTAACGATTAACGACTGAATAGATAAAACAGTCATGGCTTACTGACACTGTATACGCCATAACTGTTTTATCTATTACTATACCATTATATTTCTGTGAAACAAATGGTAAGCGCCACACAACACGCCGTAACCACCTCAACTCCAATGCTGCACCAGTAAATAGTGGTTTCCCCCACACCATACAATAGAACAAAATGTAACGTATCTGGTAAGCGCAAAATGAATTGCTATGGAGTTGGGATGTCTCATACAGGTCCGTAGCACATCATGTGATATAAAAGAGAAGCAAATACAAAGATCATGGTGCAATATTGCAATATATACAATTGACAATGTGCTGTATATCAATTCCACTCACAAAAATAGAGCCCTATCACCGGCTCAGAGTGGAACTTCGCCTTTGGGTGATTTTTCTTCCTCCTTGTTTGCAGGTGACCCCCACCTTGTGTATAGGATGATCTTCAATATCTCATTATAAATGTAATCATGGAGGGAAAGATAGAGAAATACATACTCTCCTAGTGTGAATCTTTCAGATAGATGTTACAAATCTCTTTTCTGCTAATTGGAAACTTACATGAGTTGGAGCTTCCAAAGCTCAGGATGAAGTGCCCATGGATTTTTTGTGGAAAAAAAATCCAAAGAAAAAAACAGTCTGGAACCAAATTGTGGACTGTATAAAAGGTTTAATAAAAGAATATATAAAAACAAACCATAATATATGGCCCCAGGACGCGTTTCGCTGCTGTAAAGCAGTTTCCTCAGCTGGTCTTGACACATATCTACAATGCAGAGGTATATATACCCTTATTTTAATAAATTAATTAGCCCCACATGTCTGTAATTTGTTCTAGAGTCTTTCACCGGTGGGCACCGCCATCTTGTGCATGCGCCGCACCGTTTTCCACGTTCCACACTGGTTGGAGGCGTTTTTTCAGAGCGTGGCCATCTTGCGCATGTGCAGTCTCGAATGTGTCTTTTAAGTGCGGTTGTTATCCATAATCGCTCCCCACCCCAACTATCCGGCGAAATCTTCAGCGTTAGAACGCAGGATCATGGTCTCCGATAAACAGCATATAGATGGCATAGGATAAAATAGAAAAATAGATGTATTCAAAGGGCGCACAAAAATGTTTATGGATCACTCCCCTATGCCATCTGTGTAAGCAAAATGTAAACTCCCATTTTTTCTACTAAAGTGGCCATTACACCTCACTGTGTTGATCTCTTTGTTCAGGGGAAAATTATATATATAGCATGGTACTTAGTTTATGGTAAATATCTATAAAGCTTGGTTTCCAACTATGTGTATGCAAAAAATGGCACAAGCCCCTGTATGTTTGAAAACAGCGCATTTTAATTGTGCTTTATGATGATGTCATGCTCAATATTAATAAATAGGTTCCAATGTGGCTAATGTTCCCTGTGGGGTATAAGTCAGAAAGGGGGCTATTAATGCTAAAATTACCTATGTAAATAGAATAAAGTGAATGCTCGTTTGTTCCCTATGATGGGAATTCTGACAACTAAACTATGTGCCCCTATTCATTGTGCATTTTGGACTAAGTTTCACTTCCTCAACCTGTATATAATAGGTATATATTAGTGAATGTCGAAATCAAAATCTAATGAGTTCTAATACTGAAATTTTTTTATTTTTTTTCATCCAATTAAATATATATATAATCCATTAGACAGTGAAAGATTGCACTATTATATAAAGTGCTGTAGTGGCCAAAAAATGGTATTAAAAATTAGTGCTCTAAACTGCAACATTATCGACTATGTTATTATCAATATATATTAAGGTACCATACTAAAATAGGACATCCCGAATTTTAGCGCTTTTTAGGATTATTGCTTACTACACAATGTTAATAATACTGCACAGTGACCATAGTATTATTCTATAATCTATACTACATGGGAGAGAAAAAGTGCTGTTGTGCAAAAATTCACAACATTTGCAAAAGTGCACAATTCCCCAAGTGGGGAAGAAGACAATCCCCCATCAGACAAAATTTTCAAAATTTTGATGAAAAAGAGATATTCCACCGACCACAAAATAGAAACTTAACTCAGAATAGAAATCTGGTAATTCGAGAAAACTCTGGCCCCTATACGGGAACACAATACTCCAAAAAAGAGAAGGAAAATAAGATAGACACCTTACCCTTATCTAATAGATACACACCTTTGGAAGTTAGCTCTGAGGAGGATTTTGGAGGGACCCATTGAACAGGGGAGAGAAACAAGGAGAACATCGAGACATTGACGTAAGATTAACACGAGAAGTAGGAAAGAAAAGGTCTTGGGAAAGGCCCAAAGAGGAGAGAGATCAGGATGGAGAATACGGAAGAGAAAAGAGGGAAAGAAGATAGTACCTAAGGGCATATTCAATCTGAGCCAATGAACCCTCCTCACAAACACAGAAATTAAAGTTTTGAATAGGGGTCTCAAATATGCTCCGTCAAACCATCTAGATAAATTTGGGGTATATATCGACCTCCAAAGATTCAAACGGAAATTGAGCCTCAAAAAATTCTTCCTGAGACATCCTCTAGAACAAGCCACCATACCGAACCAGGGGTCCAATGTCCACACGAATTTAAGAATTAAATCCAAATTTTTCCCGCCTCTGACGAAATTAAAGTATTTGAGAGTCTTGTAATGAAAGACATAGAAGCAATGTCCATTAGGGAAAAAAACCCAATTTGAGCAAGGAAGAAAAGAAAGCATTAAAAGATCTTGAAAATGACCGCTGAATTATAATTAAACCTGCGGATAAGGGGGGGGCAGTCATCCTCTCCAGGGAGTCATATGAAGAAGAAGTCCATCGCATTCTTAATGACGACACTACATATGAAAAATTTAAATCAGACCCCATAAAGGACATAAGGACTAACCTCAATACTCTATTACAGAAGGGAAGGGACATGAAGGTCTTATCTCAACAGGAATATGACTATATACTTCTGGAATTCACCAAAACCCCCCATTTCTATATTTTACCTAAAATCCACAAAAGCGTAACCAATCCCCCTGGCAGACCCATAGTTGCAGGTATAGAGTCCATCACAAGCCATCTTTCTGAATATGTCGATATCATACTTCAACCTATTGTAAAGGAGACACCCTCTTATCTCAAAGACACATTGAGTATATTACAAATACTAAAAGAATTTAAATAGGAAGAAAAAGATATAATGGTCACATGCGATGTGAATGCTCTATATAGTAGCATACCACACCAGAATGGTTTGCACATTGTACAAGATGAGATAGAGAAATCTAAAAGAATTGATGTAAACCAGATTCAGTTGATAGTTGAGAGTATGGATTTCATTCTCAAAAATAATTATTTCAAATTCAATGAAGTCTACTATATCCAGAAGAGGGGCACCACAATGGGGACAAAGTTTGCGCCCAGCTATGCGAACCTATATATGGCAGGCTGGGAGACCCAGTTTGTCTACGGTTCGCATAGCTGGGCGCACCAAAATATTAAAGTCTATAAACATTTTATAGACGACATATTCTTTGTCTGGCGAGGAGATGAGAATGATCTCATATCCTTTCTCAATAGTTTAGATTGCCCAGAGTGGGGTATAAAATTAGAACAAAAATGGAATAGGGACAGGATTATGTTTCTCGATCTGGACATTTATAGAGAAGGAAAGGAGATACGGACAAAAACATTCTTCAAAGAGGTAGACACCAATACTTATATAGACATCACAAGTTGTCACAATCCGATATGGCTAAAGGGTGTTCCAAAGGGACAATTTACCCGACTAAGAAGGAATTGCTCATATATCTCAACCTTCAAACAACAAGCAGCTTCCCTTAAAGGACAATATATGGAGAAAGGATATGATGAAAAGGAATTAGATCTCACGATTACCAAACTAGAGAACGAAGATAGAGATACCCTGTTGCAATATAAATCGAAAAATCAAAATAGAAAAGATGAGATCACTTTTAGGCTGGGGTCAGACCAGCGCACTTTTAACGTGCGTTCTGGCGCACATAATTACAGCCGCACTAGCAGCAGATGACGGCCAATGACGGCCAATGACGGCCAATATACGATGTACGGCCGCACAAAAGTCCGGCCGTGCAACGCAAGTGGAATTTGAACGCATTTTTTTGAGAATGCAGAACCGCTAGTACTGACGTTCTGAGTGCGCAGCTGCGGCATAGCGGAGTGTGTGCGAGATTAGGAGATGTCAGACACTGCTAATGTCCAGCCTACATAATGTCCAGACGCAAAAAGAGTTTTATTGACGATCCGTACAAAATCACGCCCGAAAATGCGCGTCGTCTGACCGTTTTTGCGCATTCCGTGAAAAAATACGTCAATGCGTTCGGACGCACTTTTTCACGTTCGCGGGGAAAAATGCTTTCGTCTGACCCTAGCCTTATCTGCGACTACAATGGGAAAGCAAAGAACATCGAGAAAATGTTCAACAAACATTGGCATGTCTTATGCCAGGATAAAGAGCTAACGGGCTTCATAGGGAAGAAACCTAGGATAATCTTTAGAGGGACAAAGAATTTAAAAAATTATTTAGTACACGGTAAAAAACGGGAAAAAATCCTATCAAGCAAAGAAATAGTTTCAATCTAAAACATGGATTTTACAGCTGTGGACAATGCCTTGCCTGTAGATCTACAGGCACAAAGAAAAAATTCCACGGCGAATATTACAATCAAAAACACCGTCAAACCATGAATATAAAAAATTTACTAAATTGTTACTCAAAGAATGTTCTACATTTGTTGGAGTGCCCTTGTGGCCTTCAATATGTGGGTCGTACCAAAAGAGCCCTGAACGTGAGAAACGTGAAGAATTCATACGAGAAACACTCTGTGTCCCCACATTTTAAATTGAAACATAATGGTTCTCCTGTGGGCCTGAAATTTATGGCTATAAAACTAATTTATAAAAATGACATAGAGGAGGATATAATAAAAATATTGGGGCAGGAGGAGATGAGGTTAATCTTCGATTTAGGCACTATGTCACTGGGTGGTTTGAACAACGATTTCAAAATCACACATTTTCTGTAGGGTTACCTCAGCTATGCCATTTGTGAGCACGATCATCAGATTACCATTTAAAATGGGTTAATATCGATTACTGCAACAGGGAAATATTCAACATGAGAAGAAAGAAGGGGGGAGGAGGGGAGGAGGGGAGGAGGGTAGGAGGGGGGAGGGGGAGAAAGAGGGAATAAAATAAATAAATAAATATTACACTGAGCATTTAATGTTCACTTATCCATCCCATTCACACTCAATATTTAATAATAAACATCCTTGAACACAGGTCAAGGGAGTAGAAATTTAAGAAATTAGCACAATAAATTGTGACATGTAGTCTGGTGATTAGATTCCCCCCCCCCCCCCGTATTGGAGGACTAGAGAGAACACTTTAATTTTGCACACATGGGTCATTTTTGCACAACAGCACTTTTTCTCTCCCATGTAGTATAGATTATAGAATAATACTATGGTCACTGTGCAGTATTATTAACATTGTGTAGTAAGGAATAATCCTAAAGAAGCGCTAAAATTCGGGATGTCCTATTTTTATATGGTACCTTAATATATAATGATAATAACATAGTCGATAATGTTGCAGTTTAGAGCACTCATTTTTAATACCATTTTTTGGCCACTACAGCACTTTATATAATAGTGCAATCTTTCACTGTCTAATGGATTATATATATATTTAATGGAAAAAATAAATAAAAAATTCAGTATTAGAACTCATTAGATTTTGATTTCGACATTCACTAATATATACCTATTATATACAGGTTGAGGAAGTGAAACTTAGTCCAAAATGCACAATGAATAGGGGCACATAGTTTAGTTGTCAGAATTCCCATCATAGGGAACAAACGAGCATTCACTTTATTCTATTTACATAGGTAATTTTAGCATTAATAGCCCCCTTTCTGACTTATACCCCACAGGGAACATTAGCCACATTGGAACCTATTTATTAATATTGAGCATGACATCATCATAAAGCACAATTAAAATGCGCTGTTTTCAAACATACAGGGGCTTGTGCCATTTTTTGCATACACATAGTTGGAAACCAAGCTTTATAGATATTTACCATAAACTAAGTACCATGCTATATATATAATTTTCCCCTGAACAAAGAGATCAACACAGTGAGGTGTAATGGCCACTTTAGTAGAAAAAATGGGAGTTTACATTTTGCTTACACAGATGGCATAGGGGAGTGATCTATTTTTCTATTTTATCCTATGCCATCTATATGCTGTTTATCGGAGACCATGATCCTGCGTTCTAACGCTGAAGATTTCGCCGGATAGTTGGGGTGGGGAGCGATTATGGATAACAACCGCACTTAAAAGACACATTCGAGACTGCGCATGCGCAAGATGGCCGCGCTCTGAAAAAACGCCTCCAACCAGCGTGGAACGCGGAAAACGGTGCGGCGCATGCGCAAGATGGTGGCGCCCACCGGTGAAAGACTCTGGAACCAATTACAGACATGTGGGGACAATTTATTTATTAAAATAAGGGTATATATACCTCTGCATTGTAGATATGTGTCAAGATCAGCTGAGGAAGCTGCTTTACAGCAGCGAAACACGTCCTGGGGCCATATATTATGGTTTGTTTTTATATATTCTTTTATTAAACCTTTTATACAGTCCACAATTTGGTTCCAGACTGTTTTTTTCTTTGGATTTTTTTTCCACAAAAAATCCATGGGCACTTCATCCTGAGCTTTGGAAGCTCCAGCTCATGTAAGTTTCCAATTAGCAGAAAAGAGATTTGTAACATTTATCTGAAAGATTCACGCTAGGAGAGTATTTATTTCTCTATCTTTCCCTCCATGATTACATTTATAATGAGATAATGAAGATCATCCTATACGCAAGGTGGGGGTCACCTGCAAACAAGGAGGAAGAAAAATCACCCAAAGGTGAAGTTCCACTCTGAGCCGGTGATAGGGCTCTATTCTTGTGAGTGGAATTGATATACAGCACATTGTCAATTGTATATATTGCAATATTGCAATATTGCACCATGATCTTTGTATTTGCTTCTCTTTTATATCACACTAGGTGGAAAGCCTGCCCAGAGGGCAGTCTATTGTTAAGCGAAGCAGCTCACATGGGTAGATTTGCCCCAGCTCACATGGGTATAATTGCCCCAGCTCACATGGGTATAATTGCCCCAGTTCACATGGGTATAATCGCCCCCAGATCAAATGGGTATATATTCCCCCAGCTCACATGGGTATATATTCCCCCAGCTCACATGGGTATATTTGCCCCAGCTCACATGGGTATAATTACCCCAGCTCACATGGGTATATTTGCCCCAGCTCACATGTGTATAATCATCCCCAGATCACATGGGTATATATTCCCCCAGCTCACATGGGTATATTTGCCCCAGCTCACATGGGTATATTTGCCCCCGCTCACATGGGTATATTTGCCCCCCAGCTCGTATGGGTATATTTGCCCCAGCTCACATGGGTATAATTGTCCCCAGCTCACATGGGTATAATTGTCCCCAGCTCACATGGGTATAATTGCCCCCAGCTCACATGGGTATAATTGACCCCAGCTCACATGGGTATAAGTGCTCCCAGCTCACGTGGTTTAAAGTGCCCCCAACTAAGACGCTGGATGCGCGCGCAGCCTCTACCTGTCAGGCACTCGCACATCCAGGAGAACAGGAAGCGCGCGCAGCCACCGGATAGAGGTTGCGCGCGCATTCTGTAGAGCCGGATGCGCTCAGAGCAGACGGCGATAGGCAGTGGCATAGCGTGGGTTGTCAGCGCCCGGGGCCAGCCAAGAATTGTGCGCCCCCCCAACCTGTGGACACGTTATCGATATTGCCCCAGCCAGCTCACACATGGATACTGCCCCAGCTCACACATGGATATTGCCCCAGCTCACACATGGATATGCCCCAGCTCACGGATATGCCCCAGCTCACACTTGTATATGCTCCAGCTCACACATATGCCCCAGCTCATGGATATGCCCCAGCTCACACATGGATATTGCCCCAGCTCACACATGGATATGCCCCAGGTCACACATGGATATGCCCCAGCTCACACATGGATTTGCCCCAGCTCACAAATGGATATACTGCCCCAGCAGCTCATGAATATACTGCCCCAGCACATGGAAATACTGCTCCAGCTCATGGCTATTGCCCCAGCTCATGGATATACTGCCCCAGCTCATGGATATACTGCCCCAGCTCATGGATATTGCCCCAGAACATGGATATACTGCCCCAGCTCATGGATATACTGCCCCAGCTCATGGATATTGCCCCAGCACATGGATATACTGCCCCAGCTCATGGATATTGCCCCAGCTCATGGATATACTGCCCCAGCTCATGGATATTGCCCCAGCTCATGGATATACTGCCCCAGCTTATGGATACTGCCCCAGCACATGGATACTGCCGCAGCACATGGATATATTGCCCCAGCTCGTGGATATTGCCCCAGCTCGTGGATATTGCCCCAGCTCATGGATATACTGCCCCAGCTCATGGATATACTGCCCCAGCTCGTGGATATACTGCCCCAGCTCGTGGAGATACTGCCCCCCAAGCACTCATGGATATGGCCCAGCTCAGACCCCAGACCAGACATGGGGCGGCTGTTCGAATGCTCTATTGGCATTCGGACAGCCGCCCCTGGAGCTCCGTCTCTGGCATACTTACCTGCCTGAGCGGCGAAGGGAAAGTTTCCCGGCTTCTGCTCGTTGAAGGACCCAAGTCGCGGTCACGTGGGGTTGGATGCGCGCACGGCAGCCGGGTAGAGGCTGCGAGCGCATCCGGCTCTACAGGATGCGCGCACAGCCTCTACCCGGCTGCTGCGTGCGCATCTTGTAACCGCCGCGGCAAGCGCACAGCCGGCTCGTGCCGCAGCGGTTGCATGCGCACGCAGCCAACCGCCGCTGGTTGCGTGCGCATGCGCAGGAGGGGTTTGGCGACGGACACGCCAGCCCTTACTCTTTTATAGTATAGATGATGTGCTATGGACCTGTATGAGACATCCCAACTCCATAGCAATTCATTTTGCGCTTACCAGATACGCTACATTTCATTATATTTCTGTATTTGTCACTTTGCTTTGAATAAAAAAAACATATATATATATAATTATAGCATCGAAAAATGGGAGCACTCACGGACTTACAAGTAAAATAACAAAAGTTTATTGGCGATATTAATAATAATAATAATCCAACGTTTCAGCTCACACAGGAGCTTTCATCAGGGATAAAAACATTAACGCATCAACCCTTTATATACTGTATGTGATAAAGTAACCTACCAACCGTGTGTGTCAAACCGGAACCGGAAATTTCGTATGGACACCGGCGCTACGCGTCCTTTACGGCATGGTTACTGTAACCAAGTAAACAGTTTACCCTGTAACCATGGCTAGACACTCACATTCTAAAACTGAGATCAGACAGAAACAGGGTGGGGAAGAGGAAGAACAGGGATTGCTACAAAAAGCATAACCTTAGAGCATCCAAACCGGTAATAACAAATATTTTAAGAGTCAGAAAGTGACCATGCTTAGTGCGTGGAGATATAAACAAATATCGTCTGATGTGATGATAAAGACTGCAGCCAACACCGGTGTGTGTTGAAGGAGAGATGTGCTGATGTGTGTGTCATATACTGCTGTGATGAATGCATGATGTGTTGGATGTGTAAAATGGAGTGGATGGTAGAAAGAATAAGTGGAACATAAGTGAACTCTGAAAACTGTGATGGACAATATTATGAATAATGAGAGCAGTGAATACTATACAATATATGTGGAATTAACCTTGTGGATGAAACATGCACGTGTCGGATAAAGTGTAATGAATAACTGTGAAAATGTTAGCATACGTGTAGGTAGTGAATAGGGATGAGCTGTTTGGGTTCGGACGGTTCGGGGTTCGACCCGAACTTAGCCTGTTCGAGCAGATCGCGAACACCGAACATTTCCGGGTGTTCGCCGCATGTTCGACCACAATGGACCACAATGCATTTTCCCACTGGCCTGAAGCTCGTAATTGGCTACAGCCTTGCACCTGACCACAGGTCTGGTGCAAGACTGGTTGAACACTATGCCAATCACCGCTCAGAGTCCTGATTGGGCAAATTTTTCCCAATCATGGGCTCACAGAGCTAAGTCCCGCAGCACACTATATAAGGTTTCCACGCAGCGCTTCTGCACGCATTTCAGAAGAAATTTCAATGGAGATAGTTGTGTGTGTTGTTACTGCCGGTCTGCCACGCTACTGGGGGGGTCTGGGGGGTCTGATTTCGACCAAATATCAGGGAATTTAGGTGATGTGTGTCTTGTCACTGTGCCAGCAAGTTTTTTTGGATCTCATTTATACCAAATATCAGGGAATTTAGGTGACTTGTCAGGGAATTTAGGTGACTTGTCAGTGTCTTGTCACTGTGCCAGCAAGTTTTTTTGGGGTTTACAACTTTATTTAAAATATTTGTGAATTGAGGTGATTTTCTGGGTCTTGTCACTGTGCCAGCAAATCTTTTTGGGTCTCATTTATACCAAATATCAGGGAATTTAGGTGATGTGTGTCTTGTCACTGTGCCAGCAAGTTTTTTTGGGGTTTACAACTTTATTTAAAACATTTGTGAATTGAGGTGATTTTCTGGGTCTTGTCACTGTGCCAGCAAGTCTTTTTGGATCTCATTTATATATGAGCAGTGGCGTAGCATGGGTTTTCAGCGCCCGGGGCCAGCCAAGAATTGTGCGCCCCCACCTGTGGACACGTTATCGATATTGCCCCAGCTCTCACATGGATTTGCCCCCAGCTCATGGATTTGCCCAGCTCATGGATTTGCCCCAGCTCATGGATTTGCCCCAGCTCACACATGAATTTGCCCCAGCTCATGGATTTGCCCCAGCTCATGGATTTGCCCCAGCTCACACATGGATTTGCCCCAGCTCACACATGGATTTGCCCCAGCTCACTCATGGATTTGCCCCAGCTCATGGATTTGCCCCAGCTCATGGATTTGCCCCCAGCTCATGGATTTGCCCCCAGCTCATGGATTTGCCCCCAGCTCATGGATTTGCCCCAGCTCATGGATTTGCCCCAGCTCACTCATGGATTTGCCCCAGCTCATGGATTTGCCCCAGCTCATGGATTTGCCCCAGCTCATGGATTTGCCCCAGCTCACACATGGATTTAACCCCAGCTCACACATGGATTTGCCCCAGCTCACACATGGATTTGCCCCAGCTCATGGATTTGCCCCAGCTCATGGATTTGCCCAGCTCATGGATTTGCCCAGCTCATGGATTTGCCCAGCTCATGGATTTGCCCCCAGCTCATGGATTTGCCCCCAGCTCATGGATTTGCCCCCAGCTCATGGATTTGCCCCAGCTCATGGATTTGCCCCCAGCTCATGGATTTGCCCCCAGCTCATGGATTTGCCCCCAGCTCATGGATTTGCCCCAGCTCATGGATTTGCCCCAGCTCATGGATTTGCCCCAGCACATTGATTTGCCCCAGCTCATGGATTTGCCCAGCTCATGGATTTGCCCCCAGCTCATGGATTTGCCCCAGCTCACACATGGATTTGCCCCAGCTCACACATGGATTTGCCCCAGCTCATGGATTTGCCCCCAGCTCATGGATTTGCCCCAGCTCATGGATTTGCCCAGCTCATGGATTTGCCCCAGCTCATGGATTTGCACCCAGCTCATGGATTTGCCCCCAGCTCATGGATTTGCCCAGCTCATGGATTTGCCCCAGCTCATGGATTTGCCCAGCTCATGGATTTGCCCCAGCTCATGGATTTGCCCCAGCTCATGGATTTGCCCCCAGCTCATGGATTTGCCCAGCTCATGGATTTGCCCCAGCACATGGATTTGCCCCCAGCTCATGGATTTGCCCCAGCTCATGGATTTGCCCCCAGCTCATGGATTTGCCCCAGCTCATGGATTTGCCCCAGCACATGGATTTGCCCCCAGCTCATGGATTTGCCCCAGCTCATGGATTTGCCCCCAGCTCATGGATTTGCCCAGGTCATGGATTTGCCCCCAGCTCATGGATTTGCCCCCAGCTCATGGATTTGCCCAGCTCATGGATTTGCCCCCAGCTCATGGATTTGCCCAGCTCATGGATTTGCCCCCAGCTCATGGATTTGCCCAGCTTACACCTGGATATTGCTCCAGCTCCGGCAGGGGTTGAGGGGACCCAGATGCCGGGCAGCGCGGGAGTGCCTGCCCGGTCCTGAAGAGTTCGCCCTGTTGAAGGGGATGCGGCTGCGTGCGTGCGCAGGTCACGCGGTCCGGCCAGTCAGGTGGTACAGAGACTCAGTACCACCTGATTAGCCGGACCACGTGACCGGCTGCGCCTGCACGCAGCCGCTTCCCTTTAACAGGACGGACTGTTCAGGACCGGGCAGGCACTCCCGCGCTGCCCGGCATCTGGGTCCCCTCAACCCCGGGCCAGTTTTAGGGGCGCAAATGCGCCCCTAACAAAACTGCACCCGGGGCCACGGCCCCCCAGCCCCCCCCCCCCACGCTACGCCACTGTATATGAGATATATTTACAAATATCAGGGAATTTAGGTGACTTGTCAGGGAATTTAGGTGACTTGTCAGTGTCTTGTCACTGTGCCAGCAAGTCTTTTTTGGGGCTCACTAATTTCTTTAAAACACTTGTGAATTAAGGTGATCTGTGTCTCGTCATACAAACAGTAACACGCTGTATTTTGGGGCTCACTAATTTCTTCAAAACACTTGTGAATTAAGTTGATCTGTGTCTCGTCACGCAAACAGTACCACGCTGTATTTTGGAGCTCACTAATTTATTTAAAACATTTGTGAATTGAGGTGATCTTCTGTGTCTCGTCACACAGCCAGCAAGTTTTTTTGGGGCTCACTAATTTCTTTAAAACACTTGTGAATTAAGGTGATCTGTGTCTCGTCATACAAACAGTACCACGCTGTATTTTGGGGCTCACTAATTTCTTCAAATCACTTGTGAATTAAGTTGATCTGTGTCTCGTCACGCAAACAGTACCACGCTGTATTTTGGGGCTCACTAATTTATTTAAAACATTTGTGAATTGAGGTGATCTTCTGTGTCTCGTCACACAGCCAGCAAGTTTTTTTGGGGCTCACTAATTTCTTTAAAACACTTGTGAATTAAGGTGATCTGTGTCTCGTCATACAAACAGTACCACGCTGTATTTTGGGGCTCACTAATTTCTTCAAATCACTTGTGAATTAAGTTGATCTGTGTCTCGTCACACAAACAGTACCACGCTGTATTTTGGGGCTCACTAATTTATTTAAAACATTTGTGAATTGAGGTGATCTTCTGTGTCTCGTCACACAGCCAGCAAGTTTTTTTGGGGCTCACGAATTTCTTTAAAACACTTGTGAATTAAGGTGATCTGTCTCTTGTCACTGGCTGCCAGCTATCAGTGTGTCTCACTGAGTTATACCAGAGTTATTTAAATCTTTATACCAGAGTTGAATCAGAGTTCTGTATATATTAATCTATATATCACTCACCATGTCTGAAAGAACAAAAAGGACAGGCAGACGCTCCCAGCCACAGATAAGAGGGCAAGCAGCCCCTGTGTCGGGAGGCTGTGTCTCTGGTCGTGGTGGACGTGGTGCATCCTCTGCAGGGGCACGCTTGGCCTTTCTAACTGGTGCTGGCCGTCTTAAGCAGCAGCAACATACAGAGGACTTGGTGGATTGGCTAACCAGGCCATCCTCATCCTCCGAGTCTTCTGCCAGCCAGGCTTCTAGTGCTTTACAGTCCACCTCAGCTGCCAAAGCATCTAATGCAGCCTCCATGTCCACAGCAACTCCTGCCGTAGCCTCGCTATCACACACACGGAGGAGTCAGCTGAATTTTTGACTACAATGAGAGTGACATGCTGCTTGAGGATGCGCAGCAAGTACAGTGTTCTGATTCAATCTCTGAGGTTGAGCAAGGGAGTATAATCAACCTAGAGGAAGGGGGTGCTAGTGATAACACACAAATAACTGGCACTCATGTTGCCCCAGCAGCTGCAGCATAGCTGTCTGGGAGTTCTTTAAGAAATGTGCAGCAGACCCCACCATTGCTATTTGTAATCTATGTCAGAGGAGGCTGAAGCGTGGGATAAACACCGGACACTTGGGTACCACATGCTTGAGGCGACATATGAACAAGTGCCACACATCCCGGTGGCACAAAACGTTGCGTAGGTCCTCCTCCTCCTCATCTGTCTCTACCCACACTGTATGTCCTGCCATTTCATTGCCTACAACCTCCACCGACAGGGATGATGCTACAGTAATGGATGTACCAGCAGGTCCTTCCTCACAATGTGACATCATCCCAGTAGCTGAAGATTTATGCAGTCAGATTACGTTGCCGCAGCTGCTGCAGCGAAAGAAAAAAATATAGTCCCAACCATCCCCAAGCACAGCGTTTAAATGCCAGCTTAGCAAAATTACTCACATTGCAGCTGCTGCCTTTCCAGCTGGTGGACTCTGCTCCCTTCCGTGAATTTGCTGAATGTGCTGCACCACAGTGGCAGGTTCCAAAACGTCATTACTTTTCACGCAAGGCCATTCCAGCACTGGTCTCTCATTATACACATTTTCTCACTGTTTTTCAGTATACTGAGTATTTTTCTATATAGAATTGTATGTCAATCTAATAAAAATTTATGTTTAATTAATGTCTTCTATTTGATACCAGCGCAAGTGGTTTTAACCAGCTTATTATAGCTGTGTTGTATTTGCCACAATCTCTCTTGTTGTTGTTTTTTTGTTATGAAATATAGGTTTAATCCTTAAATGTGCTGGTTTGACTCCATTGTCCTTGAGGCAAAAGTTCTTCTTTTCTGATCTATACCAGCACGTGGAAGACAATGTTATCCAGTCATTGAGAAAGGCAGTCAGCAGCAAGGTGCATGTGACTTTAGACACGTGGTCCAGCAAGCATGGACAGGGTCGTTACATTTCCTTCACGACACACTGGGTAACTCTGATTGCAGCTGGGAGGGATCCAAGACGGGGCTCTGTGCTGGAGCTTGTTCATCCACCACGCCTCCAGAATGCTGCTTGTGGCGAAGTGGCAGTTAAACCGATGCCTGACAGGGTCTACGCAATGGCTCAAGCAAAAAGATGCCATACTGTGCTTGAGCTGGTTTGTTTAGGGGACAGGAGCCACACGGGGTCAGAAATTTTGTCAGCTCTGCAGGGGCAGGTGCAGAGATGGTTAACACCACGCCAGCTTGAGCTGGGAATGATCGTCTGCGATAATGGCAGCAACCTTCTCTCCGACCTACGCAAGGGTAAATTGATGCATGTACCAAGCCTAGCACATGTCCTAAATCTAGTGGTACAGCGTTTCCTAACCAAGTACTCAGGGCTGCCAGAGCTTCTCATCCAGGCCAGAAAGGTCTGCAGCCACTTCAGACGGTCATTCCCAGCAAGCGTTCGCTTGGCAGAAATTCAAAGAGAATTCTACCTTCCCACAAACCGTCTGATCTGTGACATGCCCACCAGGTGGAACTTGACATTAGCAATGCTGCAGCATCTGCACAAGCAGCAGAGGGCTATCAACGAGTACCTGTGTGAGTATGGCACAAGGACAGGTTCAGGTCAACTTGTTTTTTTTTCCCCCCCGCAGTGGCTGATGATCAAGGATGCATGCATTGTTCTGTCACCATTTGAGGAGGCAACGAGGATGGTGAGCAGGGACAGTGCATGCATCAGTGACACAATTCCTTTAGTGTTCCTGCTGGAGCACACTCTGCGGGGAATTATAGATGTGGCTCTAGATGCAGAGCAGCGGGAGGAAGAGAAGGCCTTCCCTTGCTCTCAAGGCCCCAGTCTTTCCGCAGACAGCATTCCAGCGGGTCCTACTCAGATCAGACAGGAGGAGGATGAGGAGGAGGAGAACTATTTAAATAGTGGGGGCATTGAAGGTGGGTATTCCTCAAGGGAGGGTTTTGTGTTCCCAGAAACAGAAGGGCTTGTGCGTGGCTGGGAGGAGGAAGTGCACGATACGGTCATCCTCATTGACCAGGAAGACTCGGCAGCTAATGCCACCTCCAACCTACGCTGCATGGGCTCCTTAATGATGCAAAGCCTGCTAAAGGACCCCAGGATTCGTGCTATCAAGGAGAGGGATCATTACTGGTTGGCAACCCTTCTTGATCCACGATACAAGGGGAAAGCTGCAGAGCTCATCCTGCCTGCACAGAGGGAGCACAGGATGACAAAACTTCAGGACGCTCTAAAGCGATACTTGTGTAACACCTTTCTAGGCACTGGTAGATTACCAAGTGCTGACACACGTGCTTCTGAGGCTGCAGGTGATCAGAGGAATAGCGGTGAAGGGCCGCTTGACTGATGCTTTTTAAAAAAAATTTAGTCCACGACGCCCAAGGACGTCAAATGTAGGCACCCATTGCCAGCGTCTTCAACATATGGTGCAGGACTACCTGGGGCAAGGGCAGACCTGGATACCTTTCCAGCAGATGATCCACTGGCTTACTGGGTGTTGAGATTGGATCACTGGCCAGAACTTAGCCAATATGCTATGCAGCTACTAGGTTGCCCTTCATCTAGCGTGCTTTCCGAAAGGACGTTCAGTGCCGCTGGAGGTTTTGTCACAGACAAAAGAGTGCGTCTGTCCACCGACTCTGTAGACCGGCTGACATTTATAAAAATGAATCAGTCCTGGATCAGCAGCTATCAATCCCCTGATGCTGAAGTAATGGAATAGATAGGGGATGTCCTCTTCTGCATTCACAAAACCTCCAGCACTGAACTCTTCCACAATACCACAAAAGGGTTACGGTGTGAAGGCACAGATCTAAATCCCATTGAACACCTGTGGAGAGATCTTAAAAGTGCTGTTGGGAAAAGGCGCCCTTCCAATAAGAGAGACCTGGAGCAGTTTGCAAAGGAAGAGTGGTCCAAAATTCCGTGTGAGAGGTGTAAGAAGCTTATTGATGGTTATAGGAAGCGACTGATTTCAGTTATTTTTTCCAAAGGGTGTGCAACCAAATATTTAGTTAAGGGTGCCAAGAATTTTGTCCAGCCCATTTTTGGAGTTTTGTGTGACCTTATGTCCAATTTGCTTTTTTTCCTCCCTTTTTTTGTTTTGTTCCAATACACACAAAGGGAATAAACATGTGTATAGCAAAACATGTGTTACTGCAATACTTTTCCTTTGAGAAATACTTGATTTTCTGGAAAAATGTCTGGGGTGCCAACAATTTCGGCCATGACTGTACTTATGTGCGGGCAACACAGACGTTAACACTGCGTTCGTCTGACCCCAGCCTTACTGTATGATGATACTTGCTGCCCTGGCAGTCTTGCACCAAAGGTAGAATATCTGGGTGCACTGACGCTTTAACCAGATGCATATCTTTTTAATATAGAACCGCAAGGTCCACCCCTGCACTCTTCCACAATACCACAGAGGGGTTACTGTATGATGATACTTGATGGCCTGGCATTAAAGGCACAATATCTGGGTGCACTGAAGCCCATTAACAGATTAAAAAAAAAATTCAATATAGGACCAACCACATGGTCCACCCCTGAACTCTTCCACAATACTACAGAGGTGTTACTGTATGATGATACTTGATGTCCTGGCATTAAAGGCACAATATCTGGGTGCACTGACGCCCATTAACAGATAAAATTTTTTTTTTAATATAGGACCAACCACATGGTCCACCCCTGAACTCTTCCACAATACTACAGAGGGGTTACTGTATGATGATACTTGATGGCCTGGCATTAAAGGCACAATATCTGGGTGCACTGACGCCCATTAACAGATAAAAACTTTTCAATATAGGACCACATGGTCCACCCCTGCACTCTTCCACAATACCATAGAGGGGTTACTGTATGATGATACTTGCTGGCCTGGCATTAAAGGCACAATATCTGGGTGCACTGACGCCCATTACCAGATAAAAAACTTTTCAATATAGGACCACATGGTCCACCCCTGCACTCTTCCACAATACCACAGAGGGGTTACTGTATGATGATACTTGATGGCCTGGCATTAAAGGCACAATATCTGGGTGCACTGGCGCCCATTAACAGATAAAAAAAAAAATTCAATATAGGACCAACCACATGGTCCACCCCTGAACTCTTCCACAATACTACAGAGGGGTTACTGTATGATGATACTTGATGGCCTGGCGTTAAAGGCACAATATCTGGGTGCACTGACGCCCATTAACAGATAAAAACTTTTCAATATAGGACCACATGGTCCACCCCTGCACTCTTCCACAATACCATAGAGGGGTTACTGTATGATGATACTTGCTGGCCTGGCATTAAAGGCACAATATCTGGGTGCACTGACGCCCATTACCAGATAAAAAACTTTTCAATATAGGACCACATGGTCCACCCCTGCACTCTTCCACAATACCACAGAGGGGTTACTGTATGATGATACTTGATGGCCTGGCATTAAAGGCACAATATCTGGGTGCACTAACACCCATTAACAGATAAAAAAAAAAATTCAATATAGGACCAACTACATGGTCCACCCCTGCACTCTTCCACCATACCACAGAGGGGTATGCATGCCTGGCACTAAAGGCACAATATCTGGGTGCACTGCCATTGACGCCTGTATCAGATTCATATCCTCAGAGGGGTTACGGTGTGACGGCACTGTTGCCGACGCTAAAAGCCCAATTTTAAAGTACCTATTGTTACTTTCAACCTGCACCTGCATAATTTAGCCAAAAAAACACTAAACTTTTTCTGCGCGTCCTAAAATGTCTTTTCATACAGGCTGCCGCCCCAAGCAGTTGTTTATGGATAGATTAAAGGAAAAGCATTTACCGTCATATGAAACGTCATTTTTTTGTTTTTAAGTGTTTCTATACATGCTAGAAATCCGCCACTTCACGGGCAGGTTATGGGGACCTCCTAGGCACAATATTTGAAGGAATTTTTCGTTTTTATCTTTAACCCTTATTTCATGGAAAACTCACTGTCCCTTTAAAAACGTTTTTTTTTTTAACTTTTTGTCCTTGTTTCCTGTCCCCCAGGGCACTACCCGGACCCCCATACACCTTTTATGGCAAATATGTAGCATATATGCCCTCTTGGAGGGCACTCTAAAAAACTGAATTTTCAGCCCCATTGACTTGCATGGGGGTTCGGGTTCGGTCCCGAACAAATGGGAAGTTCAGGTGAGGGCTCGAACCGAACTCGGGGAGTGTTCGGCTCATCCCTAGTGGTGAATGAATGTTGCGAATGATGTAAATTGCGTGATGTCATGCAGCGGCTTTATACAATATCTTTAGCGGCTATATAAAAATTATATAAATAATTATATATATATACAGTTGTGTTCAAAATTATTCAACCCCCACTGAAATTGAGTGTTTTGGCCAGTTTGACATTGATTTTGATCATTCAGTCATCTTGCTTACAATTAAATCAAAGAGGCACGTGTAGGTCAGGCAAATATAACATAACATTTATAATGAAATAACCACAAATGTCTTTTCTGTGCTCACATCATTATCAGTTTTATTCAACCCCCAAGTGACATTCAATCTTAGTACTTAGTACAACATCCTTTTACAGTTATAACAGCTTTTAAACGTGAAGCATAGCTCGACACAAGTGTCTTGCAGCGATCTACGGGTATCTTCGCCCATTCGTCATGGGCAAAAGCCTCCAGTTCAGTCACATTCTTAAGCTTGCGCACTGCAACTGCTTTCTTTAAGTCCCACCAGAGGTTCTCAATCGGATTTAAGTCAGGTGACTGCGATGGCCACTCCAAAATGTTCCAGCCTTTAATCTGCAACCATGCTCTAGTGGACTTGGAGGCATGCTTGGGATCATTGTCCTGTTGAAAGGTCCAACGTCTCCCAAGCCTCAGGTTTGTGACGGACTGCATCACATTGTCATCCAATATCTCCTGGTACTGAAGAGAATTCATGGTACCTTGCACACGCTGAAGCTTCCCTGTACCTGCAAAACAGCCCCAAAGCATGATTGACCCCCCGCCATGCTTCACAGTAGGCAAGGTGTTCTTTTCTTCATAGGCCTTGTTCTTCCTCCTCCAAACATAGCGTTGATCCATGGGCCCAAACAGTTCTAAATTTGTTTCATCAGTCCACAGAACACTATCCCAAAACTTCTGTGGTTTGTCCACATGACTTTTGGCATACTGCAGTCGACTCTTCTTATTCTTTGGAGACAGCAAGGGGGTGCGCCTGGGAGTTCTGGCATGGAGGCCTTCATTATGCAGTGTGCGCCGTATTGTCTGAGCTGAAACTTTAGTACCCACATCTGACAAATCTTTTCTCAGTTCCTCAGCAGTCACACAGGGACTTTTGTCCACTCTATGCTTCAGGTAGCGCACAGCAGTCAAAGTCAGCATCTTCTTTCTGTCACGACCAGGTAGCGTTTCAACAGTGCCCTTTGCCTTGAATTTGCGAATGATGCTTCCTATGGTATCTCTTGGTATGTTTAACATCTATGCAATCTTCTTATAGCCATTGCCCTTCCTGTGAAGAGTAATCACCTCTTCTCTTGTCTTCCTGGACCATTCTCTTGACTTCACCATGTTTGTAACCACACCAGTAAATGTCTAGAAGGAGCTGAGTATCACAGTCATTTTAAAGCTGCCTAATTGGTGCTTATTATGCTTTATTGCTGCTCCGTGACATCCACAGGTGTTTTCAATACCTGATTGAAAACACTTGAATGAACCTCTGTTCTTCAGAGTGGTAGTCTTTAAGGGGTTGAATAATTGTGTCAATGAAGAATTCACAAAAGAAACATTTACTACTGTATTACAAAACCAATTGATGTCATTTTAGTTGCATATGGTTCTTTAAAAAGTCCTTGTAGGATTTCATTCTGAATACAATTACAAATGTACACTAAATTCCCTAAAACCCTTTACAGCATTGGAGGTTGAATAATTTTGAACACAACTGTATGTATAAAGCAAGGTATATATGACAATGGATAGTCAGAGACTCTAGGGACTCAGCTTGTACGCTTTATGATAGACATTTCTAACACAATAATAATTGTATGCTCACATAGGCCCTTCGGGAGAGGTACATGACATACAAATACTGGAATATTACGTTTAAATCTAAGGAGTGTGATAAAGATTTTATTAAGCCCTTGATGACAAATGACGTAACATCGACATCATTAACCACTTCAATGTGGAGGACGCGCTCAGCGCGTCCAACCGCATTGGTACTTGGCTGCGGAGGACGCGCTGAGCGCGTCCTCCCTTTGCAGCCTCGATCAGCCGGTATTCCGGCTGATCGCTCGGCCCCCCGGTGCGGGCTGACATCATCGATGTGATCCCAGCCTCCGGGACCCCGGCGGGCACGATAGGCATCATCGCGCATGCGCGATGACGTCTATTTCAGGCACCCCGCCATTGCAGGGAAGGTGCCTGAAGGGGAGGGGGGGGATTTCCTTCGGACCTCTCCCCCTCCCCTTCCCCGCGGGCCAGCGATTAAAGGCAGGCACCGCCTGGAAGGGCCTGCCCTTCCAAGCGGCGGCTGTCTTTAACCCCTAGGGGGCTGGATTGCGATATGGCACCAACATGCGCCGTATCGCGGTCCCCTCCCGGAGCTGGCCGACATCTTGGATGTCGGCCAAGCTTCCGGGATATCCCCCTAATGACTGGCGTCATCGCGCAGAGCGCGATGACGCCAGTTTTGAAATTAACCCCTTGCTGCCACCTATAGTGGAGATAGTGGGTTCCAATGAACCTCCTGTCTCCCGATCTGTGACAGCTAGGGGTTAATGTTTGCTATCATTGGAACAGCCAGAGCGTGGCCTTTCCAATGATACCAAACATGACCATGTAAAATGTAAAAAAAAAAAAAAAGATTTATTAGTGCAACAATATTGTTCCTATTTCAATTATAATCTGAACAATGATGCTGCACTAACGATTTTTTCTATGGGGGGCGTTTGCTAAAAAACACGAATTTTCCCCCCAAAAAAGTAACGATTCCTCATTTCTAATTTTTTTAACAAGCGCACCCCATAGAAAATATAACCACAAACGATCGCATTTTAAAATGTTAAAAAAAACACTTTACACATTGTAAATTATTGAAAATTCTAATTTTATTGCATTTTTTGTTATAATATACAGACATGACATAAAGTATACATATAATAATGACATATTATGAATCTGCACAGTCTGCCGGAAAGAACGATATATAATATGTCTGGGTCATATATTAAAATAAGGCTTCAAAATGCAGTTAAACATGATGAGCGAAACCGGTTAAAATGAGCTCAGCACAGAGGTGGGAAAAGGCTCAGCAGTGAAAGGGCTAATGATTGGCTTAACAGAGCCCTGGTCCTTAAGGGGTTAAACAGCTTATCAGAGAGGATCGTATAGTAGAAATGAACACTTCTTAGAATTCAAAACAAACAGTGTTTGTTCATACATGTGCAGTCCACATCCAGTCTTCAAGCAATGTATCAAATTCTAATTGCTAATTAGAAGCACATGTTATTTCCAAATACTAATTAAACACCTGTTGTTTACGCCGTTTGAGAGCACAGGTCATTTATAGGTGAGAATCTTTGCACCTATAGTAGACGACATTAGGTAGTTTTTTAATTCAATATCTAATAAACCGTTGCTTATAATATTCTGCAGTAAAGAGTCTCTTTATTCGTAGATTGTTTAGTATTTTTTAAGCATTTTTTATACTTTTTAAAAAAAAAAAAAAATTCGAACTCGAACCGAACATGCCAAAAAGTCCGAAGTTCGCGAACTTTCGAACTGCCAATGTTCGAGTCGAACTCCGAACTGATCGAACCGAATAGCTCATCCCTAATCCTGAAGACCCATAAAGCTACCATTATGTTCCTCCAACCCGATTCTTCTAGATTGCAAGCTCCTATGAGCAGGGCCCTCTCTCCAGCTTATGCTTGTTTATTTTTGTTTCGTTCCCTTTGGTTATTGTAAAGACCTTCTGTGTCAGATTAGATCTGTATTTCTATCTATATAAGGGTCTGCCTGTATATATGTGTCTATCTGCCTGGTTATACATACAGTATCTCCTGCATATAGAGTTATATTCATATTGGTGACTGGCCATTTGGTAAGTGTATCCCTGTGTTCACAGCTGAAATGTAATCAAAATGGTTAGCTTTCTCCCTTGGGGAGAGGATATAACACGTAGCTGTGAAAAGGGAATTTCTTTTGTACACTGACGTAGAAAATCACACCTTGGAAGCCATCCGGGCACCAAGATCTAGAAGCTATCTTCAAAGACAGGAAGCACATCCTTGATCCCTGTGGGGGAGATGGACACCTTTGGGCAATTAAAGATTAATTGACAAGGCTACTGAGTGCGCTCGAGTTTAAGGGCATTCTGGGAAATGTAGTGCTGGACACTGGGCCATTTGGGGTGGGCTGGAAAGATCAGGAAGGGTATAAATTCTGAACACTGGCCATGTGCTGGGGCTGATCACTTGGGGTACCTTCTAAAGAGGACTGATCGGTCCATGTTCCTATCTCCAGGAGGCACCGATGCTAGCTACTGATTAGTCCGTCGTAAGTAAGGCTCTGTGATTAACCCCTTTCTTTTTATTTGCTGTGTAGTGTGTAATTAATTGATTTATTCTAGTTATAATTTTTTATGTGACAAAGCACTGTGATTTTTCTATCATAAATAAACGAAAAAGTATTTAAGTTTTGACTCTGGCTGATGAAATCCACGCTAACTAAGAGATTGGGAGTATTGCTATTTGCTTTAAGCTCGGTTATACATAAGAAATTGTGAGTTGCGGTGGGCAGGAAACGGCAAGGAATTGTGGGATCTGTAGTCACTGTCCGAGTCTAGGATAGTGTGACTGCTAAGCCCTGCATCTCCTGTTGCGACGCGCGTAGTGTCCATGAGGACTGGTGGCAGCGTTACTAATAGAATAAGAAAGTGAGCTCCGGGATTGTGAGAGACGTAGTTAGTACACGCGTCAGGAGAAGACTTGTACTGCCGTTGCAATCCTGGGATCAGTATATCGCGCTCTACGTGCCTGTTGTGAGAGAAAGTGTGGCCGAGACGGGTAGAGAAGCGCGCGTAATTATCTGGGTCTAGGATAGATAGATAGTGAGCGGCTTAACCTGGCGTCTTTGCGCAGCAGCGCGCGTAGTGGTCGTGACACCTGCGGAAATTGTTGGCGCCATATTGATGATGATCATAATAATAAATATCCATAAGCTAAATATGTGAATATTCGCCTTCATGATAACTAAATATAGAAATCTGGATATAGATAATATATCCATGTCAATAGATGGATATCATTAATTTACCTGCGTGTAGGGTTTACGTCATGCAGAAACATTGCAGAGAAAATCTACCATAAGAATCATTATACCTGTATGTTTGATATAAACAAATAAAGGATACTCCATCTGAATGTTGGTTTGAAGAAATACAAAAGGCATATACTGTGTACAAAAAATTGTAAACATGTTCTGAAAATGGGAATATTCTCATGGAGTGCAAGCTTATCAAATGAATTCCAATAAAAAAGATAATAGAAGTATAAATTTATATAAAATGTTCACATACTGGTACCGTGTGAGCACTTGGTAAGTAAGGTGGGGTAAAAATATTGGTCTGGAAACAGCACACAGTTTGTACGTAGTAGATGTTAACTACAGCACCGAGAAGTAGTATTGTAAAAAATTGCGAAAATAAGGTCACCAAACACAACATCTGCAGCTGGAGCAAATTCTAGGACGTGACCTAAAAAAGGAGCTTGTTATAAGCCGTTCTATTTTCTGTAGGTTTCATCAAATGCAGGCTGTGTGCTACTGCTATGCAAAAGTAGTATTTATTTCAAGGACACTTTTTGAAATGCTAGTAAATTCTGGTTCACGGTTATAAACATTTTTGCAGTCGCAAGAAAAGAAAAAAGTAATGGCTGAGAAATAAATACTTCAAATAAAAACAATGTAAAATTAGTAACTACAATTGCCAAAAAGTCTAGTTCCATAAGGCTATATAATATAAATTGTTCCACCATTTCAGTTGCTATTACAATATTTCACAATCTCAAAATGGTTATTAGCACCTGGCGAACCATAAACAATGTACACAAACAAAAAACACATCTACAGGTCTATTCAATAAAGGTGAAACTCAGGAGAATTGGCAGGAGCAGTGGAAATTCTAGGTCAATATAGCCAAACCAGAAGAATTCTCCCATTTATCTCACTTTCCAAATCGGCTATTTGGTCTAGATTTTTCTCTTCTCCTGCCAATTCTTCTGAGCTGCACCTTTATTGAATAGACCTGAAAGTGACTTCTAAAAAAAACTATGCTCAATGCGTTCACTACGTTAAATATGTGGCTTCATCAGTAGCTAAAGAAGTTGACCTCCCTTTTGCCTCCTTAAATTCAATGACTCCCTTCATGGCATGAAACGCTGCACAGATACGCTGTGAGAGCCTATAAACTATTTGACATTCGGTAAAATGGCTGCTTTTGATATGAGGTACTGTATGTTGGTGAGCGGTGGATTATCGAGCTCTCTACCCCACAACATTAGACTCTTCCCGACTCTCCAGTCATTCAAGAAATCGTTGAAAACATTACTTTAGAGAAGCCTATCGGCTCACTCGATAATCCCCCATGTACATTTCTTGCTCCATCTCCCCCACAGCCCACATGCACCCCACTACTTCATATACTCAACAATTACCCTCACCTAGGGTGTCATCCATCTCCTCTTAGATTGTAAGCTTGCAAAACTGTGTATAGTCTATCATTATTGATCATCCTATATAATAAAACAGTTTAATGTCTGTCACCGTCAAGCGCTGAGTGCGCATGCGCGACGGACATTACAAACTGGGTTGCGAGCTGGCCGTTAAAACAATGCGCAATGACGAAAACAAATGCAGGCATGCACGAGCGAGGGGGGGAGCAGAGCCGTTGGAGAGGTGTGCGCAGATTGCCTCTCCCTCTCTCAACTCTTAACAGCTCAGCTGGGAGCCAGGGGAGCCTGATGAAAGCGCAGCCCCTCAGTTCAGCTGCGCGCATCCAAGGCAGCTGGATGCCCTCGCTGCGGGGACAGAAGAAGAAAGAAAAGCCTATGCTTTGAAGGGAAGGCTTTGTGAGGAGGTAGCTCAGGGCTGGCCCACCGCTGATAGATGCCATGTGTTCAAGAAAACTCCTCCCTCTGACTCGGCCCTTCCTGCTCCACGTGTGAGTTGCTCCCTTCCCTGCACGCAGTGGACACACAAACACACTGCAAACCTCCCACAGATTGCAAACCTCCCACACACACACACCTTGCAAACCTCCCACACCCTGCAAACCTCCCACACCTACACACCATGAAAATCTCACACACACACGCACCCTGCAAACCTCACACACACCCTGCAAACCTCACTCACACACACACCCTGCAAACCTCACACACACACCATGCAAATCTCTCACACACACACCCTGCAAATCTCTCACACACACACCCTGCAAACCTCTCACACACACACCCTGCGAACCTCACACACCCTGCAAACCTCACACACACACCCTGCGAACCTCCCACACACACCCTGCGAACCTCCCACACACACCCTGCGAACCTCCCACACACACCCTGCGAACCTCCCACACACACCCCGCAAACCTCCCACACACCCTGCAAACCGCACACACACACCATGCAAACCTCACACCCACACCCCCTGCAAACCTCCCACACACACACCTTGCAAACCCCACATACACACCCTGCAAACCTCACACGCACACCCTGCAAACCTCACATGCCCTGCAAACCTCCCACACCCACACACCCTGCAAACCTCTCACATGCACACCCTGCAAACCTCTCAAACATACACCTTGCAAACCATGCACACACACCCCCTGCAAGCCACACACACACCCTGTAAAGCTCCCACACACACACCCTGCAAACCACAAACCCTGCAAACCTCCCACACACACACACCCTGCAAACCACACACACCCTGCAAACCTCCCACACACACACTCACACCCTGCAAACCTCCCACACACACACTCACACCCTGAAAACCTTCCACACTCACACCCTGCAAACCTCACACAAACCCTACAAACCTCACACACACACCCTGCAAACCACACACACCCTGCAAACATCCCACACACACCTTGCAAACCTCCTACACACTCACACCCTGCAAACCTCACACACCCTGCAAACCTCAAACACACACACCCTGCAAACCACACACGCCCTGCAAACCTCACACACCCTGCAAACCTCACACACAACCACCCTGCAAACCTCCGACACACTGCAAACCTCACACACACACATCCTGCAAACCACACACACACCCTGCAAACCACACACACACCCTGCAAACCACACACACCCTGCAAACCTCCCACACACTCACACCCTGCAAACCTCCCACACACTCACACCCTGCAAACCTCCCACACACTCACACCCTGCAAACCTCCCACACACTCACACCCTGCAAACCTCACCCACCCACCCTGCAATCACCCACCCAGCAAACATCACACACCCTGCAAACCTCACACACCCTGCAAACCTCACACACACACTGCAAACCTCTCTCACACACACACCCTGCAAACCTCCCACACTCACACCCTGCAAACCACACACTCACACCCTGCAATCACCCACCCAGCAAACATCACACACCCTCCAAACCTCCCACAACCCCTTCAAACCTCCCACACACACCCTGCAAACCACACACACCCTGCAAACCACACACACCCTGCAAACCACACTCCCTGCAAACCTCACACACACCCTGCAAACCTCACACCCAGCAAACATCCCACACACACCCTGCAAACCTCCCACACACACCCTGCAAACCTCACATAAAACCTGCAAACCTCACACACCCTCCAAACCACACACACCCTGCAAACCTCACACCCTGCAAACATCCCACACACCCTGCAAACCTCACACACACACACCCTGCAAACCTCACACCATGCAAACCACACACACCCTGCAAACATCCCACACACACCCTACAAGCCACTCACACAACCTGCAAACCTCACACAACCTGCAAACCTCACACACCCTGCAAACCTCACACACCCTGCAAACATCACACACACCCTGCAAACCTCACTCACACCTTGCACCCTCGCACACACACCCTGCAAACCACACAACCTGCAAACCTCACACACCCTGCAAACCCCTCACACACCAAACCACACACACACACCCTGCAAACCTCCCACACACCCCCTACAAGCCACACACACACCCTGCAAACCTCACACACCCTGCAAACAACACACACACCCTGCAAACAACACACACACCCTGCAAACCACACACACCCTGCAAACAACACACACACACCCTGCAAACCTCCCACACACCCTGCAAACCTCCCACAAACCCTGCAAACCTTACACACACCCTGCAAACCTCACACACCCTGTAAACTTCACACACCCTGTAAACGTCACACTCACACACACACACACCCTGCAAACCTCCCACACACACCCTGTGAACCACACAAACCCTGCAAACCTCACACACCCTGAAAACCTCACTCACACCCTGCAAACCTCACATACCCTGCAAACCTCACTGACACACACCTTACAAACCACACACACACCCTGCAAAACCTCACACACACACCCACCAAACCACACACACCCACCAAACCACACACACCCACCAAACCACACACACACCCTACAAACCACACACACACCCTGCAAACCTCACACACCCACACACCATGCAAACCACGCACGCCCTACAAACCACACACATACCCTGCAAACCTCACACACCCACACACCCTGCAAATCTCACACACCCTGCCAACCATGCACACACACACCCCGAAAACCACACACACCCTGCAAACATCACACACACACCCTGCAAACCCCACATACACACACCTTGCAAACATCCCACACCCACTCACCCTGCAAACCTCCCACACACACACTCCCACCCTGCAAACCTCGCACACCCACCCTGCAAACCTCACACACACACACACCCTGCAAACATCCCACACATACTCACACCCTGCAAACCTCACACACCCTGCAAACCTCACACACACCCTGCAAACCTCACACCCACACCCCCTGCAAACCTCACACACACACCCTGCAAACCTCACACACACACAGCATGCAAACCTCAGAAACATATCCTGAAAACCTTCCCTACACACGCCATCTCCTGCAAAACCTCACACACCTCCTGCAAACCTCACATCACACACACCCTGGAACCCCCCACACGCCTCCTGCAACCCCCACACACACGTCTCCTGCAACCCCCAACACACAATCACCCCCTGCAACCCCCCACACAAACACCTCCTGCAACCCCCACACACCCCCTGCAACCCCCCACACAACCCCTGCAACCCCCACACACATCACCCCTGCAACCCCCTTATCAACCCCTTATCAACCCCTGCAACCCCCCCACCCCACACCCATCACCCCCTGCAACAATCTGACAAGAGCAGCCAGATGCTGGGGTGCCCTGAGAGATCCACAACAATAGACTGCCCTCCAGGCAGGCTTAACACCTAGTAGCACAATAAGACCAGTTATTATATGCATTATTGAAGTGGGTTGCTTTGGTTTATTGGGTGCATAAAACCAATTTGAAATTTTGATCTATTGTAACAGCAACCCAGATTGCGGAACAAATGACAATGTATGGCAATGTTGGAAATCAGATTCATTGATCAACGGGGAACCTTGTTATGGGGCCCTTTATATTATCTGAATCATTTAAGATATGGCTAGCATGTATATGACTTATAGTCTCCTTTCTTATTTAACCAATGAGATTTGAATGCACTTTGAAGTACCATTTAGTTGTTACAGTTGACTGGTAAAGGAGAAAACTATATACAGTATATCATCACAGACCACAATAAGAACATATAGATTATCCATTCTCAATAAATCTTACAGTATAAATTCGGCTGTTTGAGTATCCTTCTTCGTATACCATTATTTGCACTTTATGATTATTTTTTTCACTTATTATGTGGTTGTATTTTTTTTGTTTGTCTTTGTCTAGTAAAAATAAAGTATATATTTTTTGATTATCCAGTATCCCTGATTGGGGTATGTCCTTTTTGAGCAGGTGTATGTACAAGTTCAATATACAACATCCTGCGCATGTTTTATACATTCACACTGTGAGAGGGCAAGCAGGGGCAGGTTGATAAACAACTGGTATATAAGCAGATGGATAGAAAAAGCCCTTTTCTCCGTCTTATAGGGTTAACCGTTGCCACAGGTGCTGCTAATTAATACTACTGGGCAGAGTTAACCCTAGGCTTACCACCTGCTTGTGGAGCGTGTATCCCCTGAGGTACGGTTACCACGGGTTGAGAACCACTGCTCTACATGACCCATGTAGAACCTTGTCTATTTCAACAAATTTCATTGTTCATTTCCTTCCCTCTAAACCAGGGGTCAACAACCATGGCTCTCCAGATGTTTTGGATCTATGAGTAGCTGGGCTTCAAGAGAGATGTAGCAGCCAAGGTTGCTGACCTCTGCTCTATATAGTTTTGTTTAGAGTAGTTTATATTTTTGACGACAAGTCTACACCCAAGGTGGTTGTCTGGCTTTCATGTGTCACCAAATATTTTGATGAGAGCTGGAAAGTTCCCATAGAAACATGAACATTGGTTTACGTCTTAGTTAAGTATTGAAATTGGCTATGGCAGAATACTAAGTGAAGATGACTTCCTCTTATCCAGTGAGTACAACCAATTACTGTAACATGTACTTGTATTCATTTACATTCCAATAATGAGCTGGTGTCAGCAGTTCACAAGGTTAAAAGGCTTAACAGCAGTGGAGGATTACATCAAATACGCCAGTTTATAGACTTGTCTGTACGAATCCAGGAGAAAAGTGGACACTAACAAGATAGGGTTTACAATGAGGAGTAGAATCCTACCGGAAAAAGATAGTGAAAAATTATTTATTGGATTATTAAACTAAGAAAGACCGGCAATGGAGATATAAAGTGGAGATAGGCATGATTGTTTTAAAGGAATATAGTTATTTTCCGACTCCCACCTTACATAGGAATAGAGAACTAAAAAGTAATGCCTCTGCAGCATTCCTGGGAGAAGATTATACCTGGCCCCTCTCAACTAAGAGCATCAGAAATGGCTGACCACTCAGTCAGTTGCTTTCTTCATCACCATGTAGGGGTTCCTTGGCTGCCTTAATAAAGAGGATAATTGTGCAGAATATAAACATGGGCAAGATAAAAACAATACTCCTAACAAGAGACAAGTAGAAATCTAGCAAGGTACATAGAGGACTGGCCCTTAGGGAATGTGTGCATGTACCAAATAATTATTTGGACAACTATACTTGCACAATACTATGATGTTTTTTTCTATTATATGCTCTTTATTATTATTTTCTGCCACCCAATTTAAGATTACTGGACATCTTTGCTTGTCTTCCTACAATTTTGATACATAAATTCCAGCATGTATTAGGTAATTTAGAAATAAAAATTTCAGTGGAAGTCAATCATTCAGATGGTCAATCCCATAATGTTTGTTGGGAACAAAAACTAGTTGAGAGCACAGAGAGTGTCATAAGTGGCCTGCCCCTTGGTACGTACTCAGGTCTCATAAGGGTTTAGCTTGATGGGTCCATTACAAAGAAAACTAAACCATATGCTCTGAACAAAAATAATAAGGACATCGCCTCTGCACCAGAGATACAGCAACTGTCAACAATCGTTTTGGCCGACATAGGCCTCATCAAGAGGGTACAGTTGATAACACAAGTCATTTTGAGCAAGTAGTCCACTGAATTACCCCTTAGACACTTGGTGAATAAAAATAACAGGGTGTGGAGAAGCAGGTACTGCGGGCACAGCAACGTGGGTTTTCTAAGCGTTTTTTATTTGCAGCAGCAAAGGGGTTTTCCACCAACAGAGAAAATAAACAACAAAAAAAAAAAGAAATCCTATTCCCTATTGGGAGGCAAACTGACAACAGACAAACCTGTCTACTCCTGGGCCCACTAAACGGGTTCCCCCAGTAAAACAAAACACACTTTCCAATATAACAGATTCCTTACTTTTTCACCACAGTCTCCAACTCCTTCCTCCTTCCTCCTTCCTCCTTCCTCCTTCCTCCTTCCTCCTTCCTCCTTCCTCCTTCCTCCTTCCTCCTTCCTCCTTCCTCCTTCCTCCTTCCTCCTTCCGTCTCCAAACCCCTCAATGAACTGGAAGGAACTGAGACTTCTTATAGGGAAGGGTGGGGCAGCTGTGGTGAATGAGCAATCACTCAGTTAACCCTGAACTGGGAAAGTGGCTACTTCCAGCCTTCTACTCAGGTACCGGCCCTCACATAGCCTGCCCCGAGTGAACCCGTCACACATCCCCCTCCCCAGCGCAACACCAGGGTGAGAAGCGACCACAGCAGAGAGCCCATGGGCCCGAGACAGCGCATCGGCGTTGCCGTGGAGAAGGCCCGCCCTGTGCTGCACCACAAACTTGAAGGGCTGCAAGGAGAGGAACCACCGAAGGATCCGGGAATTGCGGTCCCGGTTACTGTGCATCCACCTCAGAGGGGCGTGGTCGGTGACCAGGGTAAACTGCCTGCCCAGTAAATAGTACCGTAGCATCTCTGTGGCCCATTTAATCGCTAGACACTCCTTCTCGATCACGGCATAGCGTTGTTCCCGGGGCAGCAGTTTCCTGCTCAGGTAAAATACCGGATGCTCCTCACCATCCACATACTGCGAGAGCACAGCCCCCAAACCAACCTCTGAGGCATCCGTCTGCAGGAAGAACTCAGTCCCGAAGTCCGGTGCCACGAGGATGGGCCGGTCACATAACGCAGAGCGCAGATCGCCAAAGGCCTCCTCAGCCTTACCGTCCCATCTCACCATATCGGGGCCTTTGCCTTTAATAAGGTCGGCTAGCGGCGCCGCCCTAGTCGCAAAATGGGGTATGAATCGGCGGTAGTAGCCGACAATCCCTAGGAAGGCCCTCACCTGTTTTTTTCTAAGAGGTTGAGGCCAATTCCGCATTGCCTCCACCTTATGGACTTGGGGTTTCACCGATCCCCTCCCAACCACATAGCCCAAGTACTTAGCCTCCGCCAGCCCAATAAAACACTTGGGGGGTTGGCTGTTAGACCGGACCTTCTGAACGTGTCGAGCACAGCCTCAACCTTCGGCAGATGGGACTCCCAATCCGTGCTATGGATGACGACGTCATCCAGGTATGCCGCAGCGTACTGGACGTGAGGCCAGAGCAGCTTGTCCATGAGACGCTGGAAGGTGGCTGGGGCTCCATGAAGGCCAAAGGGCATAATTCTGTAATGAAATAACCCATCTGGGGTGGCAAAGGCGGTTTTCTCCCTGGCCCTTCCGGTTAGGGGTATCTGCCAATACCCTTTCGTCAGATCAAGAGTCGAGAGGTATCTGGCCTTTGCCAATCTCTCCACCAGCTCATCCACACGGGGCATGGGATAGGCATCGAACTTGCTGATTTCATTCAACTTCCTGAAGTCGTTACAAAATCTGGTAGAGCCGTCTGGCTTTGGCACCAAAACGATGGGGCTGGACCAATTACTGTGGGATGGCTCAATGACCCCAAGCTCTAGGATTTTCATGACTTCTAGTCTGACTGCCTCTCTTTTGGCTTCCGGTATCCGGTAGGGTTTCAGTCTGATCGCTACACCGGGTTCGGTCACAATGTCGTGGAACACGTCATGTGTTCTACCCGGTACCGGTGAGAACACATCCCTATTCCTCTCGACCATTCGGTTGACTTCCTCTACCTGGCAAGGAGTCAGTGTGACGGAACGTGATGTTATAGTCCGCCCGCGGGTGTGCTCCAATCTGCGTATGCTTACTCTCCCCCTTGGTATTGTTCTCCCGGCCCGACTACCAAGGTTGGGCACTCGGCGTCTCGAGCGACCGGGTCTGGCTGTACAGTCTTGATGACCGACGTAGCGAAAGGGACCTTGGTGTGAACCCAGCCCGACCACTGAGGGGTGTCCCTCAGCGTCCCGAGCAGCTGGCCACTGACCCGTACGTGGACCTTTACGATCGTGGGTCGGAACGGCTTACTTCTGCGAAGATTCGGATCTCCCAATAATGAGCTGGCCGGCGGTCGATCGTTCGAGTATTCGTATCGCCCAGCGGTCGATGAAACCTAGGTACCCAGCACTGACCTAAACGGATCTCTCGGTGATGGAGCTGGCCAACGGTCGATCGTTCGGAGCCGTGCGGATCGCGCAGCGGAACCTGGAGGCATTCACGGCACAGCCCGACCTGTTGCCGGATCCCGCGCCAACAAGAGACGGCTCGATTCGTCCAGCAGCAATATTCGGATCGCGCGGTGGTCGAAGCGCCCACGCGTTGCAAGGTGCAGATTCTTCGGATCTCCCGGCAGTTGGACTGGACAGGCTCAGTCGGCTGCAGGTATTCAGATCGCGCGGCAGCGGCGCGCGGTATGTATTCGTTTCGTCCGGTGTGCTGAACCACGAGGGATGTCAGACACAGTTGGCAAATAGAGACACGAGACGCAGCTGCATGAACTCAAAACCAAAGACACTTTTATTTTAAAACATCAGTATTTATAACTTTCCCACGAGCCCACATCTGGAAAACCCCTGCCCGCCCCACAGGTATCATTGGCTAAGGCGCATCGGGGCGTTGCCGATTCGGGACCGGATGGCCCGAATCGGCCATTTTCCCTCCTGCTCCGCCCGATCCGAACACGAGGCGGCAGCAAATGGCGGCAAATTTGAAACGGCATCCGTTACACAATCAACACTTTTATTTACAGGTACTCCTTCGGCCAGCTAGAATGCAGGATCGTTGGTGCAACGGCACAAAACACATAGTTTATTGAATATCAGTGTCCTGATCCCCTGTTTCTGGCTGAGGGTGCTGGGCCAGTCCATCACATTCCTCCCCCGCCCCAAAGTCCGACGCACCCGGTAGGACTCCTACGGGTCGTGCCGGGGTAGTCGGTACTCCATCTTCCACCAAGTTCAGATCCGACCGTCGCGACAACCCGTCAGCATTGCCATTTTGTGCCCCTGGTCGATACTGAATGGTAAAGTTATAAGGCTGAAGCGCCAAGCTCCAACGCAACAGCCGGCCATTCTCTCCCGCCACCCGGTTTAGCCACACCAGGGGATTATGGTCCGTGAGTACAGTAAAAGATCGTCCATACACATATGGTTGAAACTTTCGTAGGGCCCAGACCAGAGCCAGACACTCCTTCTCCACCGCAGCATACCCCACCTCCCGCGGTAACAGTTTTCTGCTAATGAAGGCCACTGGATGGTCTCCCCCGTCGTCCCCCACTTGGCTCAGGACAGCTCCCAGTCCGAACATGGACGCGTCTGTGTGAATGATAAAACGCCGGTTATAATCGGGAGCTGCCAGTAGGGGAGCTTGAGTCAAGGCGGTCTTTAATTGCTGAAAGGCCCGCTCACACTCCGGGGACCACAGGACTTGTCGGGGAAGGGACTTCTTGGTCAGGTCCGTCAGGGGTTTGGCCAGATCACTATACCGGGGCACGAATTTTCGGTAATAACCTGCTGTACCCAGAAAGGCTAGGACTTGCGTCTTAGTCACGGGGGTGGGCCAGTCCAAGATAGCTTCTATTTTAGCGGGCTCAGGTCGCTGTACCCCGCACCCTACCCGGTGACCCAGGTACTGTACCTCTGCCATCCCCACCTTACACTTCTCAGGCTTGAGGGTTAAATTGGCGTCCCTGATGCGTCCCAGGACCGTCCCCACGTGAACCAAGTGTTCCTCCCAGCTCTGACTGTAAATGGCGATGTCGTCCAGGTACGCACACGCAAATCCCTGGAGGCCATCGAGGAGGCGATCTATTAAGCGTTGGAATGTAGCGGGGGCGTTCTTCATCCCGAACGGCATGACTCTAAACTGATACAAGCCGAACGGGGTGATGAAGGCCGACTTCGGGGTCGCCTCCTCGGCAAGGGGAATTTGCCAATACCCCTTGCACAGATCCACCGTGGTCAGAAAATGACCCCTGGCGATCTGATCCAGTAACTCATCGACCCGGGGCATCGGGTAGGCGTCAGTCGTGGTGCAATCGTTCACCCGTCGGTAATCTACACAGAACCGAGTGGTCCCGTCCTTTTTGGGTACCAAAACCACGGGCGATGCCCACGGGCTGGCGGACGGCTCGATGACCCCCAGTTCCAGCATCTCCCGAGTCTCAGTCCGCATGGTCTCCCGGACTGCCTCCGGAAGACGGTATGCCGGCTGTCGCAGAGGCCGCTGCCCGGGGGTGTCCACGGGGTGAATGGCTTGGTCGGTGTAACCCGGCAGGGCCGAAAAGATTTCGGAATAACCCCGAAGCAGTTGCCGTACTTGGGCCTGCTTTTCTGACCCCAACGCCTCCCCCAGTTGCACCTGATCCACACCCGAGGGTTGTTTAGTCACCCCCGGTAACTCTACCAGGGGAAACGGTTCCGTCTCCTCGCCCGCGGGAGCACATATGGCCTCCACGGTCTCCGGGCGTTCGTGAAAGGCCTTCAACATATTGACGTGGTACGTCCGTTGGATTCTGGTGTTCGCGCAACTCGCCACCACATAGGTGGTATCCCCCAGTCGGGTTACCACCGTGTAGGGACCTTGCCAGGCCGCCTGCAGCTTGTTCTGCCGCTGTGGTTTCAACACCAGAACCCGCTGTCCTACACAGAACGAGCGGCTGCAAGCAGCCCGGTCGTACCACGTCTTCTGTTGAGTCTGAGCGGCCTCTACGTTTTCCCGGACCAACCCCGCCAGTTCTGCCAAGCGCTCCCGGAGCTTCAGGACATAACTCACGACCGGGACCCCATCTTCCTCCTGCTCTCCCTCCCACTGGGACCTAACGAGATCCAGGGGCCCCCTCACCTGACGTCCGTACAGCAGCTCGAACGGAGAGTACCCGGTAGATTCCTGTGGCACCTCCCGGTATGCGAACAGCAAGTGGGGCAAGTACTGCTCCCAGTCTTTCCTCTCGTGTACAAAGGCCCGAAGGAGTTGTTTCAGGGTGCCATTGAATCGCTCACACAGTCCGTTGGTCTGCGGGTGATACGGGGCGCTGTGTAACGCCTTGACCCCACACAGACGCCAGAGCTGCTGGGTGAGCTCAGCAGTAAACTGGGTCCCTTGGTCAGATAATATCTCCCGTGGAAATCCCACCCTCGTAAACACCCGCAGCAAAGCATCTGCTACTGTGTCCGCCTGTATGTTGGCTAAAGCCACGGCCTCAGGGTACCGGGTCGCGTAATCTACAATAGTGAGTATATATTTCTTCCCGGTAGCACTGGGTCGAGGCAATGGCCCAATCAGGTCAACCGCCACCCGACTAAAAGGCTCCTGGATGATGGGCATGGGGCGTAGAGGTACCTTCGGGTGATCCCCGGCCTTGCCCGCCTTCTGGCAGACAGGGCAGGTGCGGCAAAACTCGCGGGTGTCCTCGCTAAGGCGGGGCCAGAAAAAGGCACGCGCCAACCGATGGCGGGTCTTTTTCTGCCCCAGATGTCCCGCCAAAGGTATATCATGTGCTAAGCGCAGGAGCTCTTGTCTTGGGCCCTGGGGAACCACCATTTGTTTCTGGGGAACCTGATTCTTCCCGGACCCCTCCCTCTCGGTATATCTATATAGCAGCCCATTTTCCCACTCTATCCGGTCGCTGCGGTCCCTGTCCAGTCCCTGGCCAGCCCGGTCACGGTAGCCCTGCAATGTGGGGTCCGTCCGAGTTTGATAGCGGAGCGTCTCTGGGGAGCTCCAGGGGCAGGGGATGTCAGGAAGTCGGGGAAGTCGGTATAGGTTGGGGCGTAGAAATCGGGCGGGTGTGTGAATCGGGCGGGGTGTGGGAGTCGGGGGGGGGGGTGGGGAAACGTCTCACCTGGGTCCCTCTCGGAGTGCCATTGTTGTAACGTTTGCTCTGTAATCTGGTGGTGACTGGCGTGGCCGCTTCCATGGAGTACGCAGAGATCAGTCGTCCCAGATCATTACCGAGGAGCACCTCGGCTGGTAGTTGGTTTAGCAGCCCCACTCTGACTACTTTCTCCCCGGATCCCCAGTCCAGGTGGACCCGGGCCGTCTCCAGCCGGAGAACTTTTCCACCAGCCACCCGTACCGCAACGGTATTCCGTAACCGGTCGTTCTGTTGTACTAAGTGGGGCCGGACCAACGTGATTGTAGCCCCAGAGTCTCGAAGTCCTTCAGCCGCCTTCCCATTGACCCACACCGCCTGGCGATGGTGATGGCGATTATCGGCCGCGGCAGCTTGTACCGGGTCCGCCTCATGCAGTCGCTCCCATTCCTCCGGAGCTTCTGGCCAGGGGAGATCGGCGTCGTAGCAATGGGTAGACTGTGGTGGTCTAGGGGATGACCTTGCCAGGTCCGGTCGGTTGGGGCAATTCTGCTTATAATGTCCGTCTTGGTTGCATCCATAGCAGCGTATGTTTGCCATGGTGTTGGGTCGACTGGGGGGTCGGGCAACCAGCGGTCGGACCGTCGGCACTGGGAGTGGCGAGGCAGGGGTCACCGGTCGGAGGGGCAAGGGCCGCTCCCCCCCCGTGACTTTCCGCGTGTCAGCATATTCATCGGCCCAAATAGCTGCTTGCTGTACAGTGTGGGGTTTCCTGTCCCGCACCCACTCCCGGATGGCGGTGGGCGTATGTTCGAAGAACTGCTCCAGCAGTAGCAGTTGCGTTATCTCGGGTACAGTCTCGGCTTTGCTCCCCAAAAACCATGTGCGTAAATCCCGCTGTAGTCGGTGGGCCCACTCCACATGGGTAGCGCCGCTGGGTCGGCGAGAGCTCCTGAATTTAGCCCGACTGGCTTCTGGGGTCACGGCGAACCGGCTCAACAGCGCCTGTTTCACGTGCCCATAGTTGGTGGCTTCCTCATCTGGCACCGTGCGGTAGGCCTCCGCGGCCCGCCCGGACAACTTGCATGCCAGGATTCTTACCCAATCAGTGGGGTGAACTTCGTGTACTTGACACAACCGTTCAAAATCCTGGAGATAGCTCTCTATTTCTTCGTCGGTCTCGCGGAAGTCTTTAAACGCCTGGAAGGGCACCTTTCTCCCCGGGGATCGCTCCACCCGGAGACTGTTATCTCGTCGGCTCCGCACTTCTGCCAACCGCAGTTCGTGCTCGCGTTCTCTTTCTCGCTCTTCCTCCTGGCAGATTTCTCGAACCAGGTGCTGCATCACTGCTTCTGTCGGGGCTGCTCCGTATAAAGCGGCCCGTTCTCGCACTTTCCTCTGTAGTTCGCTTTCGTCGGCTCCAGCCGCGACGATGACCGGTGGGGTGTCGGCGGTAGCGCTGTGCTCGCCGCACCTTGATCCAACCGTTGTAGTTCCTCTATTAGGGTGTCTCGACTCTTGGAACCCGGAGTACCACCACGGTTTTCCAGCATGTTCCGCAACGTGTCTCGTTTATAGTCAGCATACACTGCCATGATGGGCTCTTCGGGGAAGTCGATGGTATTGATTGCAGAGAGCGATCCCACCGCTGCCACCAGTGTGACGGAACGTGATGTTATAGTCCGCCCGCGGGTGTGCTCCAATCTGCGTATGCTTACTCTCCCCCTTGGTATTGTTCTCCCGGCCCGACTACCAAGGTTGGGCACTCGGCGTCTCGAGCGACCGGGTCTGGCTGTACAGTCTTGATGACCGACGTAGCGAAAGGGACCTTGGTGTGAACCCAGCCCGACCACTGAGGGGTGTCCCTCAGCGTCCCGAGCAGCTGGCCACTGACCCGTACGTGGACCTTTACGATCGTGGGTCGGAACGGCTTACTTCTGCGAAGATTCGGATCTCCCAATAATGAGCTGGCCGGCGGTCGATCGTTCGAGTATTCGTATCGCCCAGCGGTCGATGAAACCTAGGTACCCAGCACTGACCTAAACGGATCTCTCGGTGATGGAGCTGGCCAACGGTCGATCGTTCGGAGCCGTGCGGATCGCGCAGCGGAACCTGAGGCATTCACGGCACAGCACCGACCTGTTCGGATCCCGCGCCAACAAGAGACGGCTCGATTCGTCCAGCAGCAATATTCGGATCGCGCGGTGGTCGAAGCGCCCACGCGTTGCAAGGTGCAGATTCTTCGGATCTCCCGGCAGTTGGCTGGACAGGCTCAGTCGGCTGCAGGTATTCAGATCGCGCGGCAGCGGCGCGCGGTATGTATTCGTTTCGTCCGGTGTGCTGAACCACGAGGGATGTCAGACACAGTTGGCAAATAGAGACACGAGACGCAGCTGCATGAACTCAAAACCAAAGACACTTTTATTTTAAAACAACATCAGTATTTATAACTTTCCCCACGAGCCCCACATCTGGAAAACCCCCTGCCCGCCCCCACAGGTATCATTGGCTAAGGCGCATCGGGGCGTTGCCGATTCGGGACCGGATGGCCCGAATCGGCCATTTTCCCTCCTGCTCCGCCCGATCCGAACACGAGGCGGCAGCAAATGGCGGCAAATTTGAAACGGCATCCGTTACACAATCAACACTTTTATTTACAGGTACTCCTTCGGCCAGCTAGAATGCAGGATCGTTGGTGCAACGGCACAAAACACATAGTTTATTGAATATCAGTGTCCTGATCCCCTGTTTCTGACTGAGGGTGCTGGGCCAGTCCATCACAGTCAGCTCAGGGGAAATAGCCACCCCCGGCTCTGGGGCCCGAGGACCGGACTAGGCATGGCCGGTCTGGGACACGCAGGCCTCTCTGTCTTGCCATGGCTTCAGGAGATTGACATGGTAGATCTGCTCCTTCTTCCGGCGGTCAGGCTGCCTAATCCTGTAGTTAACAGGGCCTGTCTGTTCCAGGACCTCATATGGTCCTTGCCAATGAGCCAGAAGTTTGCTTTCTGCAGTCGGGACCAGTATCATCACCCTGTCCCCTTGCGAGAACCGTCTTGCGGTGGCCTTCTGGTTATAGATATGGGATTGGGTCTCCTGTGCCCTTTCCATATGCTGGCGTACCAGGGGGATAACCCGAGCCATCCGCTCGCGTATGCCTACAACATATTGTATCGGGTTGGTTCCGGTCACTCCCTGCCCCTCCCAGGTTTCCCTGAGTATATCCAGCAGACCACGTGGGTGCCTGCCATATAGGAGTTCGAACGGAGAGAAGCGGGTCGAGCTCTGGGGAATCTCACGTATAGCAAACAACAAGTACGGCAATAACATGTCCCAGTCCTTTCCTTCCCTGTTAACAACCTTCCTCAGCATCCCCTTTAGGGTGCGGTTGAACCGCTCGACAAGCCCATCCGTCTGCGGGTGATACACGGAGGTCTTTAGCGCCTGTATCTTTAACAAGTGACACAGCTCTTTCATCAGACGGGAAACAAAAGGAGTACCCTGATCGGTCAGGATCTCTTTCGGGATGCCCACTCGTGCGAATACCTGAACCAACTCTCGGGCAATGTTCCTTGCATTTGCTTTGCGCAAGGGAACGGCTTCAGGATACCGAGTGGCATAATCCAGGATCACCAATATGTACTGGTGTCCACGTGCGGATTTTTCTAACGGACCCACAATGTCCATTGCGATCCTTTCAAAGGGGACATCAATGACCGGGGGGGGTATGAGAGGGGCTCTCAAGTGTGGCTTAGGAGATGCCAACTGACATTCGGGGCATGAGGCACAGTACCGTTTCACCGCCTCATAAACCCCCGGCCAGAAGAACCTGCGCAGGACCCGCTCCTGGGTCTTCTCAACCCCTAAGTGCCCTCCTAGCACATGGGAATGAGCGAAGTCGAGTACCTTTCTGGTCTGAGAGGACGGAACCACCAACTGTTCAATTTCCTGACCTCCCTCCATGATGACCCGGTACAACAGATCACTCTTCAAAATAAAGTACGGATAACTCTTTATTGCCCCTTCCACCGCCACCGGCACCGTTCACCACCTCAATCACCCTGCTTCTCGCAGTCTGTAACAAAGGATCACTAGCTTGGTCGTTCCCAAAAACAGTGTTCCCGGAACCCTCCCCCTGAGTCATTCCCATCAGAGGTAGAGCCCCCAGAGTTAGGAGCCTCATTCACCTCCTCACTCGTATGTGTTACAGGGACCCCAATTCTGTCTCTGTCACCTGGGTGGCCACCCCCTTTTGAGATCTTTTGGCCGGGGTGTTCACCAGAGCCTCAGCCCGAGCTCTGGTAAAGCCGTGTTTGGCTTCTCGCCTCTCTCTGCGTGTTTTCCGGGGTTTAGGAGGTTTCTGACAAAAAGACGTATCGTGGAATGGGAACACCTCGGTGATGTCGTTAGTACCCTCATCAAGGTCGGCAGTGGCCGTACCAACAGATAACCCCTGCAATATGGTCTGAAAGTCCGGGAAATCCCTCCCTAAGACAAGGGAATAGGGTAAGTTGGGTACCACCACAGCTGGGACAGACCGTACCCTTGCCCCCACAGAGACAGCGACTAACGCCGTGGGATAACGAACGGTACTACCATGTACGCACAACACTCCCACAGTCTTATCTTTCTGTATATTGGCCCGGCCCACCAGTTTGCCTGACACCAATGTTATGGCACTACCGGAGTCCGCAAGTGCCACTGCCTGTAGTCCGTTCAGCAGGACGGGCACTCGAAAAGTCTGAGTCCCTTCCACCAGGCCAGTCATACATATCAGTCCGCAGAAATTCCGGGGGTCCTCACCCAGCCCACACTGCATGGGCTCGGACGTGTTAGGACACCTGGCTCGAATATGTCCCAGTTCGCCACACTCAAAGCACTGTATCGAGTTCCTTTGGGGCTCATTCCCTCTTCGAAAAGTGTTGCTGTGGTCTGAGTAACGCACTGGTCCCCCAGGTGCTGGCAGGATTGCCGACCCGTTCGACCTAGTTGTGGAGCCGAAGACTTTTTGAGGCTGCTCCTTTCTATGGGTGGGGATGCTCCCCACAACGACCTTTGGCGACCTCCTGGGCGAGTCCTCGAAGTCTTTTGCAGCCAGGTAGCGCTCTACTTGGGCCACCATGTCATCATAGGTACCCGGGTTCCCTTGTCCCACCCATTCACGGAGGCTGCGTGGGAGTCCGCGTAGGAACTTATCCAACACCAGGGTTTCCACTATCTGCGTGGGGCTTTGGTGCTCGGCTGGAGCCACTTCCGAGCCAAATGCATTAGGTCGAACATCTGCGTCCGGGGTGGTGTCTTCTCCTCATACGTCCAGTTAGAGAAGCGTCGCGCTCTCACAGCTTTTGTCACTCCGAACCGGGCCAGGATTTCAGCCTTTAAGAGTTTATAGTCCGTAGCCTGGACTTCCTCCAGGTCATAGTAGGCCTTTTGGGCCTCTCCAATCAGGAAGGGTGCGATAATCCCCGCCCACTTGTCTGTAGGCCAGGCCTCCCGAGTAGCAGTGCGCTCAAAGGCACGGAGGTATGCTTCCACGTCATCCTCAGGCAACATCTTCTGAAGGTAGCAACTAGCTCGAATCCTGGTCTCCTGGCTAGGGGGTGCTTGCGTCGCCAAACCTCGTACCGTTGCTTGAAGCAGTTCGTGGTCAGCTTTCTGGGCCTCCATCACGGCCCCAATCTGTGCCTGTATTAGGCGGTTGCTCTCCTGCTGCGTTGCCGTGGCACATACCAGTGCTTTTAATAAGTCCTCCATTGTAACTGTGGGTTCTGTACCCTTGTTGCTACTGCCAGCGCACAGCAGGTACAAAATCCCACCGCTGCCACCACTTGTGGAGAAGCAGGTACTGCGGGCACAGCAACGTGGGTTTTCTAAGCGTTTTTTATTTGCAGCAGCAAAGGGGTTTTCCACTAACAGAAAAATTAACAACAAAAAAAAAAAGAAATCCTATTCCCTATTGGGAGGCTAACTGACAACAGACAAACCTGTCTACTCCTGGGCCCACTAAACGGGTTCCCCCAGTAAAACAAAACACACTTTCCAATATAACAGATTCCTTACTTTTTCACCACAGTCTCCAACTCCTTCCTCCTTCTGTCTCCAAACCCCTCAATGAACTGGAAGGAACTGAGACTTCTTATAGGGAAGGGTGGGGCAGCTGTGGTGAATGAGCAATCACTCAGTTAACCCTGAACTGGGAAGGTGGCTACTTCCAGCCTTCTACTCAGGTACCGGCCCTCACATAGCCTGCCCCGAGTGAACCCGTCACAAGGGTTATTCAGAGAGCACCAAAATGTCGGCGACCCGTTCCCCACACTTGGGCGAGTCTGATTCACCTACCTGGGAAAACTGTCAAAAACCCGCCGAATTGATCCCAAAACCCACCAAATGCATCCTATGATCAGCCACAAAACCGCCCGAAGAAGCCGATCCCGAAAAAGCCGACAACCCGCCGAACAGAGCGAACCAGCCTTCTGAAAAGCCTACAAGCCGGAAGTGCTTGTTGTCCTTCCCTCACCCACAGCAGCCAGCATTTGAAGTCAACTTGGCGCTGGCGTGCTGCATCTGCGTCTCACATCGGCCACTGGCGACAAGGAGCCGGAGGAGCCGAATTCCTCTGCTCCCGGCCGGACGAGGAGTATTGCAGACGCCAGACCGACGCATTGTATTGCGCCTTAGTCTCTATGTGGTATCCAGATCTGGGCTCAGTGCGAGCTGGGAATTGGAAAAACAATGAAAAAGAAGTGAAATGCGATTATCTTGATAATCCTGAGTGATTTGTGAAATCCTGGAGACAGAAGAGGTCTATTGAAGCAGGCAATTGCAGGACCACAAATTCTGACAACTGATAAGATGCACATTTACAAGCAAACCCGCCGAGTGATTGAATAGAAGGTTAATTTCCATCACTGTCTAATAGCCCCAATCCTCATTTTAAAATGTGAATCAAAGTGATATTTACATAATATTTCCATTACAGGGGTGTGTGTGGGGGCACTTCTCTACACTCTAGGGCCCCAGGCCCAGCTACTATGCTTCTCATACTGTTTTTTCCAGAAATCACCAATCTGAGGTTCCCGGTTCCTCAATTTAATGTACAAGGATTTTGGATGCTGACTGCACTGGTTGACCATGTGATTTCTGTATGGCACATAGGTCATCAGGTGAAAGGAGGACCGAGAAGCTGCAGAGCGCAGGGCTGCGTGTGAGCGAGAAGCGGCGGAGCGGCAAGCCGAACAGGCACATCAGCTCGCTATGGCCCAGGCAGGCAGAATGCAATTATCTCCTACCCCTGCGGGCGCTGCAGAGCTCTCTACGCCCAGACCTCGTGCCGAGAACTTTCTGACTCTGGACAAAGATGGGGACCTGGATGTGTTCCTGTGAAGTTTTGAAAAGACTTGTCGACAGTACCAGCTGCCCAAGGAGCAATGGGCCAGGTACCTCACTCCTTGACTAAAAGGTCCAGCGCTCGAAGCCTTTGCAGAGTTACCAGCTGAGAGCGACCAGGACTATGAGGCGATTAAAGCCGCATTGCAGAGACGGTATAACCTCATGCCAGAGGTATATCGCAAAAAGTTCAGGTCCTTGCAGAAGCGGGCCGCAGAGAGCTATTCTGCAGTTGTGAGCCATCTGGCTACTCTATTTCGACAATGGGTCAGGGGGCTGAAGATTGACACCTTGGATGCCCTGGAAGACCTGTTAATCAAGGAGCAGTTCGTGCAGCTCTGCCCACCTGAGATCCAAGAATGGCTTCTGGATCGCAAACCCGAGACGGCCCTGGAAGCTGGTGAGCTGGCCGATTTCCATGCGGCCAACAGAGCATCTGTGGACCGGAGCAGAGGTCCCCCCAAAGGATCGTCTAGATGGAAGCCCAACTCATCACGACCCCCCGACATCACGGCGGCAGCGCCCCCCTCTGTGCCAGTCTCTGTTGAGGAGGGGGTAACAAGTCCTTCTTCGCCTGGAAGAAGTGTAAGCCGTCGCTGTTTTTTTTGTAACAGTGTCAACCATCTCCTGGCAGCGTGCCTGCAGAGGAAGAAGCCTGCATCCACAGCTGGGGGAGGATACCCCTCAGCATCACCCTCTGTCCTGTTCGTGACCAGATCAGAGGGCAGTGCCAACGTAAACCAGCAAGCAGTCATTGTCGGGACTCAGGTATCTGTGGGTTTAAGAGATACGGTGGCTGAAGTAACTTTGGTGTGTCCAGGGTTAGTCAGCCCTGCAGACTTTATTCCTGGCAGGACTCTAGCAGGAAAGGGTTTTGGTGGGGTACGTCCTGTGGTGCAAATGGCACGGGTTTATTTGGACTGGGGAGCGGGGAGAGGTCTGCGGGAGATGGGAGTGTCTAAAAATATTCCTACAGATGTGTTGCTGGGCACGGATTTGGGTAAATTGGTGTCACAATATGTGCTGGAAAGGGATGCTGGGGATTTACCCAGGCCCACTAGTGGCTCTACAGTGGGGAGGACTGTGTGTGGGGGGTGCACAACAGGATTCCTGGACGGGAGGGCAGGGGATGGCAGTAAGTGTGCCCGAGGTGTTGTGTGGTAGCATGAGGGGTTAGTGTGACTGGGAAGAAAGGCAGGGGGTGAATGAATGCCTGCCTGCACCCGAGTCAGCTGGTTCCCCGGACCCCATGCGTGGGGAGGCCGCGGTGTCCATGGTGGAAGTGGGTACCCACTGGCAGTCTGCGGGGAGTAGGGCACAAGGCCCATCTCTGCAGTGTGATGGTGTGGATCAGAATGCCTGGGAAGGGTGGCAGGATACTGTGGTGTGCCTGCCTAGACCAGACTCAGGTGTGTCTGTGACGCCATATGGTTGGGAGCAAGGGCAAGGGATGACTGCGGGTCTGCTTGCGCTTAAACCAACCAGGACTCTAGTGCCCCATGAGAATGGTGTGGATCAGAATGCCTGGGAGGGGTGGCAGGATACTGTGGTGTGCCTGCCTAGACCAGACTCAGGTGTGTCTGTGATGCCACGCGGTTGGGAGGGATAACAAAGGACCAAGGCAGGTTCCGTTAGGGCCGAACTAACTGGGTCGGTCGTGCTGGAGGGAAAGTGTGGGCATCGGAAGGCCTGGGATGAGCAGGATCCCGCGGTGTGCCAGCTTGTGCCATGGGTGTCTGAGACTGTGCGTGGCGCAGAGGGCATACTGGGTGGTCAGAAGGATAGGCCTAGGGTGAAAGAGGGTTACCCAGTGCATGAACCATCCAGGCTGGCGGTGCCAGGTGAAAGGAATGGAGAGGCGAATATCCTGGACAGGCAGGATACTGTAGTATGCCAGGCGGTGTCGCGTGTGTCTGAGGCTGCGGGTGGCACGAGCGCATGCTGTGTGGTCAGGAGGAAGGGCCTGGGGTGGACGTGTGGTGCCCTGTGAGAAGGTCCCCAGGCCCCCACCACCACAGGAAACTGGTACTGAGCAACCTCCCTGTGGAGGAGGGTGGCATACGGCTGTATGATCATCGGTTACGAAGCAAGGCGTGCTTGATAAACTGTGTGATACAGTGGGGAAACTGTTTGCAATGGGGGCGAGGTGAGTGTGGAGAATCCTGTGCCCCATCTGTATGGTTCCCCAAATTCTGAATGTGCGGGGACAGTGAGAGACGGGGAGGCAGCGGGTCCTGGTGTGGCCCCTGTGACCTCCCAGCCATCTGCCCAGAGCCAGGTACGATGCCTGACTCCATTGGAAGATGCAGGGGGCGTTTACTGGGGAGCAGGGCGCTTCACCCTGTTTCTCCAGACCCTCTGCTGTAAGGATGGCTCCCGAGCAGGCGACCGTTGGTGAGTGTTTGGCTGCCTGCAAGACTGAGGTGGTAGGTGAGAGTGAGCCACATGGACTGCACCCCCAAATGGTTTACCAGGAGAGGCTGCAGAAGCACAGGGGCTTCTCCGAGTCTGTGCCGTGCTGTGAGTACAGTGTGAGTGACCCCCTCCCCCAGGTTTGGGCGAGGTGGGGTAGAATGGTGGAGTCGCCAAAGGCCTGCATGGGGGAATGTGTGATGCGGTTGCGAGATGGAGTGCACGCTTTGGTGGACAAAGTGCACGGACACCTGTGCGTCCCCCACTCCGTAATAGCGCCGGCGACTGGCGCAGGTGCCAGATGCCCGTTCGCGAACCCGTTGTAAGACGCACGAAAGAAGCGTGAGAGCTTTGCGTCTCTTTTTTAAGGGGAGATGTCACAGGTAGACATACCCATCTCTCTGTGTCTAGCTATCGGTATATCTACCGCGATATGTATTACAGTGGCAAGAAAAAGTATGTGAACCCTTTGGGATTACGTGGAGTTTTGCATGAATTGGTCATAAAATGTGCTCTGATCTTCATCCAAGTCACAACAATTTGAAAAACACAGTCTGCTTAAAATAATACAACACAAACATTATTTGTTTTCATGTGTTTATTGAACAGAACATGTAAACATTCACAGTGCAGGGTGGAAAAAGTATGTGAACCCCTAGCCTAATGACTTCTCCAAGAGATAATTGGAGCCAGGAGTGAGCCAACCTTGAGTCCAATCAGTGTGATATTATTGGATGTGTTGCTGAAAGCTGTCCTGCCCTTTAAAAACACACACCAGTTTTGGGTTTACTGGTTTCAAGAAGCACTGCCTGATGTGAACCATGCCTCGCAGAAAATAGCTCTCAGAAGACCTACGATCAAGAATTGTTGACTTGCATGAAGCTGGAAAGGGTTACAAAAGTATCTCCAAAAGCCTTGATGTTCATGTGTCCACGGTAAGACAGACTGTCTACAAATGGAGAAAGTTCATCACTGTTGCTACTCTCCCTAGGCATGGTCGTCCTGTAAAGTTGACTGCAAGAGCACAGCGCAGAATGCTTAATGAGGTAAAGAAGAATCCTAGAGTGTCAGCTAAAGACTTACAGAAATCTCTGGCACATGCTAACATTTTTGTTGACACATCTGTGGCAGATTAGACCTGTATTTCTATCTATATAAGGGTCTGCCTGTATATATGTGTCTATCTGCCGGTTCATACATATCTTCTCTTCTCCATATAGAGTTATATTCATATTTGTGCCTGACCATTTGGTAAGTGTATCCCTGTGTCCACAGCTGAAATGTAATCAAAATGTTTAGCTTTCTCCCTTGGGGGGAGGATATAACACGTAGCTGTAAAAAGGGAATTTCTTTGTACACTAACATAGAAACTCACACCTTGGCAGCCAGGTCGGCCCCAAGAGAGTTGGACCCTATCTTCAAAGACAGGAAGCACATCCTTGATCTCTAAGGGGGGTCTGGAGGGAAGAGGGACGCCTTTAGGCAATTAAAGATTAACGACGAAGTGCACTGGGCATGCTCCAGAGATGGGCACTCTGGGAATTGTAGGCAAAGGCTCTGCCAGTTAGGAGGCTGGACGTAGAAAAAGGCAGCCCTATATATATTCTGAATCAAGCATGGCTCAGGGCTGATCACTTGGGTCACCTTCTAAAGAGGACTGATCGGTCCATGTTCCTACCTCCTACCTCAAGGCCCCAGGAGGCACCGATGCTAGCTACTGATTATTCCGTCGTAAGTAAGGCTCTGTGATTAACACCTTTTTCTTTATATTTTGCTGTGTATTGTATAAGTAATTGATTGATTCTAGTTATACGTTTTTATGTAACCAAGCACTGTGATTCTTTTTCTATCATAAATAAACCAAAAAATATTTAAGTTTTGACATTTTATGACCAACTCATGCAAAACTCCACGTAATCCCAAAGGGTTCACATACTTTTACTTGCCACTGTATATAGGCATGTTTATATCTATGGCTATAGATACCAGGCCATTTGGCGCAGCTGGCCTAAGAAATCAATGGCTGCATTCCCAGCCTGCTGGAAGGAAACAATTAACAGGGCCGTGACAATTTTCTCTGAAGTTATCACAGGTGTGAATTAAAGATAACACCTTTTTGGGGTCTACCCAGCAGGCAGAAGGAGCAATTGCTCATGGCAGGGAGAAGACACAGCCAGAGCGGCACCCCAACCGCATATCAAAGAAGCAATCACATTCTCTGATCACTGAAGGTGGTCTTTGGGAGATGATTGATAGACCAGGGAATTAAGATTAATGACGAAGAATACTGAGCGTGCTCAGGAGAGGGGAATTCTGGGGATTGTAGGCAAAGGCTCTGCCAGCTAGGATGCTGGACTTAGAAAAAGTCAGCCCTATATATATTCTGGGGCATGCCATGGGCTTTTGCTGTTCACAGGGGTTCAATCAAAATTGATGATCGGTCCATGCTGTCCATCTCCAGCGGATCTATGCATGTCTCCATCTCCAACCCCGGAGTCACTGATGCTAGCTTATTGTTTGTAATTAATGCTCTGTGTATAATCCTTTTCTTTTATTTGCTGTGTAGTGTGTAATTAATTGATTTATTCTATCTATAATTTTGGTAACCAATGCACTGTGATTTTTCTATATCATAAATAAATATAACTTATTTAAGTTTCTTCTTCTGGCTGATGAGATCCACGCTAACTAAGAGACTGGAGTATTGCTGGTTGTTTTAAACTCAGGTAGATACGAAATTGTGAGTTGCGGTCGCTGGGGACGGCAGGGATTGTTGTCTATGCAGTCACTGTCTGGGTCTAGGGTAGGCAGACAGCGCGGTTGCTTAGCCCTGCGTCTCTTGCTGCGATGCGCATAGTGTCCATGAGGACTGGTGGCAGCGTAACTAATAGAATAGGAAAGTGAGCTTAGTGGATTGTGGGAGACGTAGTCATTACTCACTTCAAGAGAGTAGTCTTGTACTGCTTTGCAATCCTGGGGCCATTGTATCGCGCTCTACATACCT